>OX104111.1:96364427-96780651 GCA_944474755.1 Limnoperna fortunei
GAATCTAATCTTTACTGCCAAGGTAAGGGTTGAGTTCTTTCTGTCTACATGGTGTTATTGAATCTAATCTTAACTACCAAGGTAAGGGTTGAGTTCTTTCTGCCTACATTTGTGTTATTGAATCTAATCTTAACTACCAAGGTAAGGGTTGAGTTCTTTCTGCCTACATGGTGTTATTGAATTTAATCTTAACTACCAAGGTAAGGGTTGAGTTCTTTCTGTCTACATGGTGTTATTGAATCTAATCTTAACTACCAAGGTAAGGGTTGAGTTCTTTCTGCCTACATGGTGTTATTGAATCTAATCTTAACTGCCAAGGTAAGGGTTGAGTTCTTTCTGTCTACATTGGTGTTATTGAATCTAATCTTAACTACCAAGGTAAGGGTTGAGTTCTTTCTGCCTACATGGTGTTATTGAATTTAATCTTAACTGCCAAGGTAAGGGTTGAGTTCTTTCTGCCTACATGGTGTTATTGAATCTAATCTTTACTGCCAAGGTAAGGGTTGAGTTCTTTCTGCCTACATGGTGTTATTGAATCTAATCTTTACTGCCAAGGTAAGGGTTGAGTTCTTTCTGCCTACATGGTGTTATTGAATCTAATCTTAACTGCCAAGGTAAGGGTTGAGTTCTTTCTGCCTACATGGTGTTATTGAATCTAATCTTAACTACCAAGGTAAGGGTTGAGTTCTTTCTGCCTACATGGTGTTATTGAATCTAATCTTAACTGCCAAGGTAAGGGTTGAGTTCTTTCTGCCTACATGGTGTTATTGAATTTAATCTTAACTACCAAGGTAAGGGTTGAGTTCTTTCTGCCTACATGGTGTTATTGAATCTAATCTTTACTGCCAAGGTAAGGGGTTGAGTTCTTTCTGCCTACATGGTGTTATTGAATTTAATCTTAACTGCCAAAGGTAAGGGTTGAGTTCTTTCTGCCTACATGGTGTTATTGAATTTAATCTTAACTACCAAGGTAAGGGTTGAGTTCTTTCTGCCTACATGGTGTTATTGAATCTAATCTTAACTGCAAAGGTAAGGGTTGAGTTCTTTCTGCCTACATGGTGTTATTGAATTTAATCTTAACTACCAAGGTAAGGGTTGAGTTCTTTCTGCCTACATGGTGTTATTGAATCTAATCTTAACTGCCAAGGTAAGGGTTGAGTTCTTTCTGCCTACATGGTGTTATTGAATTTAATCTTAACTGCCAAGGTAAGGGTTGAGTTCTTTCTGCCTACATGGTGTTATTGAATCTAATCTTAACTACCAAGGTAAGGGTTGAGTTCTTTCTGTCTACATGGTGTTATTGAATCTAATCTTAACTACCAAGGTAAGGGTTGAGTTCTTTCTGCCTACATGGTGTTATTGAATTTAATCTTAACTGCCAAGGTAAGGGTTGAGTTCTTTCTGCCTACATGGTGTTATTGAATCTAATCTTAACTGCCAAGGTAAGGGTTGAGTTTTTTCTGCCTACATGGTGTTATTGAATCTAATCTTAACTGCAAAGGTAAGGGTTGAGTTCTTTCTGCCTACATGGTGTTATTGAATCTAATCTTAACTGCCAAGGTAAGGGTTGAGTTCTTTCTGCCTACATGGTGTTATTGAATCTAATCTTAACTGCAAAGGTAAGGGTTGAGTTCTTTCTGCCTACATGGTGTTATTGAATTTAATCTTAACTGCAAAGGTAAGGGTTGAGTTCTTTCTGCCTACATGGTGTTATTGAATTTAATCTTAACTACCAAGGTAAGGGTTGAGTTCTTTCTGCCTACATGGTGTTATTGAATATAATCTTAACTGCAAAGGTAAGGGTTGAGTTCTTTCTGCCTACATGGTGTTATTGAATTTAATCTTAACTACCAAGGTAAGGGTTGAGTTCTTTCTGCCTACATGGTGTTATTGAATATAATCTTAACTGCAAAGGTAAGGGTTGAGTTCTTTCTGCCTACATGGTGTTATTGAATTTAATCTTAACTACCAAGGTAAGGGTTGAGTTCTTTCTGCCTACATGGTGTTATTGAATCTAATCTTAACTGCCAAGGTAAGGGGCTGAGTTCTTTCTGCCTACATGATGTTATTGAATCTAATCTTTACTGCCAAGGTAAGGGTTGAGTTCTTTCTGTCTACATGGTGTTATTGAATCTAATCTTAACTACCAAGGTAAGGGTTGAGTTCTTTCTGCCTACATTGTGTTATTGAATCTAATCTTAACTACCAAGGTAAGGGTTGAGTTCTTTCTGCCTACATGGTGTTATTGAATTTAATCTTAACTGCCAAGGTAAGGGGTTGAGTTCTTTCTGTCTACATGGTGTTATTGAATCTAATCTTAACTACCAAGGTAAGGGTTGAGTTCTTTCTGCCTACATGGTGTTATTGAATCTAATCTTTACTGCCAAGGTAAGGGTTGAGTTCTTTCTGTCTACATGGTGTTATTGAATCTAATCTTAACTACCAAGGTAAGGGTTGAGTTCTTTCTGCCTACATGGTGTTATTGAATTTAATCTTAACTGCCAAGGTAAGGGTTGAGTTCTTTCTGCCTACATGGTGTTATTGAATCTAATCTTTACTGCCAAGGTAAGGGTTGAGTTCTTTCTGCCTACATGGTGTTATTGAATTTAATCTTAACTGCCAAGGTAAGGGTTGAGTTCTTTCTGCCTACATGGTGTTATTGAATCTAATCTTAACTGCCAAGGTAAGGGTTGAGTTCTTTCTGCCTACATGGTGTTATTGAATCTAATCTTTACTGCCAAGGTAAGGGTTGAGTTCTTTCTGTCTACATGGTGTTATTGAATCTAATCTTAACTACCAAGGTAAGGGTTGAGTTCTTTCTGCCTACATGGTGTTATTGAATTTAATCTTAACTGCCAAGGTAAGGGTTGAGTTCTTTCTGCCTACATGGTGTTATTGAATCTAATCTTAACTGCCAAGGTAAGGGTTGAGTTCTTTCTGCCTACATGGTGTTATTGAATTTAATCTTAACTGCCAAGGTAAGGGTTGAGTTCTTTCTGCCTACATGGTGTTATTGAATCTAATCTTAACTGCCAAGGTAAGGGTTGAGTTCTTTCTGTCTACATGGTGTTATTGAATCTAATCTTAACTGCCAAGGTAAGGGTTGAGTTCTTTCTGCCTACATGGTGTTATTGAATCTAATCTTTAACTGCCAAGGTAAGGGTTGAGTTCTTTCTGCCTACATGGTGTTATTGAATCTCTTAACTACCAAGGTAAGGGTTGAGTTCTTTCTGCCTACATGGTGTTATTGAATCTAATCTTTACTGCCAAGGTAAGGGTTGAGTTCTTTCTGCCTACATGGTGTTATTGAATCTAATCTTTACTGCCAAGGTAAGGGTTGAGTTCTTTCTGCCTACATGGTGTTATTGAATCTAATCTTTACTGACAAGGTAAGGGTTGAGTTCTTTCTGCCTACATGGTGTTATTGAATTTAATCTTAACTACCAAGGTAAGGGTTGAGTTCTTTCTGCCTACATGGTGTTATTGAATCTAATCTTAACTACCAAGGTAAGGGTTGAGTTCTTTCTGCCTACATGTGTTATTGAATCTAATCTTAACTACCAAGGTAAGGGTTGAGTTCTTTCTGTCTACATGGTGTTATTGAATCTAATCTTTACTGCCAAGGTAAGGGTTGAGTTCTTTCTGCCTACATGGTGTTATTGAATCTAATCTTAACTACCAAGGTAAGGGTTGAGTTCTTTCTGCCTACATGGTGTTATTGAATCTAATCTTAACTGCCAAGGTAAGGGTTGAGTTCTTTCTGTCTACATGGTGTTATTGAATCTAATCTTTACTGCCAAGGTAAGGATTGAGTTCTTTCTGCCTACATGGTGTTATTGAATTTAATCTAAACTACCAAGGTAAGGGTTGAGTTCTTTCTGCCTACATGGTGTTATTGAATTTAATCTTTACTGCCAAGGTAAGGGTTGAGTTCTTTCTGCCTACATGGTGTTATTGAATCTAATCTTTACTGCCAAGGTAAGGGATGAGTTCTTTCTGCCTACATGGTGTTATTGAATCTAATCTTTACTGCCAAGGTAAGGGTTGAGTTCTTTCTGCCTACATGGTGTTATTGAATTTAATCTTAACTACCAAGGTAAGGGTTGAGTTCTTTCTGCCTACATGGTGTTATTGAATCTAATCTTAACTACCAAGGTAAGGGTTGAGTTCTTTCTGTCTACATGGTGTTATTGAATCTAATCTTAACTGCAAATCCTTCTGCCTACATGGTGTTATTGAATTTAATCTTAACTGCCAAGGTAAGGGTTGAGTTCTTTCTGTCTACATGGTGTTATTGAATCTAATCTTAACTACCAAGGTAAGGGTTGAGTTCTTTCTGCCTACATGGTGTTATTGAATCTAATCTTAACTGCAAAGGTAAGGGTTGAGTTCTTTCTGTCTACATGGTGTTATTGAATCTAATCTTAACTGCCAAGGTAAGGGTTGAGTTCTTTCTGCCTACATGGTGTTATTGAATCTAATCTTTTCTGCCAAGGTAAGGGTTGAGTTCTTTCTGCCTACATGGTGTTATTGAATCTAATCTTAACTACCAAGGTAAGGGTTGAGTTCTTTCTGCCTACATGGTGTTATTGAATCTAATCTTAACTGCAAATCCTTCTGCCTACATGGTGTTATTGAATCTAATCTTAACTGCAAAGGTAAGGGTTGAGTTCTTTCTGTCTACATGGTGTTATTGAATCTAATCTTTACTGCCAAGGTAAGGGTTGAGTTCTACATGGTGTTATTGAATCTAATCTTAACTACCAAGGTAAGGGTTGAGTTCTTTCTGCCTACATGGTGTTATTGAATCTAATCTTAACTGCCAAGGTAAGGGTTGAGTTCTTTCTGTCTACATGGTGTTATTGAATCTAATCTTTACTGCCAAGGTAAGGGTTGAGTTCTTTCTGCCTACATGGTGTTATTGAATTTAATCTTAACTACCAAGGTAAGGGTTGAGTTCTTTCTCCCTACATGGTGTTATTGAATTTAATCTTTACTGCCAAGGTAAGGGTTGAGTTCTTTCTACCTACATGGTGTTATTGAATCTAATCTTTACTGCCAAGGTAAGGGATGAGTTCTTTCTGCCTACATGGTGTTATTGAATCTAATCTTTACTGCCAAGGTAAGGGTTGAGTTCTTTCTGCCTACATGGTGTTATTGAATTTAATCTTAACTACCAAGGTAAGGGTTGAGTTCTTTCTGCCTACATGGTGTTATTGAATCTAATCTTAACTACCAAGGTAAGGGTTGAGTTCTTTCTGTCTACATGGTGTTATTGAATCTAATCTTAACTGCAAATCCTTCTGCCTACATGGTGTTATTGAATTTAATCTTAACTGCCAAGGTAAGGGTTGAGTTCTTTCTGTCTACATGGTGTTATTGAATCTAATCTTAACTACCAAGGTAAGGGTTGAGTTCTTTCTGCCTACATGGTGTTATTGAATCTAATCTTAACTGCAAAGGTAAGGGTTGAGTTCTTTCTGTCTACATGGTGTTATTGAATCTAATCTTAACTGCCAAGGTAAGGGTTGAGTTCTTTCTGCCTACATGGTGTTATTGAATCTAATCTTTACTGCCAAGGTAAGGGTTGAGTTCTTTCTGCCTACATGGTGTTATTGAATCTAATCTTAACTACCAAGGTAAGGGTTGAGTTCTTTCTGCCTACATGGTGTTATTGAATCTAATCTTAACTGCAAAGGTAAGGGTTGAGTTCTTTCTGTCTACATGGTGTTATTGAATCTAATCTTAACTGCCAAGGTAAGGGTTGAGTTCTTTCTGCCTACATGGTGTTATTGAATCTAATCTTAACTGCAAATCCTTCTGCCTACATGGTGTTATTGAATCTAATCTTAACTGCAAAGGTAAGGGTTGAGTTCTTTCTGTCTACATGGTGTTATTGAATCTAATCTTTACTGCCAAGGTAAGGGTTGAGTTCTACATGGTGTTATTGAATCTAATCTTAAATGCAAAGGTAAGGGTTGAGTTCTTTCTGCCTACATGGTGTTATTGAATCTAATCTTTACTGCCAAGGTAAGGGTTGAGTTCTTTCTGTCTACATGGTGTTATTGAATCTAATCTTAACTACCAAGGTAAGGGTTGAGTTCTTTCTGTCTACATGGTGTTATTGAATCTAATCTTTACTGCCAAGGTAAGGGTTGAGTTCTACATGGTGTTATTGAATCTAATCTTAAATGCAAAGGTAAGGGTTGAGTTCTTTCTGCCTACATGGTGTTATTGAATCTAATCTTTACTGCCAAGGTAAGGGTTGAGTTCTTTCTGTCTACATGGTGTTATTGAATCTAATCTTAACTACCAAGGTAAGGGTTGAGTTCTTTCTGTCTACATGGTGTTATTGAATCTAATCTTTACTGCCAAGGTAAGGGTTGAGTTCTACATGGTGTTATTGAATCTAATCTTAAATGCAAAGGTAAGGGTTGAGTTCTTTCTGCCTACATGGTGTTATTGAATTTAATCTTAACTGCCAAGGTAAGGGTTGAGTTCTTTCTGTCTACATGTGTTATTGAATTTAATCTTAACTACCAAGGTAAGGGTTGAGTTCTTTCTGTCTACATGGTGTTATTGAATCTAATCTTAACTGCAAATCCTTCTGCCTACATGGTGTTATTGAATCTAATCTTAACTGCAAAGGTAAGGGTTGAATTCTTTCTGTCTACATGGTGTTATTGAATCTAATCTTTACTGCCAAGGTAAGGGTTGAGTTCTTTCTGTCTACATGGTGTTATTGAATCTAATCTTAACTGCAAAGGTAAGGGTTGAGTTCTTTCTGCCTACATGGTGTTATTGAATCTAATCTTTACTGCCAAGGTAAGGGTTGAGTTCTTTCTGCCTACATGGTGTTATTGAATCTAATCTTAACTGCAAATCCTTCTGCCTACATGGTGTTATTGAATCTAATCTTAACTGCAAAGGTAAGGGTTGAGTTCTTTCTGTCTACATGGTGTTATTGAATCTAATCTTTACTGCCAAGGTAAGGGTTGAGTTCTTTCTGTCTACATGGTGTTATTGAATCTAATCTTAACTGCAAAGGTAAGGGTTGAGTTCTTTCTGCCTACATGGTGTTATTGAATCTAATCTTAACTGCAAAGGTAAGGGTTGAGTTCTTTCTGTCTACATGGTGTTATTGAATCTAATCTTAACTGCCAAGGTAAGGGTTGAGTTCTTTCTGCCTACATGGTGTTATTGAATCTAATCTTTACTGCCAAGGTAAGGGTTGAGTTCTTTCTGCCTACATGGTGTTATTGAATCTAATCTTAACTACCAAGGTAAGGGTTGAGTTCTTTCTGCCTACATGGTGTTATTGAATCTAATCTTAACTGCAAAGGTAAGGGTTGAGTTCTTTCTGTCTACATGGTGTTATTGAATCTAATCTTAACTGCCAAGGTAAGGGTTGAGTTCTTTCTGCCTACATGGTGTTATTGAATCTAATCTTAACTGCAAATCCTTCTGCCTACATGGTGTTATTGAATCTAATCTTAACTGCAAAGGTAAGGGTTGAGTTCTTTCTGTCTACATGGTGTTATTGAATCTAATCTTTACTGCCAAGGTAAGGGTTGAGTTCTACATGGTGTTATTGAATCTAATCTTAAATGCAAAGGTAAGGGTTGAGTTCTTTCTGCCTACATGGTGTTATTGAATCTAATCTTTACTGCCAAGGTAAGGGTTGAGTTCTTTCTGTCTACATGGTGTTATTGAATCTAATATTAACTACCAAGGTAAGGGTTGAGTTCTTTCTGTCTACATGGTGTTATTGAATCTAATCTTTACTGCCAAGGTAAGGGTTGAGTTCTACATGGTGTTATTGAATCTAATCTTAAATGCAAAGGTAAGGGTTGAGTTCTTTCTGCCTACATGGTGTTATTGAATCTAATCTTTACTGCCAAGGTAAGGGTTGAGTTCTTTCTGTCTACATGGTGTTATTGAATCTAATATTAACTACCAAGGTAAGGGTTGAGTTCTTTCTGTCTACATGGTGTTATTGAATCTAATCTTTACTGCCAAGGTAAGGGTTGAGTTCTACATGGTGTTATTGAATCTAATCTTAAATGCAAAGGTAAGGGTTGAGTTCTTTCTGCCTACATGGTGTTATTGAATTTAATCTTAACTGCCAAGGTAAGGGTTGAGTTCTTTCTGTCTACATGTGTTATTGAATTTAATCTTAACTACCAAGGTAAGGGTTGAGTTCTTTCTGTCTACATGGTGTTATTGAATCTAATCTTAACTGCAAATCCTTCTGCCTACATGGTGTTATTGAATCTAATCTTAACTGCAAAGGTAAGGGTTGAATTCTTTCTGTCTACATGGTGTTATTGAATCTAATCTTTACTGCCAAGGTAAGGGTTGAGTTCTTTCTGTCTACATGGTGTTATTGAATCTAATCTTAACTGCAAAGGTAAGGGTTGAGTTCTTTCTGCCTACATGGTGTTATTGAATCTAATCTTTACTGCCAAGGTAAGGGTTGAGTTCTTTCTGTCTACATGGTGTTATTGAATCTAATCTTAACTGCAAATCCTTCTGCCTACATGGTGTTATTGAATCTAATCTTAACTGCAAAGGTAAGGGTTGAGTTCTTTCTGTCTACATGGTGTTATTGAATCTAATCTTTACTGCCAAGGTAAGGGTTGAGTTCTTTCTGTCTACATGGTGTTATTGAATCTAATCTTAACTGCAAAGGTAAGGGTTGAGTTCTTTCTGCCTACATGGTGTTATTGAATCTAATCTTTACTGCCAAGGTAAGGGTTGAGTTCTTTCTGTCTACATGGTGTTATTGAATCTAATCTTAACTGCCAAGGTAAGGGTTGAGTTCTTTCTGCCTACATGGTGTTATTGAATCTAATCTTAACTGCAAAGGTAAGGGTTGAGTTCTTTCTGCCTACATGGTGTTATTGAATTTAATCTTAACTACCAAGGTAAGGGTTGAGTTCTTTCTGTCTACATGGTGTTATTGAATCTAATCTTAACTACCAAGGTAAGGGTTGAGTTCTTTCTGTCTACATGGTGTTATTGAATCTAATCTTTACTGCCAAGGTAAGGGTTGAGTTCTTTCTGCCTACATGGTGTTATTGAATCTAATCTTTACTGCCAAGGTAAGGGTTGAGTTCTTTCTGCCTACATGGTGTTATTGAATCTAATCTTAACTACCAAGGTAAGGGTTGAGTTCTTTCTGCCTACATGGTGTTATTGAATCTAATCTTAACTGCAAAGGTAAGGGTTGAGTTCTTTCTGTCTACATGGTGTTATTGAATCTAATCTTAACTGCCAAGGTAAGGGTTGAGTTCTTTCTGCCTACATGGTGTTATTGAATCTAATCTTAACTGCAAATCCTTCTGCCTACATGGTGTTATTGAATCTAATCTTAACTGCAAAGGTAAGGGTTGAGTTCTTTCTGTCTACATGGTGTTATTGAATCTAATCTTTACTGCCAAGGTAAGGGTTGAGTTCTTTCTGTCTACATGGTGTTATTGAATCTAATCTTAATTGCAAAGGTAAGGGTTGAGTTCTTTCTGCCTACATGGTGTTATTGAATCTTATCTTTACTGCCAAGGTAAGGGTTGAGTTCTTTCTGTCTACATGGTGTTATTGAATCTAATCTTAACTACCAAGGTAAGGGTTGAGTTCTTTCTGTCTACATGGTGTTATTGAATCTAATCTTAAATGCCAAGGTAAGGGTTGAGTTCTTTCTGTCTACATGGTGTTATTGAATCTAATCTTAACTGCAAATCCTTCTGCCTACATGGTGTTATTGAATCTAATCTTAACTGCAAAGGTAAGGGTTGAATTCTTTCTGTCTACATGGTGTTATTGAATCTAATCTTTACTGCCAAGGTAAGGGTTGAGTTCTTTCTGTCTACATGGTGTTATTGAATCTAATCTTAACTGCAAAGGTAAGGGTTGAGTTCTTTCTGCCTACATGGTGTTATTGAATCTAATCTTTACTGCCAAGGTAAGGGTTGAGTTCTTTCTGTCTACATGGTGTTATTGAATCTAATCTTAACTACCAAGGTAAGGGTTGAGTTCTTTCTGTCTACATGGTGTTATTGAATCTAATCTTAACTGCCAAGGTAAGGGTTGAGTTCTTTCTGTCTACATGGTGTTATTGAATCTAATCTTAACTACCAAGGTAAGGGTTGAGTTCTTTCTGCCTACATGGTGTTATTGAATTTAATCTTTACTGCCAAGGTAAGGGTTGAGTTCTTTCTGTCTACATGGTGTTATTGAATCTAATCTTAACTGCAAAGGTAAGGGTTGAGTTCTTTCTGTCTACATGGTGTTATTGAATTTAATCTTAACTGCCAAGGTAAGGGTTGAGTTCTTTCTGCCTACATGGTGTTATTGAATCTAATCTTAACTACCAAGGTAAGGGTTGAGTTCTTTCTGTCTACATGGTGTTATTGAATTTAATCTTAACTGCCAAGGTAAGGGTTGAGTTCTTTCTGCCTACATGGTGTTATTGAATCTAATCTTAACTGCCAAGGTAAGGGTTGAGTTCTTTCTGCCTACATGGTGTTATTGAATCTAATCTTAACTACCAAGGTAAGGGTTGAGTTCTTTCTGCCTACATGGTGTTATTGAATCTAATCTTTACTGCCAAGGTAAGGGTTGAGTTCTTTCTGCCTACATGGTGTTATTGAATCTAATCTTTACTGCCAAGGTAAGGGTTGAGTTCTTTCTGCCTACATGGTGTTATTGAATCTAATCTTTACTGACAAGGTAAGGGTTGAGTTCTTTCTGCCTACATGGTGTTATTGAATTTAATCTTAACTACCAAGGTAAGGGTTGAGTTCTTTCTGCCTACATGGTGTTATTGAATCTAATCTTAACTACCAAGGTAAGGGTTGAGTTCTTTCTGCCTACATGCATGAATCTAATCTTAACTACCAAGGTAAGGGTTGAGTTCTTTCTGTCTACATGGTGTTATTGAATCTAATCTTTACTGCCAAGGTAAGGGTTGAGTTCTTTCTGCCTACATGGTGTTATTGAATCTAATCTTAACTACCAAGGTAAGGGTTGAGTTCTTTCTGCCTACATGGTGTTATTGAATCTAATCTTAACTGCCAAGGTAAGGGTTGAGTTCTTTCTGTCTACATGGTGTTATTGAATCTAATCTTAACTACCAAGGTAAGGGTTGAGTTCTTTCTGTCTACATGGTGTTATTGAATCTAATCTTAACTACCAAGGTAAGGGTTGAGTTCTTTCTGCCTACATGGTGTTATTGAATCTTATCTTAACTACCAAGGTAAGGGTTGAGTTCTTTCTGCCTACATGGTGTTATTGAATCTAATCTTAACTGCCAAGGTAAGGGTTGAGTTCTTTCTGTCTACATGGTGTTATTGAATTTAATCTTAACTACCAAGGTAAGGGTTGAGTTCTTTCTGCCTACATGGTGTTATTGAATCTAATCTTAACTGCAAAGGTAAGGGTTGAGTTCTTTCTGCCTACAAGGTGTTATTGAATCTAATCTTAACTACCAAGGTAAATGTTGAGTTCTTTCTGCCTACATGGTGTTATTGAATCTAATCTTAACTGCAAAGGTAAGGGTTGAGTTCTTTGTGCCTACACGGTGTTATTGAATCTAATCTTAACTACCAAGGTAAGGGTTGAGTTCTTTCTGTCTACATGGTGTTATTGAATCTAATCTTAACTGCCAAGGTAAGGGTTGAGTTCTTTCTGCCTACATGGTGTTATTGAATCTAATCTTAACTGCAAAGGTAAGGGTTGAGTTCTTTCTGTCTACATGGTGTTATTGAATCTAATCTTAACTACCAAGGTAAGGGTTGAGTTCTTTCTGCCTACATGGTGTTATTGAATCTAATCTTTACTGCCAAGGTAAGGGTTGAGTTCTTTCTGTCTACATGGTGTTATTGAATTTAATCTTAACTACCAAGGTAAGGGTTGAGTTCTTTCTGTCTACATGGTGTTATTGAATTTAATCTTAACTACCAAGGTAAGGGTTGAGTTCTTTATGTCTACATGTGTTATTGAATCTAATCTTAACTACCAAGGTAAGGGTTGAGTTCTTTATGTCTACATGTGTTATTGAATCTAATCTTAACTGCCAAGGTAAGGGTTGAGTTCTTTCTGCCTACATGTGTTATTGAATCTAATCTTAACTGCCAAGGTAAGGGTTGAGTTCTTTCTGTCTACATGGTGTTATTGAATCTAATCTTAACTACCAAGGTAAGGGTTGAGTTCTTTCTGCCTACATGGTGTTATTGAATCTAATCTTTACTGCAAAGGTAAGGGTTGAGTTCTTTCTGTCTACATGGTGTTATTGAATTTAATCTTAACTACCAAGGTAAGGGTGGAGTTCTTTCTGTCTACATGGTGTTATTGAATCTAATCTTAACTGCAAAGGTAAGGGTTGAGTTCTTTCTGTCTACATGTGTTATTGAATCTAATCTTAACTACCAAGGTAAGGGTGGAGTTCTTTCTGCCTACATGGTGTTATTGAATTTAATCTTTACTGCCAAGGTAAGGGTTGAGTTCTTTCTGTCTACATGGTGTTATTGAATTTAATCTTAACTACCAAGGTAAGGGTTGAGTTCTTTCTGTCTACATGGTGTTATTGAATTTAATCTTAACTACCAAGGTAAGGGTTGAGTTCTTTCTGCCTACATGGTGTTATTGAATCTAATCTTAACTACCAAGGTAAGGGTTGAGTTCTTTCTGCCTACATGTGTTATTGAATCTAATCTTAACTGCCAAGGTAAGGGTTGAGTTCTTTCTGTCTACATGGTGTTATTGAATCTAATCTTAACTACCAAGGTAAGGGTTGAGTTCTTTCTGCCTACATGGTGTTATTGAATCTAATCTTTACTGCCAAGGTAAGGGTTGAGTTCTTTCTGTCTACATGGTGTTATTGAATTTAATCTTAACTACCAAGGTAAGGGTGGAGTTCTTTCTGTCTACATGGTGTTATTGAATCTAATCTTAACTGCAAAGGTAAGGGTTGAGTTCTTTCTGTCTACATGTGTTATTGAATCTAATCTTAACTACCAAGGTAAGGGTGGAGTTCTTTCTGCCTACATGGTGTTATTGAATTTAATCTTTACTGCCAAGGTAAGGGTTGAGTTCTTTCTGCCTACATGGTGTTATTGAATTTAATCTGAACTGGAAAGGTAAGGGTTGAGTTCTTTCTGCCTACATGGTGTTATTGAATCTAATCTTTACTGCCAAGGTAAGGGTTGAGTTCTTTCTGCCTACATGGTGTTATTGAATCTAATCTTAACTGCAAAGGTAAGGGTTGAGTTCTTTCTGCCTACATGGTGTTACTGAATCTAATCTTTACTGCCAAGGTAAGGGTTGAGTTCTTTCTGTCTACATGGTGTTATTGAATCTAATCTTAACTGCAAAGGTAAGGGTTGAGTTCTTTCTGTCTACATGTGTTATTGAATCTAATCTTAACTACCAAGGTAAGGGTTGAGTTCTTTCTGCCTACATGGTGTTATTGAATTTAATCTTTACTGAAAAGGTAAGGGTTGAGTTCTTTCTGCCTACATGGTGTTACTGAATCTAATCTTTACTGCCAAGGTAAGGGTTGAGTTCTTTATGTCTACATGTGTTATTGAATCTAATCTTAACTACCAAGGTAAGGGTTGAGTTCTTTCTGCCTACATGGTGTTATTGAATTTAATCTTTACTGAAAAGGTAAGGGTTGAGTTCTTTCTGCCTACATGGTGTTACTGAATCTAATCTTTACTGCCAAGGTAAGGGTTGAGTTCTTTCTGTCTACATGGTGTTATTGAATCTAATCTTAACTGCAAAGGTAAGGGTTGAGTTCTTTCTGTCTACATGTGTTATTGAATCTAATCTTAACTACCAAGGTAAGGGTGGAGTTCTTTCTGCCTACATGGTGTTATTGAATTTAATCTTTACTGCCAAGGTAAGGGTTGAGTTCTTTCTGCCTACATGGTGTTATTGAATTTAATCTGAACTGGAAAGGTAAGGGTTGAGTTCTTTCTGCCTACATGGTGTTATTGAATCTAATCTTTACTGCAAAGGTAAGGGTTGAGTTCTTTCTGCCTACAAGGTGTTATTGAATCTAATCTTAACTACCAAGGTAAGGGTTGAGTTCTTTCTGTCTACATGTGTTATTGAATCTAATCTTTACTGCCAAGGTAAGGGTTGAGTTCTTTATGTCTACATGTGTTATTGAATCTAATCTTAACTACCAAGGTAAGGGTTGAGTTCTTTCTGCCTACATGGTGTTATTGAATCTAATCTTAACTACCAAGGTAAGGGTGGAGTTCTTTCTGTCTACATGGTGTTATTGAATTTAATCTTTACTGAAAAGGTAAGGGTTGAGTTCTTTCTGCCTACATGGTGTTACTGAATCTAATCTTTACTGCCAAGGTAAGGGTTGAGTTCTTTCTGTCTACATGGTGTTATTGAATTTAATCTTTACTGCCAAGGTAAGGGTTGAGTTCTTTCTGTCTACATGGTGTTATTGAATCTAATCTTTACTGCCAAGGTAAGGGTTGAGTTCTTTCTGCCTACATGGTGTTATTGAATCTAATCTTAACTACCAAGGTAAGGGTGGAGTTCTTTCTGTCTACATGGTGTTATTGAATTTAATCTTTACTGAAAAGGTAAGGGTTGAGTTCTTTCTGCCTACATGGTGTTACTGAATCTAATCTTTACTGCCAAGGTAAGGGTTGAGTTCTTTCTGTCTACATGGTGTTATTGAATCTAATCTTAACTGCAAAGGTAAGGGTTGAGTTCTTTCTGTCTACATGGTGTTATTGAATCTAATCTTAACTACCAAGGTAAGGGTTGAGTTCTTTCTGTCTACATGGTGTTATTGAATCTTATCTTAACTACCAAGGTAAGGGTTGAGTTCTTTCTGCCTACATGGTGTTATTGAATCTAATCTTAACTGCAAAGGTAAGGGTTGAGTTCTTTCTGTCTACATGGTGTTATTGAATTTAATCTTAACTGCCAAGGTAAGGGTTGAGTTCTTTCTGCCTACATGGTGTTATTGAATCTAATCTTAACTGCCAAGGTAAGGGTTGAGTTCTTTCTGCCTACATGGTGTTACTGAATCTAATCTTAACTACCAAGGTAAGGGTTGAGTTCTTTCTGTCTACATGGTGTTATTGAATTTAATCTTAACTACCAAGGTAAGGGTTGAGTTCTTTCTGTCTACATGGTGTTATTGAATCTAATCTTAACTGCCAAGGTAAGGGTTGAGTTCTTTCTGTCTACATGGTGTTATTGAATCTAATCTTAACTGCAAAGGTAAGGGTTGAGTTCTTTCTGCCTACATGGTGTTATTGAATTTAATCTGAACTGGAAAGGTAAGGGTTGAGTTCTTTCTGCCTACATGGTGTTATTGAATCTAATCTTAACTACCAAGGTAAGGGTTGAGTTCTTTCTGCCTACATGGTGTTATTGAATTTAATCTGAACTGGAAAGGTAAGGGTTGAGTTCTTTCTGCCTACACGGTGTTATTGAATCTAATCTTAACTACCAAGGTAAGGGTTGAGTTCTTTCTGTCTACATGGTGTTATTGAATCTAATCTTAACTGCCAAGGTAAGGGTTGAGTTCTTTCTGCCTACATGGTGTTATTGAATCTAATCTTTACTGCCAAGGTAAGGGTTGAGTTCTTTCTGTCTACATGGTGTTATTGAATCTAATCTTAACTGCAAAGGTAAGGGTTGAGTTCTTTCTGTCTACATGTGTTATTGAATCTAATCTTAACTACCAAGGTAAGGGTTGAGTTCTTTCTGCCTACATGGTGTTATTGAATTTAATCTTTACTGCCAAGGTAAGGGTTGAGTTCTTTCTGTCTACATGGTGTTATTGAATCTAATCTTAACTACCAAGGTAAGGGTTGAGTTCTTTCTGTCTACATGGTGTTATTGAATCTAATCTTAAATGCCAAGGTAAGGGTTGAGTTCTTTCTGTCTACATGGTGTTATTGAATCTAATCTTAACTGCAAATCCTTCTGCCTACATGGTGTTATTGAATCTAATCTTAACTGCAAAGGTAAGGGTTGAGTTCTTTCTGTCTACATGGTGTTATTGAATCTAATCTTTACTGCCAAGGTAAGGGTTGAGTTCTTTCTGTCTACATGGTGTTATTGAATCTAATCTTAACTGCAAAGGTAAGGGTTGAGTTCTTTCTGCCTACATGGTGTTATTGAATCTAATCTTTACTGCCAAGGTAAGGGTTGAGTTCTTTCTGTCTACATGGTGTTATTGAATCTAATCTTAACTACCAAGGTAAGGGTTGAGTTCTTTCTGTCTACATGGTGTTATTGAATCTAATCTTAACTGCCAAGGTAAGGGTTGAGTTCTTTCTGTCTACATGGTGTTATTGAATCTAATCTTAACTACCAAGGTAAGGGTTGAGTTCTTTCTGCCTACATGGTGTTATTGAATTTAATCTTTACTGCCAAGGTAAGGGTTGAGTTCTTTCTGTCTACATGGTGTTATTGAATCTAATCTTAACTGCAAAGGTAAGGGTTGAGTTCTTTCTGTCTACATGGTGTTATTGCATTTAATCTTAACTGCCAAGGTAAGGGTTGAGTTCTTTCTGCCTACATGGTGTTATTGAATCTAATCTTAACTACCAAGGTAAGGGTTGAGTTCTTTCTGTCTACATGGTGTTATTGAATTTAATCTTAACTGCCAAGGTAAGGGTTGAGTTCTTTCTGCCTACATGGTGTTATTGAATCTAATCTTAACTGCCAAGGTAAGGGTTGAGTTCTTTCTGCCTACATGGTGTTATTGAATCTAATCTTAACTACCAAGGTAAGGGTTGAGTTCTTTCTGCCTACATGGTGTTATTGAATCTAATCTTTACTGCCAAGGTAAGGGTTGTGTTCTTTCTGCCTACATGGTGTTATTGAATCTAATCTTTACTGCCAAGGTAAGGGTTGAGTTCTTTCTGCCTACATGGTGTTATTGAATCTAATCTTTACTGACAAGGTAAGGGTTGAGTTCTTTCTGCCTACATGGTGTTATTGAATTTAATCTTAACTACCAAGGTAAGGGTTGAGTTCTTTCTGCCTACATGGTGTTATTGAATCTAATCTTAACTACCAAGGTAAGGGTTGAGTTCTTTCTGCCTACATGCATGAATCTAATCTTAACTACCAAGGTAAGGGTTGAGTTCTTTCTGTCTACATGGTGTTATTGAATCTAATCTTTACTGCCAAGGTAAGGGTTGAGTTCTTTCTGCCTACATGGTGTTATTGAATTTAATCTTAACTACCAAGGTAAGGGTTGAGTTCTTTCTGCCTACATGGTGTTATTGAATCTAATCTTAACTGCCAAGGTAAGGGTTGAGTTCTTTCTGTCTACATGGTGTTATTGAATCTAATCTTAACTACCAAGGTAAGGGTTGAGTTCTTTCTGTCTACATGGTGTTATTGAATCTAATCTTAACTACCAAGGTAAGGGTTGAGTTCTTTCTGCCTACATGGTGTTATTGAATCTTATCTTAACTACCAAGGTAAGGGTTGAGTTCTTTCTGCCTACATGGTGTTATTGAATCTAATCTTAACTGCCAAGGTAAGGGTTGAGTTCTTTCTGTCTACATGGTGTTATTGAATTTAATCTTAACTACCAAGGTAAGGGTTGAGTTCTTTCTGCCTACATGGTGTTATTGAATCTAATCTTAACTGCAAAGGTAAGGGTTGAGTTCTTTCTGCCTACAAGGTGTTATTGAATCTAATCTTAACTACCAAGGTAAATGTTGAGTTCTTTCTGCCTACATGGTGTTATTGAATCTAATCTTAACTGCAAAGGTAAGGGTTGAGTTCTTTGTGCCTACACGGTGTTATTGAATCTAATCTTAACTACCAAGGTAAGGGTTGAGTTCTTTCTGTCTACATGGTGTTATTGAATCTAATCTTAACTGCCAAGGTAAGGGTTGAGTTCTTTCTGCCTACATGGTGTTATTGAATCTAATCTTTACTGCCAAGGTAAGGGTTGAGTTCTTTATGTCTACATGTGTTATTGAATCTAATCTTAACTACCAAGGTAAGGGTTGAGTTCTTTCTGCCTACATGGTGTTATTGAATCTAATCTTAACTACCAAGGTAAGGGTTGAGTTCTTTATGTCTACATGGTGTTATTGAATTTAATCTTTACTGAAAAGGTAAGGGTTGAGTTCTTTCTGCCTACATGGTGTTATTGAATTTAATCTTTACTGAAAAGGTAAGGGTTGAGTTCTTTCTGCCTACATGGTGTTACTGAATCTAATCTTTACTGCCAAGGTAAGGGTTGAGTTCTTTCTGTCTACATGGTGTTATTGAATCTAATCTTAACTGCAAAGGTAAGGGTTGAGTTCTTTCTGTCTACATGTGTTATTGAATCTAATCTTAACTACCAAGGTAAGGGTGGAGTTCTTTCTGCCTACATGGTGTTATTGAATTTAATCTTTACTGCCAAGGTAAGGGTTGAGTTCTTTCTGCCTACATGGTGTTATTGAATTTAATCTGAACTGGAAAGGTAAGGGTTGAGTTCTTTCTGCCTACATGGTGTTATTGAATCTAATCTTTACTGCCAAGGTAAGGGTTGAGTTCTTTCTGCCTACATGGTGTTATTGAATCTAATCTTTACTGCCAAGGTAAGGGTTGAGTTCTTTCTGTCTACATGGTGTTATTGAATTTAATCTTTACTGAAAAGGTAAGGGTTGAGTTCTTTCTGCCTACATGGTGTTACTGAATCTAATCTTTACTGCCAAGGTAAGGGTTGAGTTCTTTCTGTCTACATGGTGTTATTGAATCTAATCTTAACTGCAAAGGTAAGGGTTGAGTTCTTTCTGTCTACATGTGTTATTGAATCTAATCTTAACTACCAAGGTAAGGGTGGAGTTCTTTCTGCCTACATGGTGTTATTGAATTTAATCTTTACTGCCAAGGTAAGGGTTGAGTTCTTTCTGCCTACATGGTGTTATTGAATTTAATCTGAACTGGAAAGGCAAGGGTTGAGTTCTTTCTGCCTACATGGTGTTATTGAATCTAATCTTTACTGCCAAGGTAAGGGTTGAGTTCTTTCTGCCTACATGGTGTTATTGAATCTAATCTTTACTGCCAAGGTAAGGGTTGAGTTCTTTCTGTCTACATGGTGTTATTGAATCTAATCTTAACTGCAAAGGTAAGGGTTGAGTTCTTTCTGCCTACATGGTGTTATTGAATCTAATATTTACTGCCAAGGTAAGGGTTGAGTTCTTTCTGTCTACATGGTGTTATTGAATTTAATCTTAACTGCCAAGGTAAGGGTTGAGTTCTTTCTGCCTACATGGTGTTATTGAATCTAATCTTAACTGCCAAGGTAAGGGTTGAGTTCTTTCTGCCTACATGGTGTTATTGAATCTAATCTTAACTACCAAGGTAAGGGTTGAGTTCTTTCTGCCTACATGGTGTTATTGAATCTAATCTTAACTGCAAAGGTAAGGGTTGAGTTCTTTCTGTCTACATGGTGTTATTGAATTTAATCTTAACTACCAAGGTAAGGGTTGAGTTCTTTCTGCCTACATGGTGTTATTGAATCTAATCTTAACTACCAAGGTAAGGGTTGAGTTCTTTCTGTCTACATGGTGTTATTGAATCTTATCTTAACTACCAAGGTAAGGGTTGAGTTCTTTCTGCCTACATGGTGTTATTGAATCTAATCTTAACTGCAAAGGTAAGGGTTGAGTTCTTTCTGTCTACATGGTGTTATTGAATTTAATCTTAACTGCCAAGGTAAGGGTTGAGTTCTTTCTGCCTACATGGTGTTATTGAATCTAATCTTAACTGCCAAGGTAAGGGTTGAGTTCTTTCTGCCTACATGGTGTTACTGAATCTAATCTTAACTACCAAGGTAAGGGTTGAGTTCTTTCTGTCTACATGGTGTTATTGAATTTAATCTTAACTACCAAGGTAAGGGTTGAGTTCTTTCTGTCTACATGGTGTTATTGAATCTAATCTTTACTGCCAAGGTAAGGGTTGAGTTCTTTCTGTCTACATGGTGTTATTGAATCTAATCTTAACTGCAAAGGTAAGGGTTGAGTTCTTTCTGCCTACATGGTGTTATTGAATTTAATCTGAACTGGAAAGGTAAGGGTTGAGTTCTTTCTGCCTACATGGTGTTATTGAATCTAATCTTAACTACCAAGGTAAGGGTTGAGTTCTTTCTGCCTACATGGTGTTATTGAATTTAATCTGAACTGGAAAGGTAAGGGTTGAGTTCTTTCTGCCTACACGGTGTTATTGAATCTAATCTTAACTACCAAGGTAAGGGTTGAGTTCTTTCTGTCTACATGGTGTTATTGAATCTAATCTTAACTGCCAAGGTAAGGGTTGAGTTCTTTCTGCCTACATGGTGTTATTGAATCTAATCTTAACTGCAAAGGTAAGGGTTGAGTTCTTTCTGTCTACATGGTGTTATTGAATTTAATCTTTACTGCCAAGGTAAGGGTTGAGTTCTTTCTGTCTACATGGTGTTATTGAATCTAATCTTTACTGCCAAGGTAAGGGTTGAGTTCTTTCTGTCTACATGGTGTTATTGAATCTAATCTTAACTACCAAGGTAAGGGTTGAGTTCTTTCTGCCTACATGGTGTTATTGAATCTAATCTTTACTGCCAAGGTAAGGGTTGAGTTCTTTCTGTCTACATGGTGTTATTGAATCTAATATTAACTACCAAGGTAAGGGTTGAGTTCTTTATGTCTACATGGTGTTATTGAATCTAATCTTTACTGCCAAGGTAAGGGTTGAGTTCTTTCTGTCTACATGGTGTTATTGAATCTAATCTTAACTACCAAGGTAAGGGTTGAGTTCTTTCTGTCTACATGGTGTTATTGAATCTAATCTTAACTACCAAGGTAAGGGTTGAGTTCTTTCTGCCTACATGGTGTTATTGAATTTAATCTTTACTGCCAAGGTAAGGGTTGAGTTCTTTCTGCCTACATGGTGTTATTGAATTTAATCTGAACTGGAAAGGAAAGGGTTGAGTTCTTTCTGCCTACATGGTGTTACTGAATCTAATCTTTACTGCCAAGGTAAGGGTTGAGTTCTTTCTGCCTACATGGTGTTATTGAATCTAATCTTTACTGCCAAGGTAAGGGTTGAGTTCTTTCTGTCTACATGGTGTTATTGAATCTAATCTTAACTGCAAAGGTAAGGGTTGAGTTCTTTCTGCCTACATGGTGTTATTGAATCTTATCTTTACTGCCAAGGTAAGGGTTGAGTTCTTTCTGTCTACATGGTGTTATTGAATTTAATCTTAACTGCCAAGGTAAGGGTTGAGTTCTTTCTGCCTACATGGTGTTATTGAATCTAATCTTAACTGCCAAGGTAAGGGTTGAGTTCTTTCTGCCTACATGGTGTTATTGAATCTAATCTTAACTACCAAGGTAAGGGTTGAGTTCTTTCTGCCTACATGGTGTTATTGAATCTAATCTTAACTGCAAATTAAGGGTTGAGTTCTTTCTGTCTACATGGTGTTATTGAATTTAATCTTAACTACCAAGGTAAGGGTTGAGTTCTTTCTGCCTACATGGTGTTATTGAATCTAATCTTAACTACCAAGGTAAGGGTTGAGTTCTTTCTGTCTACATGGTGTTATTGAATCTAATCTTAACTACCAAGGTAAGGGTTGAGTTCTTTCTGCCTACATGGTGTTATTGAATCTAATCTTAACTGCAAAGGTAAGGGTTGAGTTCTTTCTGCCTACACGGTGTTATTGAATCTAATATTAACTACCAAGGTAAGGGTTGAGTTCTTTCTGTCTACATGGTGTTATTGAATCTAATCTTAACTGCCAAGGTAAGGCTTGAGTTCTTTCTGCCTACATGGTGTTACTGAATCTAATCTTAACTACCAAGGTAAGGGTTGAGTTCTTTCTGTCTACATGGTGTTATTGAATTTAATCTTAACTACCAAGGTAAGGGTTGAGTTCTTTCTGTCTACATGGTGTTATTGAATCTAATCTTTACTGCCAAGGTAAGGGTTGAGTTCTTTCTGTCTACATGGTGTTATTGAATCTAATCTTAACTGCAAAGGTAAGGGTTGAGTTCTTTCTGCCTACATGGTGTTATTGAATTTAATCTGAACTGGAAAGGTAAGGGTTGAGTTCTTTCTGCCTACATGGTGTTATTGAATCTAATCTTAACTACCAAGGTAAGGGTTGAGTTCTTTCTGCCTACATGGTGTTATTGAATTTAATCTGAACTGGAAAGGTAAGGGTTGAGTTCTTTCTGCCTACACGGTGTTATTGAATCTAATCTTAACTACCAAGGTAAGGGTTGAGTTCTTTCTGTCTACATGGTGTTATTGAATCTAATCTTAACTGCCAAGGTAAGGGTTGAGTTCTTTCTGCCTACATGGTGTTATTGAATCTAATCTTAACTACCAAGGTAAGGGTTGAGTTCTTTCTGCCTACATGGTGTTATTGAATCTAATCTTAACTGCCAAGGTAAGGGTTGAGTTCTTTCTGTCTACATGGTGTTATTGAATTTAATCTTAACTACCAAGGTAAGGGTTGAGTTCTTTCTGCCTACATGGTGTTATTGAATCTAATCTTAACTACCAAGGTAAGGGTTGAGTTCTTTCTGTCTACATGGTGTTATTGAATCTTATCTTAACTACCAAGGTAAGGGTTGAGTTCTTTCTGCCTACATGGTGTTATTGAATCTAATCTTAACTGCAAAGGTAAGGGTTGAGTTCTTTCTGTCTACATGGTGTTATTGAATTTAATCTTAACTGCCAAGGTAAGGGTTGAGTTCTTTCTGCCTACATGGTGTTATTGAATCTAATCTTAACTGCCAAGGTAAGGGTTGAGTTCTTTCTGCCTACATGGTGTTACTGAATCTAATCTTAACTACCAAGGTAAGGGTTGAGTTCTTTCTGTCTACATGGTGTTATTGAATTTAATCTTAACTACCAAGGTAAGGGTTGAGTTCTTTCTGTCTACATGGTGTTATTGAATCTAATCTTTACTGCCAAGGTAAGGGTTGAGTTCTTTCTGTCTACATGGTGTTATTGAATCTAATCTTAACTGCAAAGGTAAGGGTTGAGTTCTTTCTGCCTACATGGTGTTATTGAATTTAATCTGAACTGGAAAGGTAAGGGTTGAGTTCTTTCTGCCTACATGGTGTTATTGAATCTAATCTTAACTACCAAGGTAAGGGTTGAGTTCTTTCTGCCTACATGGTGTTATTGAATTTAATCTGAACTGGAAAGGTAAGGGTTGAGTTCTTTCTGCCTACACGGTGTTATTGAATCTAATCTTAACTACCAAGGTAAGGGTTGAGTTCTTTCTGTCTACATGGTGTTATTGAATCTAATCTTAACTGCCAAGGTAAGGGTTGAGTTCTTTCTGCCTACATGGTGTTATTGAATCTAATCTTAACTGCCAAGGTAAGGGTTGAGTTCTTTCTGTCTACATGTGTTATTGAATCTAATCTTAACTGCAAAGGTAAGGGTTGAGTTCTTTCTGCCTACATGGTGTTATTGAATTTAATCTGAACTGGAAAGGTAAGGGTTGAGTTCTTTCTGCCTACACGGTGTTATTGAATCTAATCTTAACTACCAAGGTAAGGGTTGAGTTCTTTCTGTCTACATGGTGTTATTGAATCTAATCTTAACTGCCAAGGTAAGGGTTGAGTTCTTTCTGCCTACATGGTGTTATTGAATCTAATCTTAACTGCCAAGGTAAGGGTTGAGTTCTTTCTGTCTACATGTGTTATTGAATCTAATCTTAACTGCAAAGGTAAGGGTTGAGTTCTTTCTGCCTACATGGTGTTATTGAATCTAATCTTAACTGCAAAGGTAAGGGTTGAGTTCTTTCTGCCTACATGGTGTTATTGAATTTAATCTTTACTGCCAAGGTAAGGGTTGAGTTCTTTCTGCCTACATGGTGTTATTGAATCTAATCTTAACTGCAAAGGTAAGGGTTGAGTTCTTTCTGTCTACATGGTGTTATTGAATTTAATCTTTACTGCCAAGGTAAGGGTTGAGTTCTTTCTGTCTACATGGTGTTATTGAATCTAATCTTTACTGCCAAGGTAAGGGTTGAGTTCTTTCTGTCTACATGGTGTTATTGAATCTAATCTTAACTACCAAGGTAAGGGTTGAGTTCTTTCTGCCTACATGGTGTTATTGAATCTAATCTTTACTGCCAAGGTAAGGGTTGAGTTCTTTCTGTCTACATGGTGTTATTGAATCTAATATTAACTACCAAGGTAAGGGTTGAGTTCTTTCTGCCTACATGGTGTTATTGAATTTAATCTTTACTGAAAAGGTAAGGGTTGAGTTCTTTCTGCCTACATGGTGTTATTGAATCTAATCTTTACTGCCAAGGTAAGGGTTGAGTTCTTTCTGTCTACATGGTGTTATTGAATCTAATCTTAACTGCAAAGGTAAGGGTTGAGTTCTTTCTGTCTACATGTGTTATTGAATCTAATCTTAACTACCAAGGTAAGGGTTGAGTTCTTTCTGCCTACATGGTGTTATTGAATTTAATCTTTACTGCCAAGGTAAGGGTTGAGTTCTTTCTGCCTACATGGTGTTATTGAATTTAATCTGAACTGGAAAGGAAAGGGTTGAGTTCTTTCTGCCTACATGGTGTTATTGAATCTAATCTTTACTGCCAAGGTAAGGGTTGAGTTCTTTCTGCCTACATGGTGTTATTGAATCTAATCTTTACTGCCAAGGTAAGGGTTGAGTTCTTTCTGTCTACATGGTGTTATTGAATCTAATCTTAACTGCAAAGGTAAGGGTTGAGTTCTTTCTGCCTACATGGTGTTATTGAATCTTATCTTTACTGCCAAGGTAAGGGTTGAGTTCTTTCTGTCTACATGGTGTTATTGAATTTAATCTTAACTGCCAAGGTAAGGGTTGAGTTCTTTCTGCCTACATGGTGTTATTGAATCTAATCTTAACTGCCAAGGTAAGGGTTGAGTTCTTTCTGCCTACATGGTGTTATTGAATCTAATCTTAACTACCAAGGTAAGGGTTGAGTTCTTTCTGCCTACATGGTGTTATTGAATCTAATCTTAACTGCAAATTAAGGGTTGAGTTCTTTCTGTCTACATGGTGTTATTGAATTTAATCTTAACTACCAAGGTAAGGGTTGAGTTCTTTCTGCCTACATGGTGTTATTGAATCTAATCTTAACTACCAAGGTAAGGGTTGAGTTCTTTCTGTCTACATGGTGTTATTGAATCTAATCTTAACTACCAAGGTAAGGGTTGAGTTCTTTCTGCCTACATGGTGTTATTGAATCTAATCTTAACTGCAAAGGTAAGGGTTGAGTTCTTTCTGCCTACACGGTGTTATTGAATCTAATATTAACTACCAAGGTAAGGGTGGAGTTCTTTCTGCCTACATGGTGTTATTGAATCTAATCTTAACTGCCAAGGTAAGGCTTGAGTTCTTTCTGCCTACATGGTGTTATTGAATCTAATCTTTACTGCCAAGGTAAGGGTTGAGTTCTTTCTGCCTACATGGTGTTATTGAATTTAATCTTAACTGCCAAGGTAAGGGTTGAGTTCTTTCTGCCTACATGGTGTTATTGAATTTAATCTTTACTGAAAAGGTAAGGGTTGAGTTCTTTCTGCCTACATGGTGTTATTGAATCTAATCTTTACTGCCAAGGTAAGGGTTGAGTTCTTTCTGTCTACATGGTGTTATTGAATCTAATCTTAACTACCAAGGTAAGGGTTGAGTTCTTTCTGCCTACATGGTGTTATTGAATCTAATCTTAACTGCAAAGGTAAGGGTTGAGTTCTTTCTGTCTACATGTGTTATTGAATCTAATCTTAACTGCCAAGGTAAGGGTTGAGTTCTTTCTGTCTACATGTGTTATTGAATCTAATCTTAACTGCCAAGGTAAGGGTTGAGTTCTTTCTGCCTACATGGTGTTATTGAATCTAATCTTAACTGCAAAGGTAAGGGTTGAGTTCTTTCTGTCTACATGTGTTATTGAATCTAATCTTAACTACCAAGGTAAGGGTTGAGTTCTTTCTGCCTACATGGTGTTATTGAATTTAATCTTTACTGCCAAGGTAAGGGTTGAGTTCTTTCTGCCTACATGGTGTTATTGAATTTAATCTGAACTGGAAAGGTAAGGGTTGAGTTCTTTCTGCCTACATGGTGTTATTGAATCTAATCTTTACTGCCAAGGTAAGGGTTGAGTTCTTTCTGCCTACATGGTGTTATTGAATCTAATCTTTACTGCCAAGGTAAGGGTTGAGTTCTTTCTGTCTACATGGTGTTATTGAATCTAATCTTAACTGCAAAGGTAAGGGTTGAGTTCTTTCTGCCTACATGGTGTTATTGAATCTAATATTTACTGCCAAGGTAAGGGTTGAGTTCTTTCTGTCTACATGGTGTTATTGAATTTAATCTTAACTGCCAAGGTAAGGGTTGAGTTCTTTCTGCCTACATGGTGTTATTGAATCTAATCTTAACTGCCAAGGTAAGGGTTGAGTTCTTTCTGCCTACATGGTGTTATTGAATCTAATCTTAACTACCAAGGTACGGGTTGAGTTCTTTCTGCCTACATGGTGTTATTGAATCTAATCTTAACTGCAAAGGTAAGGGTTGAGTTCTTTCTGTCTACATGGTGTTATTGAATTTAATCTTAACTACCAAGGTAAGGGTTGAGTTCTTTCTGCCTACATGGTGTTATTGAATCTAATCTTAACTACCAAGGTAAGGGTTGAGTTCTTTCTGTCTACATGGTGTTATTGAATCTAATCTTAACTACCAAGGTAAGGGTTGAGTTCTTTCTGCCTACATGGTGTTATTGAATCTAATCTTAACTGCAAAGGTAAGGGTTGAGTTCTTTCTGTCTACATGGTGTTATTGAATTTAATCTTAACTGCCAAGGTAAGGGTTGAGTTCTTTCTGCCTACATGGTGTTATTGAATCTAATCTTAACTGCCAAGGTAAGGGTTGAGTTCTTTCTGCCTACATGGTGTTATTGAATCTAATCTTTACTGCCAAGGTAAGGGTTGAGTTCTTTCTGTCTACATGGTGTTATTGAATCTAATCTTAACTACCAAGGTAAGGGTTGAGTTCTTTCTGCCTACATTGTGTTATTGAATCTAATCTTAACTACCAAGGTAAGGGTTGAGTTCTTTCTGCCTACATGGTGTTATTGAATTTAATCTTAACTACCAAGGTAAGGGTTGAGTTCTTTCTGTCTACATGGTGTTATTGAATCTAATCTTAACTACCAAGGTAAGGGTTGAGTTCTTTCTGCCTACATGGTGTTATTGAATCTAATCTTTACTGCCAAGGTAAGGGTTGAGTTCTTTCTGTCTACATGGTGTTATTGAATCTAATCTTAACTACCAAGGTAAGGGTTGAGTTCTTTCTGCCTACATGGTGTTATTGAATTTAATCTTAACTGCCAAGGTAAGGGTTGAGTTCTTTCTGCCTACATGGTGTTATTGAATCTAATCTTTACTGCCAAGGTAAGGGTTGAGTTCTTTCTGCCTACATGGTGTTATTGAATCTAATCTTTACTGCCAAGGTAAGGGTTGAGTTCTTTCTGCCTACATGGTGTTATTGAATTTAATCTTAACTGCAAAGGTAAGGGTTGAGTTCTTTCTGCCTACATGGTGTTATTGAATTTAATCTTAACTACCAAGGTAAGGGTTGAGTTCTTTCTGCCTACATGGTGTTATTGAATCTAATCTTAACTGCAAAGGTAAGGGTTGAGTTCTTTCTGCCTACATGGTGTTATTGAATTTAATCTTAACTACCAAGGTAAGGGTTGAGTTCTTTCTGCCTACATGGTGTTATTGATCTAATCTTAACTGCCAAGGTAAGGGTTGAGTTCTTTCTGCCTACATGGTGTTATTGAATTTAATCTTAACTGCCAAGGTAAGGGTTGAGTTCTTTCTGCCTACATGGTGTTATTGAATCTAATCTTAACTACCAAGGTAAGGGTTGAGTTCTTTCTGTCTACATGGTGTTATTGAATCTAATCTTAACTACCAAGGTAAGGGTTGAGTTCTTTCTGCCTACATGGTGTTATTGAATTTAATCTTAACTGCCAAGGTAAGGGTTGAGTTCTTTCTGCCTACATGGTGTTATTGAATCTAATCTTAACTGCCAAGGTAAGGGTTGAGTTTTTTCTGCCTACATGGTGTTATTGAATCTAATCTTAACTGCAAAGGTAAGGGTTGAGTTCTTTCTGCCTACATGGTGTTATTGAATCTAATCTTAACTGCCAAGGTAAGGGTTGAGTTCTTTCTGCCTACATGGTGTTATTGAATCTAATCTTAACTGCAAAGGTAAGGGTTGAGTTCTTTCTGCCTACATGGTGTTATTGAATTTAATCTTAACTGCAAAGGTAAGGGTTGAGTTCTTTCTGCCTACATGGTGTTATTGAATTTAATCTTAACTACCAAGGTAAGGGTTGAGTTCTTTCTGCCTACATGGTGTTATTGAATATAATCTTAACTGCAAAGGTAAGGGTTGAGTTCTTTCTGCCTACATGGTGTTATTGAATTTAATCTTAACTACCAAGGTAAGGGTTGAGTTCTTTCTGCCTACATGGTGTTATTGAATATAATCTTAACTGCAAAGGTAAGGGTTGAGTTCTTTCTGCCTACATGGTGTTATTGAATTTAATCTTAACTACCAAGGTAAGGGTTGAGTTCTTTCTGCCTACATGGTGTTATTGAATCTAATCTTAACTGCCAAGGTAAGGGCTGAGTTCTTTCTGCCTACATGATGTTATTGAATCTAATCTTTACTGCCAAGGTAAGGGTTGAGTTCTTTCTGTCTACATGGTGTTATTGAATCTAATCTTAACTACCAAGGTAAGGGTTGAGTTCTTTCTGCCTACATTGTGTTATTGAATCTAATCTTAACTACCAAGGTAAGGGTTGAGTTCTTTCTGCCTACATGGTGTTATTGAATTTAATCTTAACTGCCAAGGTAAGGGTTGAGTTCTTTCTGTCTACATGGTGTTATTGAATCTAATCTTAACTACCAAGGTAAGGGTTGAGTTCTTTCTGCCTACATGGTGTTATTGAATCTAATCTTTACTGCCAAGGTAAGGGTTGAGTTCTTTCTGTCTACATGGTGTTATTGAATCTAATCTTAACTACCAAGGTAAGGGTTGAGTTCTTTCTGCCTACATGGTGTTATTGAATTTAATCTTAACTGCCAAGGTAAGGGTTGAGTTCTTTCTGCCTACATGGTGTTATTGAATCTAATCTTTACTGCCAAGGTAAGGGTTGAGTTCTTTCTGCCTACATGGTGTTATTGAATTTAATCTTAACTGCCAAGGTAAGGGTTGAGTTCTTTCTGCCTACATGGTGTTATTGAATCTAATCTTTACTGCCAAGGTAAGGGTTGAGTTCTTTCTGCCTACATGGTGTTATTGAATCTAATCTTTACTGCCAAGGTAACGGTTGAGTTCTTTCTGTCTACATGGTGTTATTGAATCTAATCTTAACTACCAAGGTAAGGGTTGAGTTCTTTCTGCCTACATGGTGTTATTGAATTTAATCTTTACTGACAAGGTAAGGGTTGAGTTCTTTCTGTCTACATGGTGTTATTGAATCTAATCTTAACTGCAAAGGTAAGGGTTGAGTTCTTTCTGTCTACATGGTGTTATTGAATTTAATCTTAACTGCCAAGGTAAGGGTTGAGTTCTTTCTGCCTACATGGTGTTATTGAATCTAATCTTAACTACCAAGGTAAGGGTTGAGTTCTTTCTGTCTACATGGTGTTATTGAATTTAATCTTAACTGCCAAGGTAAGGGTTGAGTTCTTTCTGCCTACATGGTGTTATTGAATCTAATCTTAACTGCCAAGGTAAGGGTTGAGTTCTTTCTGCCTACATGGTGTTATTGAATCTAATCTTAACTACCAAGGTAAGGGTTGAGTTCTTTCTGCCTACATGGTGTTATTGAATCTAATCTTTACTGCCAAGGTAAGGGTTGAGTTCTTTCTGCCTACATGGTGTTATTGAATCTAATCTTTACTGCCAAGGTAAGGGTTGAGTTCTTTCTGCCTACATGGTGTTATTGAATCTAATCTTTACTGACAAGGTAAGGGTTGAGTTCTTTCTGCCTACATGGTGTTATTGAATTTAATCTTAACTACCAAGGTAAGGGTTGAGTTCTTTCTGCCTACATGGTGTTATTGAATCTAATCTTAACTACCAAGGTAAGGGTTGAGTTCTTTCTGCCTACATGTGTTATTGAATCTAATCTTAACTACCAAGGTAAGGGTTGAGTTCTTTCTGTCTACATGGTGTTATTGAATCTAATCTTTACTGCCAAGGTAAGGGTTGAGTTCTTTCTGCCTACATGGTGTTATTGAATCTAATCTTAACTACCAAGGTAAGGGTTGAGTTCTTTCTGCCTACATGGTGTTATTGAATCTAATCTTAACTGCCAAGGTAAGGGTTGAGTTCTTTCTGTCTACATGGTGTTATTGAATCTAATCTTTACTGCCAAGGTAAGGATTGAGTTCTTTCTGCCTACATGGTGTTATTGAATTTAATCTAAACTACCAAGGTAAGGGTTGAGTTCTTTCTGCCTACATGGTGTTATTGAATTTAATCTTTACTGCCAAGGTAAGGGTTGAGTTCTTTCTGCCTACATGGTGTTATTGAATCTAATCTTTACTGCCAAGGTAAGGGATGAGTTCTTTCTGCCTACATGGTGTTATTGAATCTAATCTTTACTGCCAAGGTAAGGGTTGAGTTCTTTCTGCCTACATGGTGTTATTGAATTTAATCTTAACTACCAAGGTAAGGGTTGAGTTCTTTCTGCCTACATGGTGTTATTGAATCTAATCTTAACTACCAAGGTAAGGGTTGAGTTCTTTCTGTCTACATGGTGTTATTGAATCTAATCTTAACTGCAAATCCTTCTGCCTACATGGTGTTATTGAATTTAATCTTAACTGCCAAGGTAAGGGTTGAGTTCTTTCTGTCTACATGGTGTTATTGAATCTAATCTTAACTACCAAGGTAAGGGTTGAGTTCTTTCTGCCTACATGGTGTTATTGAATCTAATCTTAACTGCAAAGGTAAGGGTTGAGTTCTTTCTGTCTACATGGTGTTATTGAATCTAATCTTAACTGCCAAGGTAAGGGTTGAGTTCTTTCTGCCTACATGGTGTTATTGAATCTAATCTTTACTGCCAAGGTAAGGGTTGAGTTCTTTCTGCCTACATGGTGTTATTGAATCTAATCTTAACTACCAAGGTAAGGGTTGAGTTCTTTCTGCCTACATGGTGTTATTGAATCTAATCTTAACTGCAAATCCTTCTGCCTACATGGTGTTATTGAATCTAATCTTAACTGCAAAGGTAAGGGTTGAGTTCTTTCTGTCTACATGGTGTTATTGAATCTAATCTTTACTGCCAAGGTAAGGGTTGAGTTCTACATGGTGTTATTGAATCTAATCTTAACTACCAAGGTAAGGGTTGAGTTCTTTCTGCCTACATGGTGTTATTGAATCTAATCTTAACTGCCAAGGTAAGGGTTGAGTTCTTTCTGTCTACATGGTGTTATTGAATCTAATCTTTACTGCCAAGGTAAGGGTTGAGTTCTTTCTGCCTACATGGTGTTATTGAATTTAATCTTAACTACCAAGGTAAGGGTTGAGTTCTTTCTCCCTACATGGTGTTATTGAATTTAATCTTTACTGCCAAGGTAAGGGTTGAGTTCTTTCTACCTACATGGTGTTATTGAATCTAATCTTTACTGCCAAGGTAAGGGATGAGTTCTTTCTGCCTACATGGTGTTATTGAATCTAATCTTTACTGCCAAGGTAAGGGTTGAGTTCTTTCTGCCTACATGGTGTTATTGAATTTAATCTTAACTACCAAGGTAAGGGTTGAGTTCTTTCTGCCTACATGGTGTTATTGAATCTAATCTTAACTACCAAGGTAAGGGTTGAGTTCTTTCTGTCTACATGGTGTTATTGAATCTAATCTTAACTGCAAATCCTTCTGCCTACATGGTGTTATTGAATTTAATCTTAACTGCCAAGGTAAGGGTTGAGTTCTTTCTGTCTACATGGTGTTATTGAATCTAATCTTAACTACCAAGGTAAGGGTTGAGTTCTTTCTGCCTACATGGTGTTATTGAATCTAATCTTAACTGCAAAGGTAAGGGTTGAGTTCTTTCTGTCTACATGGTGTTATTGAATCTAATCTTAACTGCCAAGGTAAGGGTTGAGTTCTTTCTGCCTACATGGTGTTATTGAATCTAATCTTTACTGCCAAGGTAAGGGTTGAGTTCTTTCTGCCTACATGGTGTTATTGAATCTAATCTTAACTACCAAGGTAAGGGTTGAGTTCTTTCTGCCTACATGGTGTTATTGAATCTCATCTTAACTGCAAAGGTAAGGGTTGAGTTCTTTCTGTCTACATGGTGTTATTGAATCTAATCTTAACTGCCAAGGTAAGGGTTGAGTTCTTTCTGCCTACATGGTGTTATTGAATCTAATCTAACTGCAAATCCTTCTGCCTACATGGTGTTATTGAATCTAATCTTAACTGCAAAGGTAAGGGTTGAGTTCTTTCTGTCTACATGGTGTTATTGAATCTAATCTTTACTGCCAAGGTAAGGGTTGAGTTCTACATGGTGTTATTGAATCTAATCTTAAATGCAAAGGTAAGGGTTGAGTTCTTTCTGCCTACATGGTGTTATTGAATCTAATCTTTACTGCCAAGGTAAGGGTTGAGTTCTTTCTGTCTACATGGTGTTATTGAATCTAATATTAACTACCAAGGTAAGGGTTGAGTTCTTTCTGTCTACATGGTGTTATTGAATATAATCTTAACTGCCAAGGTAAGGGTTGAGTTCTTTCTGTCTACATGGTGTTATTGAATCTAATCTTAACTGCAAATCCTTCTGCCTACATGGTGTTATTGAATCTAATCTTAACTGCAAAGGTAAGGGTTGAATTCTTTCTGTCTACATGGTGTTATTGAATCTAATCTTTACTGCCAAGGTAAGGGTTGAGTTCTTTCTGTCTACATGGTGTTATTGAATCTAATCTTAACTGCAAAGGTAAGGGTTGAGTTCTTTCTGCCTACATGGTGTTATTGAATCTAATCTTTACTGCCAAGGTAAGGGTTGAGTTCTTTCTGTCTACATGGTGTTATTGAATCTAATCTTAACTGCAAATCCTTCTGCCTACATGGTGTTATTGAATCTAATCTTAACTGCAAAGGTAAGGGTTGAGTTCTTTCTGTCTACATGGTGTTATTGAATCTAATCTTTACTGCCAAGGTAAGGGTTGAGTTCTTTCTGTCTACATGGTGTTATTGAATCTAATCTTAACTGCAAAGGTAAGGGTTGAGTTCTTTCTGCCTACATGGTGTTATTGAATCTAATCTTTACTGCCAAGGTAAGGGTTGAGTTCTTTCTGTCTACATGGTGTTATTGAATCTAATCTTAACTGCCAAGGTAAGGGTTGAGTTCTTTCTGCCTACATGGTGTTATTGAATCTAATCTTAACTGCAAAGGTAAGGGTTGAGTTCTTTCTGCCTACATGGTGTTATTGAATTTAATCTTAACTACCAAGGTAAGGGTTGAGTTCTTTCTGTCTACATGGTGTTATTGAATCTAATCTTAACTACCAAGGTAAGGGTTGAGTTCTTTCTGTCTACATGGTGTTATTGAATCTAATCTTTACTGCCAAGGTAAGGGTTGAGTTCTTTCTGCCTACATGGTGTTATTGAATCTAATCTTTACTGCCAAGGTAAGGGTTGAGTTCTTTCTGCCTACATGGTGTTATTGAATCTAATCTTAACTACCAAGGTAAGGGTTGAGTTCTTTCTGCCTACATGGTGTTATTGAATCTAATCTTAACTGCAAAGGTAAGGGTTGAGTTCTTTCTGTCTACATGGTGTTATTGAATCTAATCTTAACTGCCAAGGTAAGGGTTGAGTTCTTTCTGCCTACATGGTGTTACTGAATCTAATCTTAACTGCAAATCCTTCTGCCTACATGGTGTTATTGAATCTAATCTTAACTGCAAAGGTAAGGGTTGAGTTCTTTCTGTCTACATGGTGTTATTGAATCTAATCTTTACTGCCAAGGTAAGGGTTGAGTTCTTTCTGTCTACATGGTGTTATTGAATCTAATCTTAATTGCAAAGGTAAGGGTTGAGTTCTTTCTGCCTACATGGTGTTATTGAATCTTATCTTTACTGCCAAGGTAAGGGTTGAGTTCTTTCTGTCTACATGGTGTTATTGAATCTAATCTTAACTACCAAGGTAAGGGTTGAGTTCTTTCTGCCTACATGGTGTTATTGAATCTAATCTTTACTGCCAAGGTAAGGGTTGAGTTCTTTCTGTCTACATGGTGTTATTGAATCTAATCTTAACTACCAAGGTAAGGGTTGAGTTCTTTCTGTCTACATGGTGTTATTGAATCTAATCTTAACTGCCAAGGTAAGGGTTGAGTTCTTTCTGTCTACATGGTGTTATTGAATCTAATCTTAACTACCAAGGTAAGGGTTGAGTTCTTTCTGCCTACATGGTGTTATTGAATTTAATCTTTACTGCCAAGGTAAGGGTTGAGTTCTTTCTGTCTACATGGTGTTATTGAATCTAATCTTAACTGCAAAGGTAAGGGTTGAGTTCTTTCTGTCTACATGGTGTTATTGAATTTAATCTTAACTGCCAAGGTAAGGGTTGAGTTCTTTCTGCCTACATGGTGTTATTGAATCTAATCTTAACTACCAAGGTAAGGGTTGAGTTCTTTCTGTCTACATGGTGTTATTGAATTTAATCTTAACTGCCAAGGTAAGGGTTGAGTTCTTTCTGCCTACATGGTGTTATTGAATCTAATCTTAACTGCCAAGGTAAGGGTTGAGTTCTTTCTGCCTACATGGTGTTATTGAATCTAATCTTAACTACCAAGGTAAGGGTTGAGTTCTTTCTGCCTACATGGTGTTATTGAATCTAATCTTTACTGCCAAGGTAAGGGTTGAGTTCTTTCTGCCTACATGGTGTTATTGAATCTAATCTTTACTGCCAAGGTAAGGGTTGAGTTCTTTCTGCCTACATGGTGTTATTGAATCTAATCTTTACTGACAAGGTAAGGGTTGAGTTCTTTCTGCCTACATGGTGTTATTGAATTTAATCTTAACTACCAAGGTAAGGGTTGAGTTCTTTCTGCCTACATGGTGTTATTGAATCTAATCTTAACTACCAAGGTAAGGGTTGAGTTCTTTCTGCCTACATGCATGAATCTAATCTTAACTACCAAGGTAAGGGTTGAGTTCTTTCTGTCTACATGGTGTTATTGAATCTAATCTTTACTGCCAAGGTAAGGGTTGAGTTCTTTCTGCCTACATGGTGTTATTGAATCTAATCTTAACTACCAAGGTAAGGGTTGAGTTCTTTCTGCCTACATGGTGTTATTGAATCTAATCTTAACTGCCAAGGTAAGGGTTGAGTTCTTTCTGTCTACATGGTGTTATTGAATCTAATCTTAACTACCAAGGTAAGGGTTGAGTTCTTTCTGTCTACATGGTGTTATTGAATCTAATCTTAACTACCAAGGTAAGGGTTGAGTTCTTTCTGCCTACATGGTGTTATTGAATCTTATCTTAACTACCAAGGTAAGGGTTGAGTTCTTTCTGCCTACATGGTGTTATTGAATCTAATCTTAACTGCCAAGGTAAGGGTTGAGTTCTTTCTGTCTACATGGTGTTATTGAATCTTATCTTAACTACCAAGGTAAGGGTTGAGTTCTTTCTGCCTACATGGTGTTATTGAATCTAATCTTAACTGCAAAGGTAAGGGTTGAGTTCTTTCTGTCTACATGGTGTTATTGAATCTTATCTTAACTACCAAGGTAAGGGTTGAGTTCTTTCTGCCTACATGGTGTTATTGAATCTAATCTTAACTGCCAAGGTAAGGGTTGAGTTCTTTCTGCCTACATGGTGTTATTGAATTTAATCTTAACTACCAAGGTAAGGGTTGAGTTCTTTCTGCCTACATGGTGTTATTGAATTTAATCTTTACTGCCAAGGTAAGGGTTGAGTTCTTTCTGCCTACATGGTGTTATTGAATCTAATCTTTACTGCCAAGGTAAGGGATGAGTTCTTTCTGCCTACATGGTGTTATTGAATCTAATCTTTACTGCCAAGGTAAGGGTTGAGTTCTTTCTGCCTACATGGTGTTATTGAATTTAATCTTAACTACCAAGGTAAGGGTTGAGTTCTTTCTGCCTACATGGTGTTATTGAATCTAATCTTAACTACCAAGGTAAGGGTTGAGTTCTTTCTGTCTACATGGTGTTATTGAATCTAATCTTAACTGCAAATCCTTCTGCCTACATGGTGTTATTGAATTTAATCTTAACTGCCAAGGTAAGGGTTGAGTTCTTTCTGTCTACATGGTGTTATTGAATCTAATCTTAACTACCAAGGTAAGGGTTGAGTTCTTTCTGCCTACATGGTGTTATTGAATCTAATCTTAACTGCAAAGGTAAGGGTTGAGTTCTTTCTGCCTACATGGTGTTATTGAATCTAATCTTAACTACCAAGGTAAGGGTTGAGTTCTTTCTGTCTACATGGTGTTATTGAATCTAATCTTAACTGCAAATCCTTCTGCCTACATGGTGTTATTGAATTTAATCTTAACTGCCAAGGTAAGGGTTGAGTTCTTTCTGTCTACATGGTGTTATTGAATCTAATCTTAACTACCAAGGTAAGGGTTGAGTTCTTTCTGCCTACATGGTGTTATTGAATCTAATCTTAACTGCAAAGGTAAGGGTTGAGTTCTTTCTGTCTACATGGTGTTATTGAATCTAATCTTAACTGCCAAGGTAAGGGTTGAGTTCTTTCTGCCTACATGGTGTTATTGAATCTAATCTTTACTGCCAAGGTAAGGGTTGAGTTCTTTCTGCCTACATGGTGTTATTGAATCTAATCTTAACTACCAAGGTAAGGGTTGAGTTCTTTCTGCCTACATGGTGTTATTGAATCTAATCTTAACTGCAAAGGTAAGGGTTGAGTTCTTTCTGTCTACATGGTGTTATTGAATCTAATCTTAACTGCCAAGGTAAGGGTTGAGTTCTTTCTGCCTACATGGTGTTATTGAATCTAATCTTAACTGCAAATCCTTCTGCCTACATGGTGTTATTGAATCTAATCTTAACTGCAAAGGTAAGGGTTGAGTTCTTTCTGTCTACATGGTGTTATTGAATTTAATCTTAACTGCCAAGGTAAGGGTTGAGTTCTTTCTGCCTACATGGTGTTATTGAATTTAATCTTAACTACCAAGGTAAGGGTTGAGTTCTTTCTGTCTACATGGTGTTATTGAATTTAATCTTAACTGCCAAGGTAAGGGTTGAGTTCTTTCTGTCTACATGGTGTTATTGAATCTAATCTTAACTGCAAAGGTAAGGGTTGAGTTCTTTCTGTCTACATGGTGTTATTGAATCTAATCTTAACTACCAAGGTAAGGGTTGAGTTCTTTCTGCCTACATGGTGTTATTGAATCTAATCTTTACTGCCAAGGTAAGGGTTGAGTTCTTTCTGTCTACATGGTGTTATTGAATCTAATCTTAACTACCAAGGTAAGGGTTGAGTTCTTTCTGCCTACATGGTGTTATTGAATCTAATCTTAACTGCCAAGGTAAGGGTTGAGTTCTTTCTGTCTACATGGTGTTATTGAATTTAATCTGAACTACCAAGGTAAGGGTTGAGTTCTTTCTGCCTACATGGTGTTATTGAATCTAATCTTAACTGCCAAGGTAAGGGTTGAGTTCTTTCTGCCTACATGGTGTTATTGAATCTAATCTTAACTGCAAAGGTAAGGGTTGAGTTCTTTCTGCCTACATGGTGTTATTGAATCTAATCTTAACTACCAAGGTAAGGGTTGAGTTCTTTCTGTCTACATGGTGTTATTGAATCTAATCTTAACTACCAAGGTAAGGGTTGAGTTCTTTCTGCCTACATGGTGTTATTGAATCTAATCTTAACTGCCAAGGTAAGGGTTGAGTTCTTTCTGCCTACATGATGTTATTGAATTTAATCTTAACTGCCAAGGTAAGGGTTGAGTTCTTTCTGCCTACATGGTGTTATTGAATTTAATCTTAACTACCAAGGTAAGGGTTGAGTTCTTTCTGCCTACATGGTGTTATTGAATTTAATCTTAACTACCAAGGTAAGGGTTGAGTTTTTTCTGCCTACATGGTGTTATTGAATTTAATCTTAACTGCCAAGGTAAGGGTTGAGTTCTTTCTGTCTACATGGTGTTATTGAATCTAATCTTAACTGCCAAGGTAAGGGTTAGTTCTTTCTGTCTACATGGTGTTATTGAATTTAATCTTAACTGCAAAGGTAAGGGTTGAGTTCTTTCTGTCTACATGGTGTTATTGAATTTAATCTTAACTGCAAAGGTAAGGGTTGAGTTCTTTCTGTCTACATGGTGTTATTGAATCTAATCTTAACTACCAAGGTAAGGGTTGAGTTCTTTCTGTCTACATGGTGTTATTGAATCTAATCTTTACTGCCAAGGTAAGGGTTGAGTTCTTCTGTCTACATGGTGTTATTGAATCTAATCTTAACTACCAAGGTAAGGGTTGAGTTCTTTCTGTCTACACAGGTGTTATTGAATTTAATCTTAACTACCAAGGTAAGGGTTGAGTTCTTTCTGCCTACATGGTGTTATTGAATTTAATCTTTACTGCCAAGGTAAGGGTTGAGTTCTTTCTGTCTACATGGTGTTATTGAATCTAATCTTAACTGCCAAGGTAAGGGTTAGTTCTTTCTGTCTACATGGTGTTATTGAATTTAATCTTAACTGCAAAGGTAAGGGTTGAGTTCTTTCTGTCTACATGGTGTTATTGAATTTAATCTTAACTGCAAAGGTAAGGGTTGAGTTCTTTCTGTCTACATGGTGTTATTGAATCTAATCTTAACTACCAAGGTAAGGGTTGAGTTCTTTCTGTCTACATGGTGTTATTGAATTTAATCTTAACTGCCAAGGTAAGGGTTGAGTTCTTTCTGTCTACATGGTGTTATTGAATCTAATCTTAACTACCAAGGTAAGGGTTGAGTTCTTTCTGTCTACATGGTGTTATTGAATTTAATCTTAACTGCCAAGGTAAGGGTTGAGTTCTTTCTGTCTACATGGTGTTATTGAATCTAATCTTAACTACCAAGGTAAGGGTTGAGTTCTTTCTGTCTACATGGTGTTATTGAATCTAATCTTAACTACCAAGGTAAGGGTTGAGTTCTTTCTGTCTACATGGTGTTATTGAATCTAATCTTAACTAAAAAATGGCCAGTTTGTCCTGCCAAGGTAGGGGCTGGGTTCTTTCCCATGGAGTAAAAACCCATCCAACAAACAATATGTTATATACACCCTAACATTCTGTCACTAAAATATTTTATTAAAAAATTGGGACATACATGTACTCTAAGATTACACATTTTTTTCCAGGATTTAAATATTTGTGAAGAATAAAGACAATGAAAATCACAATAAATTTTCAGAGAAAAAGCTGACACAGAAAAGTGTAATATACACATCTTCTGACAACACTGTACTCAAGTTACAGTTGAGAATGGTTTTCTTCCCAATCATACAAATGACTAATAACTATGAATATGTTTGAAAGAATTTTAAAAATTTAAAGTTTAAATTAAACTTTCTCACTGCAAATATATTCTCTCCTCTTATCTAAGTGAAATGGACAAGAGGAAATACAGAACAATTGTATAAATGATTTTATTAAGTGTACACTTATCAACCAAACCACTTAAACAAACGATCATATGTACTGTATATAGGTCTGGTAAACAACTTTTTATAATAAACAACCAGAGGCTCTCAAGAGCCTGTATCACTCACCTGATTTATACAGGCAATGAAGAATTTCTACTGGCATAAATAACATAATCTTTGTTAAGACCATCCAATGAATCTTGCTGTTTGGTTTCAACTGGTTGATAGGAAGCTATTCAAACATTTTTCTATAGTTTTCTATGTTATATAAATTCATACAAATGCAGCCATCATAGATTTTTGGTAAAAAAAGCAAACAAACTTTCAAGAGAACCATCCAATAAACATTCACATACAATATGGCAAAAATCAGCTTTTCAGTTTCAGAAAAGATGGCATTTGAAAATTATTCCTATAGAGTCCTCTGTTAAAATTTAGTCTGTAATGGTAATGGTGGCTATTTTTACTGTCATACAAAAAATTTGTAGAGAAACATCCAATAAATATTCAAAAAAAAAAAAATTTTTGTTTCTAATGGCTAGCTGGTTTCAGAGACGCCTTTTTAATATTTTTCCCACCAAGTCCTGTGTTGAAATAACTTCTAGAGTCCATTTAAATTTTCCCATTGCCAAAAGAAAAAAAAAATTAAAGAGGACCAACAGATGAATACTGTTGATAAGTCTCTGTTTCAATTGGTTTAGCAGTTTCAGAAAAGAAGCTTTTTTAAAATTTCCCATACAGTTCAATGTTAATTTTAGTCCTGCAGTGGACATCATTTTGAATTTCCAATTGGCAAAAAAAATATTTTTAGAGGATCATCCAATAAATATTGACAAGTTAACTGATTTCAGAGAGGAAGACGTTAAAACTTTTTCCTATAGGGTCCTATGTTAAACTAAGTCCTGCACTGGTGGCCATATTGGTTTTCCAATTAGAATAAAAAACAAAAATTTTGTAAAGGTCCATCCAATGAACATTCTGACCAAGTTTGGTTTCAATTTGCCTAGTGGTTTCAGAGAAGAAGATTGAAATGTAAAAAGTTTACAGATGCTGCCGCTGACGACGACCACATATGCAAAGTGATTACAATAGTTTACTGGACCCTTCGAGTCAGGTGAGCTAAAAAATTTCCATGTAAAAAAATAGTACAAGTAATATTTCTTTTGTCACATATAATATCTCTAAAAATGACAGGAAACACCCACTCATGCAATACAAACAGCTCATTCTATCAGGCTTAGATAGGATAATGTTTAAGGTAGTTTGTTACCTGCTATAATTGATCTCCATTGTGGAACCTGTTGCAGCTGTAAGCCAGACTTTGGGCAGGGTGTGCTGAACTCTAACCCTAATGGACAAGGATTGACAGTTTTGCTATCAAAGTCTTGGGGTTCTCACCTAACTCTGGCTCCCCCCTCCCCCTCAATAAAAACTTTATATGTCTGAAAATTTGATGTTTATGGAATGAAACCTCAGATTAACAAAGAAACAAACTCCTAAATATCCAGAATAAACCAAAAAAAGTAACTAAAATATTTATTAACACAGTGAAACTGCTTGTGTTATTCATTTACCTCATCTTGATGATATTGTTCATAAAAATCTTTGAAATTAATTTTAACTAGAAAAAAAGGTCATTTAATGGGACATTAAATGACACCCCAGTGACCCCACCCCACCACGTTGCATTGTTTTTAATATTCATTAACACATTTTACTGAATTACATATCAGCCTACAGGAACAGCTGAGGTTGCAATGATAACAGTCCATCTCAGAAGACAACTTTTACCTTGACCCTGGACCCATAAAAATTATTTCAAATTGGCACAACTTGATCTTCATTTTATAGTACTTAACAGCTGTGCAAAGTTTAAACAAAATCTGTTTGACGTGGACTGACGGAACTGTGAACAATGCTCACTAATCTATACCCCCCTTTTCCTAATGGAAAGGCCATGTTTTGCTATAGGAATGCTAATATATCCTTCTGAAGAAACGTGTAATTTCAGTTGCACAAAGGCACTATGTGACAAAGATTTTGTTAAAAGTTTCATCAAATTCCAATCAGTGGTGTAGGAGAAGTACCAGATAAAAGAAAGTGTTAACAGATAGATGAATACCCAAATTACTATATACCCCTACTTTCAAGCAGGGGGTATAATAAAAATCTGACAAGACAATAGAAAGTATGATTCACCATATAGTTAAATCCCATAAAAATTATCCATTGTTGCTCATTTACACTGTTTAAACTCATCCACAATATTGTTGATATAAATATTCAATTCGAATTTAATAAACAGTATTTGGTCTTTAGAGCGTTTTATGGAGGGAAATCTTTTATATAACTATAATTATATGGAGATAACTCACATACGAATGATTTATAGGTGTTTATAATATTAATATAAACATTTAAATTAAACATTTATAAAATCTGACAAAAATGTTGTTATGGCAGCAGTTAGGAAACTATTTTTAAACAAGTGTGGACTGTGAGCACGCTCACAAAGGGATACCCCCACTTCACTTCAAGTCCAATTATCTCCCCTGAATAATATCCCACAGCGACGAAAATTCTTCATGCACATCTACATATGATGTACTTCCTTCATGTAAAGTTTCATCAAAATCTGTCAAACGGTTTAGGAGGAGTTGCGCTTATGAGGTCTCGCACTGAATACTATAATTAAAAAGTCTAAGTCCAATTATCTCCCCTGAATAATATCCGACAGCGACCAAAATTTTTCATGCACATCTACATATGATGTACTTCCTTCATGTAAAGTTTCATCAAAATCTGTCAAGCGGTTTAGGATAAGTGCTTACAAGGGATGTGGACAGACGGACAGGCAGACAGGGTGATTCCTATATACACCCCCCCCCCAAACAATTTGCGGGGGGGGGGGGGGTATAATAATGTACTGATGTCAAAGAGCCATAACTCCCACAAAAACAAAGAATCTGTCTTGATTTTAAAACTTGTTCAAGTTATTAATTATTAATATGAACAGTTAATTTAAATTGTACAAAAATCTGACAAGAATTGTAGCAGGACTTTCCAAATAATTTTACAATTTTTAGGGGTCATAACTCCCACAAAAATGATAGATCTGTGCTGACTTTTGTTCCAAGATCTTATTGATGTTAAATTTCATACAATTGTTTACAAGAAATGCAGTCATAATAAAATTATTAAAAAATTCCAATACAATTATGGTTATGTAAATAAACACAAATTCAGCCAAAATCAATACCTAAAACTTTCACAAATAAAAGTTTTATATCAGAGACCAGCAAAAGTTTAAAAACAGTAACAAAATTTACACTCACCTTGCTATTATTATTTTTAGATTCTCCTGGTAACCTGATTCTGTCTTCATAAACATCCACCCTGTTGCCATAGTTCCCAGGTTTCATTCCTTTGATGTAAGCTTTCCTAGCATTTGCAATCTGAGTTGCTTCCCTTGATAAAGGAAGAGGGTCTGTAGCTAAGGCTGGATCTAAAATCTCAACAGTTCGTGTAAATGGCACAAAGTCACTATTACCAAGTTCAGAGGTGACAGGGTTACTGTCCCCATATTTAGAAAGTTTACCATGATGCTCAAATCCTCCATCCCCACCCAATTTATGTTTAAGGGCGGGGACAGGAGGAGAATGGGCTCTTTCTAATCTGTCTGAAGTCCTTACAACTGGAACAGCCGGAGAAGGAGATCGTTCCCTATATGGTACAAGCTCTCTACTTGTCTGCTCAGGTGATCTTGCACTTATAACTAACCTATTGACTTCTGGATGACCTTCAGGGGAATGAGATTTATTTCTTCGATAAAGTCTGTCACTTCTTGGAGTGACTTCACCATCAGAATGTGAACCACACCTGGACAATCTCTCCGTAGGTATCCTATCTTTATTCATTTCAACCATTGACAAAAGTTCTTGTTCCCGTAACTTTCTCCTATGTTCACTGGCTTGTCTTTTGTTTTTATTCAGATCTTTCTCCGACTGTTTGACAGGTTTCTTATTAGCCGGATTTTGATAGTTCCACAATTCCTTTTTTCTACTCCTACTCCTTCTTTCTGTCACTTTTGGTTCTTGGACTTCTTTTTCAACTACAGGTTGTTTTTGGTTTACATGAACTGGTGGTTTTTTAGGCAGTTTTGTTTCCTTTGTAGCACTTTTAACTCTGACCTTTTTGCCTTTCGAGACCTTGTACAAAATATCAACATCGGTCATTTCTCTGTATGTCCGATGCTCCTGATGACCTGTTTCTAAAAGGAAAAATGATTTAATGTATTTTTTCAAATATAAATAAATCACAACCAAAATGTTGAAGTGTGTTTACTAGTAAAATTAAGGGTCCAAGGGAAAGTGTGATTTCCCAACTTGGCTGATTAATGTGAATAAAACAAGTGTGGACACAGAAAAACGTCTCGCCTGTATTCCGCATCAGTAACGAAAATAAATTTTGTCATAAGCATTACGTAAATAGCATTTAATATCAGCAGCGGCCTGTATACAAAATATTGTCACCATACCCTGCATAGTTACAGGGGAACAGCCGTAACCCAAAAACTTTAACGTAGTTGCTGGACTGTGAAATTGAGGTCAAGGTCAGGTGGAACCTACCAGACAGTCATGTACTATTCATCAGCAACCTATATACCAAATATTGTCATCCTACCATGCGTAGTTACCGAGGAACTATCGTAACCCAAAAACTTTAACGTAGTTGCTGGACCGTGAAATTGAGGTCAAGGTCAGGTGGAACCTACCAGACAGTCATGTACTAGTCATCAGCAACCTATACACCAAATATTGTCATCCTACCATGTGTAGTTACAGAGTAACTGTCGTAACCCAAAAACTTTAACGTAGTCGCTGGACCGTGAAATTGAGGTCAAGGTCAGGTGACACCTACCAGACAGTCATGTACTAGTCATCAGCAATTATACACTAAATATTGTCATCCTACCATGCGTAGTTACAGAGGAACTGTCGTAACCCAAAAACTTTAATGTAGTCGCTGGACCGTGAAATTGAGGTCAAGGTCAGGTGACACCTACCAGACAGTCATGTACTAGTCATCAGCAACCTATACACCAAATATTGTCATCCTACCATGCGTAGTTACAGAGGAACTGTCGTAACCCAAAAAGTTTAACGTAGTCGCTGGACCGTGAAATTGAGGTCAAGGTCAGGTGACACCTACAAGACAGTCATGTACTAGTCATCAGCAACCTATACACCAAATATTGTCATCCTACCATGCGTAGTTACAGAGGAACTGTCGTAACCCAAAAACTTTAACGTAGTCGCTGGACCGTGAAATTGAGGTCAAGGTCAGGTGACACCTACCAGACAGTCATGTACTAGTCATGAGCAACCTATACACCAAATATTGTCATCCTACCATGCGTAGTTACAGAGGAACTGTCGTAACCCAAAAACTTTAACGTAGTCGCTGGACCGTGAAATTGAGGTCAAGGTCAGGTGACACCTACCAGACAGTCATGTACTAGTCATGAGCAACCTATACACCAAATATTGTCATCCTACCATGCGTAGTTACAGAGGAACTGTCGTGACCCAAAAACTAACGTAGTCGCTGGACCATGAAATTGAGGTCAAGGTCAGGTGACACCTACCAGACAGTCATGTACTAGTCATCAGCAACCTATACACCAAATATTGTCATCCTACCATGTGTAGTTACAGAGGAACTGTCGTAACCCTAAAACTTTAACGTAGTCGCTGGACCGTGAAATTGAGGTCAAGGTCAGGTGACAGGTGACTGACTGGCAAGTACTCATCATAAGCTACCTCTGGACCAAATTTGATGGAACTAGGGCATGGGCTTACAAAGATATGAAGCAAGATGTCAAGTGTTTACGCCGCCACCGCCGCCGGATTCCCATACATATGTCTCGCCTCGTCGCAGGCGAGACAGAAATGAAAAACTTGTTCAACTATATTTAATTTCTTAACTGTATAAACAGTAAATATTTTTATGTGGAGAACAATTACTGTTATATGGTTGTTTAGGCACATTTCAATTCAGTCTGCAAAACAGTTTCAAACAAATTACTTATAAAGTGATGAGAATGGGGTCGTTTGGTCCATCTTAATAAATAGACAATAATATAAGTGATGACAATGGGGTCGTTTGGTCCATCTAAATAAATAGACAATAATATAAGTGATGACAATGGGTTCGTTTGGTCCATCTTAATAAATAGACAATAATATAAGTGATGACAATGGGGTCGTTTGGTCCATCTTAATAAATAGACAATAATATAAGTGATGACAATGGGGTCGTTTGGTCCATCTTAATAAAAAGACAATAATATAAGGGGTCGTCCATAATTGTCAACCATTTTCACAAGTGTGCAAAAAGCACACTTTTTGAGACCCCCACCCCCCGTCAAAAAGTGTACATCAACCATTAAACTAATATAAAAACCAAACCCTACGGAAACGAAAAATTTCTGAAGATAAAGAAAAGTGTACGCAAAAATGTTGAAAATTTTCACCCCCTCCCTAGAGTGTGCGGTTTGCACACTTATGAAAATGGTTGACAATTATGGACGACCCCTAAGTGATGACAATGGTGTCGTTTGGTCCATCTTAATAAATAGACAATAATATAAGTGATGACAATGGGGTTGTTTGGTCCATCTTAATAAATAGACAATAATATAAGTGATGACAATGGGGTCTTTTGGTCCATCTTAATAAATAGACAATAATATAAGTGATGACAATGGGGTCGTTTGGTCCATCCTAATAAATAGACAATAATATAAGAGATGACAATGGGGTCGTCTGGTCAATCCTAATAAATAGACAATAACGTAAGTGATGACAATGGGGTTGTTTGGTCCATCCTAATAAATAGACAATAATATAAGTGATGACAATGGGGTCGTTTGGTCCATCCTAATAAATAGACAATAATATAAGTGATGATAATGGGGTCGTTTGGTCCATCCTAATAAATAGACAATAATATAAGTGATGACAATGGGGTCGTTTGGTCCATCCTAATAAATAGACAATAATATAAGTGATGACAATGGGGTTGTTTGGTCCATCCTAATAAATAGACAATAATATAAGTGATGACAATGGGGTCGTTTGGTCCATCCTAATAAATAGACAATAATACAGAAATAAAAGTTATACATGAAACAATGAGGTTTATTTAACAGACAACATTAACAAACCTACCCAGATAACCATTCAAGTTGCCTGTCTGTGTCCCAAACTCACGCTTAGGAGAACGTCCATGTCTATACTGACTAGGTGTCAGAACCCTGTTCTCAATGTATGGTTCCAAAGCCATACTAGGCTTGTCTGCCTTGAACTCTGTTTGAACCCCTCTAGGTGAAGTTTCCAGATTAAGACCAGGTACGTATGTAGACTCTGTAGTTCTAGGTGTCAGTTTTGCTAAAATATCAATATAGATCAGTAAGTACATGTGTTCTTGATGAGTTATACTACAAAGTGGTTCTATAATTTGATGCATTGTATACCTTTGGTTGATGTAGGAGATCTCTCCTCAATTTAAAGTAAAGATATTTTCATTTTAAAAGCAAGAAATGTCAAAAGCATTTTACATGAAAAACTTTGTTAATAGAACAAATATGGTATCTACTCTTTACTAACTTTTTTATAGCTTAAACTTATAATTTAATGTTTTCTAAAGAAAAAGGATTAACATTTCATTATACTTTGCAGTTAAGAAAAAAACAAAAGTATTACATGAACATTTTAAAAATACTAGTAATAATGAATACTTCTTATTCCTTGAAACTGTAATTGGAAAATACTAATTCTGTTACTTCACAAAGAATAAGCACTGTTTAAAGCTCTTCATGCAAACACTTACGACAACAATTATTGTCATAAACAGGTCCCATAACTATAAAGTAATCCTGTAAAGCCAAACTGTGTATAAACACCATAAGCAATTCAATACTACCAATTACTGAACACAAGTTTGTGACATGACAAAAAGGATGCTTGTGAATTATTTTAAAATAAAAAATTTTCTTAGAAATATGACAAAAAGTATAAATCTCCTTCTCCTAAATTTGTCTTTTTCAACAAAGCTAGAATTATCACATTTTGCTAAACACAAATTTTGTGTAAAAACAGATTAAGTGAAATTAAAAAAAAAATTATTAAATTTGTAACTGAAGAAACTAAATACTGATCAAATGGCCTTGAGAAAAACATTGTAAAAAATAATCTGTTCATGGTACACTTATTTATAATAGCTTAGTTTCCACCCTGAATTACAGTTATAATAAAGGATACCATAGACTACAACAATCTGTGATAGTTACCAGTTACTTTACTGTCGATACCTATGTGTACGCCTGATCATCCAAAAACTTATCCTTGCAATATCATGATGATGAAAGCAGCTTAATATTCTGTTTGTTTTTTATACAACATATTTGTTGCTGTTAAGGGAAGTTGATGTTACAGTTTAGTTCTAAAGTATACAAGTAATGTTTTAAAAAATCATAAAATCTGAAATCTGTTTGAGAAATTGTATACTGTACATTTTCTGTAAATTTGCTGAAAAATGAAAAAAATGATTCCTCGACATAAATATGTGTGCAATATTACTATGAAGTTTTCTGGTTCTCGGTTGCAAACCTAAAAAATATTTCAATAAGTTTCGATAATTTCTTCATACTATAATAGAGAACCATTGGCCACCTATTTCTACAAGGATTTTAAAGTGACCTTAAATTGTTAAAAATTGTTTAAGTAATGTTTATATATGTTATTGATTATGACATCAGGACATAAATTAAATGGCATTATTGAAAAAGTGACTTTATTTTTGTAAAGAAAGGTCTTCCATGTCTAAGAACAAGTATACATACAAAAATGTTTAATTGAATCATCCCTCATTTAATCACCTTCAGTGTAAAAAAATAACCATTTATAGGTGTTAAAACAGTGTATTATAATATATTGACACTACTTGATAAAATATTTACTTTTATGGTCCTTATTAAGTAATCCTTTTTTCCTTTTTATGTGATAAAATATATTGGCTGACTCTGTTTATCAAGAAGGATAAAAATGGCAAAAAAACATTCAATAAAGCACCCAGATAGTAGAGATGAAGCAAAGATTACAGGCTAATTATGTTTGTCTCCCTTGCACTGGCTCCTTTACATATAATTTGTTCGTTTTTATTTTCAGTTGTGTAAATCGACCAAAAGTCATCTATACCCAATAATCAATCCAACATTTGAAAACAAATCCTTATATTTTAAGTCAATATTATAAGAAATAACAATAACACTAGTTAATAAAGTAAGCAATCAATTTGCAATCTTTAGTTATGTAACTTGTTGTTTGCGGAGGAATAAATGCATAGTCAACGTCATCAATCAGTCATTAGCTGGAGGTGTGGCTTAAATACCAAGTTAGACTATATAAAATGGATAACTTTGCTAAGCTATTGAGTACCGGTATTTCAATGAATTTTAAGTATATATTACAAATGATAGATTCGTTCTCTATATACAGATATGTAATAACAAGTATTGTATGTATAACCAAACACAAAAATTACTACTTTTAACCGTATAAAAAAATATAATATGAAAAACAAGTTGCTACCATTTATCCAAAACTATCCAAATATACACCATGTAAATTCTGTAAAACAGGAAGTGGATGAAAATAAAACCACAGGCAGATCATTCTCCAAATATTTAATGTCAAGATTTCAATTCATGTAGTTTACACAGCTTTCACTGTTACAGCAAGTATGACTTTGAAAGTTTTTTGCAAACAAAACAAAGTTGAATTAGCATAACATTTTTCTCGAGTTTTGTAAAACCCAAGGAAAAGATCATAAATACTTTTTTCACATAATTACATTAAAAATAGCAAGGTAAAAAAGCAGTTTTTGTAAACAGAGTCAGGATAAACAACATGTATTTCATTATGTTTTATTTTTCAAAAGAGTGTGTAAACTGACACTCATTATCTCGACACTGTCTGAATTGTCTGCTTGACATTTTACGACAATTATACTCTTTTTTATGCATTTTACTACAGGCTTGGAATTCCAATTAAATAAAAGTCTCATGATCTGCAAATGATTTGAATTTACAACACTGCACTGATGACTTAAGCAGAAATACTCCAGAGAGTTCCTGTGTAACCCAAAATCCCTGATTACCTAGGCGACCGCCTGTCAATATGTCAGCCATATTGTGACTGTAGTAATGCTGAAACTGGTCTAAAAGAAATGATTTTATTGGTTAAACCAGGGATACACAACATAAGGAATTTGTTAGCTTTTGTAAGAAAATTAAGTTGTGCACATAATATAATAGCAAAAATATGATTTAATGTATTACTTTAAAATGGAATCAAAAATATTAATGAAGAAAATGACAGGAACTTATTTAGGACATAACATTGTGTTAATCTTCTAAATTAAACCATAATGTCAATTCCCAAGTTTGGGTTAATTTTAGATTATGCTTAAATGTCTTAAAATTTTGAAGACAGTTACTTATAGCGTGCAGTTAGAAATTTGAGAATGAAGAAAATAGTACTAGTATTAAAACTGTGCAAGGTGCGAGGAAGGATTATCTAATACCTCTACGAGTTGTAGGTAATTCTCTCGCAGTTTCTGTTTGAGGATATCTGGCTGTTATCGGCTTGTCTAAAAACAAAATGTTGTTTCATACACAAGAACTGTACAGTGTATTTAACATTAGAATGCCATTTTAACCCTAGTAGACATACAGGAGTTTCTTGGGAAGTTTGTGTGGCATACACAAATTTATTAAACTAAACATTGAACTATTTTTGGTCATGGAGAATACATGGAACAAAAAAGAACAAGAAAATTTTTGCTGTTGGGAAACATATAATTTGAAGGTAAAAATAAAAAAAAAAAATTAACCTATTTTTTATGGCATGTTAAAAAAAAGTACAAAAATGTACAATGAAAAGCTTGGGTGATAAAAATCATCATAAAAAGTAATTTTAATTGAGCTCTTATCAAAATATTTATTAGCTAAATGTATTTTTTTAATTTCAACATCACAGAATGCAGACATCAAATTCTTCAAACTTATGACAGAAAGTGACCAAAATTGTTCCATTAAAAAAAATGTAACATCTGCAAGGGGGAACCGTCCCAGAAAATCCCCCAGCCCATTGTTGCCAAGAACTGCAGACGGCTATGCAAAATTTCTTCCAAGTCAAGTCTGCTTTCAACATTGCAACCTTTTTCCTTTCAAAGTTCATTATACTATCTTTATACTAACCATGCAATGTTCACATGCTATATAAAATATATTCTAATGGATATATGTGGTGATCTATATTTAGTTGTATTAATTATTAAACTACTGGTTTCTGAAGTGAAGTGTATAATAATCAAGTAAACAGTTTAGAATGCTACATATACTGCACTGACTCCAATTATAACTGTTACATTAAATATCTCACAGAATAACATACATGTACTGTAATTATATTTCACTGGAAAAAAACAAAGCTCTCAGTTATAGACATTATATAAAATATTATTAACACGTTTTAAAATCAATGCAAGATTAAACATCAAACTAAGTCAATACCAAACATTTTTTCAAAACATTTTTAAACAAATAAATAATAACCTTGTAAATTAGCTTTGAGATGTGATACATCATGGCCCGCCTCCTCCAAATGCTGCATGCGCTTCTGATACTTTTCTCTCTGGGCGACTTCATGGGCCTCATCCATTGCTGCTTTTAAATTCTCCACCTGCTGCTGTCTTTTTATCTATAAATAGATTCACTTAATCTATACATCAATTATAACATAATAAGTAGTTATATATAGATTCTTCTTCTGTTACCTGTGGGTTATGACATTAATAATAGATACATACTGAAGACTCTAATGTAAAATTTGTTTTTTCTTCACAGAATAGCTGTACATTGGTTGAATATGTATATAAGGGATGAATTATTTGTAATCAAATATTAACAGTTATCAGCTATTTCACAGTATTTTCCTACGATCTTTTTGTGTGGTATTATTCCAAATCACTCTTCATCTCACTCTACTAGCGTGACATGGGCCCATATAACCTGGCTGTCAAGACATTTTTTAATAAATACCTGTACAACAAAACAGGGATAAACAGATTATTTATGTTGTTTTGAGACCTGATGTATCTCATCTCACATCTAGTGCCTTTCGATGAGGTAAAGACAAGAAATGCATCTCTTTTAAAAAAACGTAAACAAATCTATAAATATCAGTTGCATTGTAATAAGAATGATGTAGGTTTAAGAACACTGAAAGACTGAAACACTGTCTGACTTACTCCCTTCATACTTCATAACATCTCTTGTGTGAGTTTTCTGCTGATTATGAAAAAGGTAAACCTTTCTTCACTGGATAAAATCAAGTTAAACAGTTACTTGCCCAGGTTCTGGATCCAACTGTTACTTGCCCAAGGTAAATTAATTATTCAAGACATGAACAGGTTCAGTGGGTTCCTCTGGGTCCTATCCAGGGTGAGAGGATTTTTGTTACTTGCTGCAGTTCAGTAGAACTACCTGCAAAAGTCTGTGGATTCCTATGAGTCTTGCCTAGGTTTAGTGGATCCCTGTTACAACCACTGGGTCAGTGGATCCCTATGGGTTTTTTAGTTTCTCAGTAAAACTGGTTGGCAAGATAAAACTGAAATATTGATTAAGGGGACTTGAAGCCTGTTCTGTCTAATTGAATTAAAATGCCTTCCTGGAGGGGTGGTTTAGAGACATAGTATTTTCTGGAACCACTGTAAAAACTGTATCTGAATATACAAATATATTAATATAAAGACAAACCTCTCTTGTTCTATTCTTTTGTATTTCAGTTTCAAATATCTTTTGCTGTTTTTCTTTTTCCTTCATCAACTTCATTTCTTCTTCCATATCTTCCTTCATTTTCCTGTCTTTTTCCTGTTGCTTAAGTCTTTGTTTTTCCTGCACTTGCTCCATGATTGCTCTCTAAAATGTAACATATCATTAGCCAAATTATAGCAACCTATTGTCTGTTTGTTTTAATGTTGTTTAATGCCACTTTCAGCAATTTTTCAGCTATAACATGGTGTCCAGTTTTTATTGGGGAGGAAGCCGGAGTACCTGGAGAAAACCCAAAACCCTCGGTAGGAAAACAGGCAATCCTTGTCAATTAGACAAACCATCTTTTCCAATCGGCCACACCTTTTGTCCGATTGTTTTATTGCACGACTAAAACCAACATATCCTCATATATCCTAGCAAATCTAATAGCAGCAGACGTGTCCATTGTAATCAAAATTATTGTGTTACAAGTGTGTACATGAATCAGATACATTGATTGGATATTTGAGATCAAGATGGCTATTCTGATTGGCTAGTGAATAATTGTAATTTTTGAACTACTTTTAGACTAAAACAAGTTAATTCTGGATTCTGTTTGACAACTTGTAGTCTATTTTTAATATAAAATTGCAGTAGACAAAAATTTACATATTTTGGATGCAATTGTAGTACTGTTGCAATTTACCATGATCCGAAAGACCAATCAAAAACACGGAAAATTATATTCATGTAATAAAGTATAAAGCACTCAACATCAATATCACACTTGTAGTTCTGTATATAGTAGAATAACAACATTGTGAAATGACAAACTTTCAGTTTTTATTTACAACTATAATAATAACTACAATAATAACATTTGTTTACTTGAATGATGATAAACACCATTTGGGCAATTTTTTAACTCTATCATGGCATACAGTTTAGAGGTTTAAAGCTGGAGTTCCCAGAGAAAACTCTTGACCATCATTTGGAAAACTGGCAAGCCTGGTGGATTAGGATTGGAGTCGAGTACACGCAGTGAGACTCGAACCCGCAACTTCAGTGTTGACAGGCATGTGATTAATAGTAGAGTCACTGCCTTAACCACTCTACCATTGAGGCCCATGCAATGATTACAAGAATATACCAAGACATAAGATGTTGTTATTACATCACAATCTCTGATACGGAGCTTATAGCTGTTCAACTTAACACTATACCATGGGATTAGCACTTTCCTTTATAGCTGCCATCATAGATAAATTTCAAACTACACATTTATCTTGTTTCAAAGTGTACGAAACATTCCTTTTAAAGTGGTTATATTGCCATGCCTATTTGTAGCACAAGCTTAACCTAATAGATGATCCATTACATTAACAATTGAATTAAATATAAATCAAATGTCACAAAATGTACCTGATGTTCAAGATGACGCTTCCTTTTTTCCTCCAATTCTTTCATAGTGACAGGATCCATAAAAACATTCTGTCCTCTAATATATGACCTGAACAAAAATGTGAGTGATAGAGTTTAAAAACAGTAAACACCAAATTTTCTAGTATATCATGATACAACAAGGTCAGTTATTGCATTATATACAGTAGTCTTACCAATCTAGTTTTCTGGGGAAATAGCAGGAACAACTACACATGTATAACATTATATTGTCTATTACAAAAAATGTCAAAAGAATTCTGTTTACTTTCAAATACATATTCCAAAACTAGTGAAGAGTTCAGTAAGATCCAATAAATTCAGTAAAAACCCTTTGCCACAAGTCATTCTAATTACAAAACAGCGGGCACATATAAAATGACATTGTGTAAATGTGCTGATAGAATATGTCAACATTTCAATAAAATATTTATCTGAAATCGTCAGACTGAATTAGGTCAAATTTGTTCTAGAAAAAATTTGCCAAAAAAGACCCAGCAGGACGACAAGAGGACATATACATGTAGTCAGGTTAGCAAGCAAGAAAATCAATTGTATTGTATTGTTCATGTAGTTTCAGGATCATTCCAATTTAATGATAAGAGAAGTTGGAAGGAAAAATAGTGCATTTTTGTGATATTTAAATTATATAAAAAGAAGTAAATCTTTTGCTTTTTGAATTACGTGTTATATGAAAGTTAAATTAGAATTAAATTAAAGCACCAAACAAAAGTAAAATAACAAACTTTGACTCATCCTCAACAGACTGGTTTGGAGCACTGGTGGTCCTCCTCATGTCTAGTTGGTCCTCTGTGGCCATAAGATGTTCCTCTGGACCAAACTGCTTGACTGACTGCTCTGGTAGCGGTGCTGGTCGGTAAGGATTACTGAACTTGTCTGCCCAAGTCTCTTCTGAAGCTTTAGCAATATTTAATTCATTTATTTCTCTCATTCTTTTTTCCTCTCTTTGTTTATCTGATAGATCAACAACACCAGGTTTAAATTTTAAGAAACAATTCTGAAACCTGCCAGTATCTGCAAACATTCTAACTAATTTAATTTGTCCATTTTAACCATGATCATTACCATTTTTTTAATATGACAGAATTTAAAGCATCCAAAACATTAAAACCAGACACAACTTTTTACTATAGGACATACCCCGTAAGTTACACAAAGCTAAATTTGTCAGCTTAACCTTGCAGACAGACCTTTTGTGACACACCCACTGGTAGTGGGCAACTTAATACTAAAAATCATTAACTTACTTAAAACATTTACAAGACCTCACCACATTGGATATTTAGATATAGTTTTACGATGTACATGACCTTGACATTCACACAGTCTATCAATATACATTCTGGTGGTGGGCTACAATAATCCTATTAACATTACTGAAGGGGTACATAACTTTGTATATTAGGATATTTGGTGAGAAGTTACATCAACATTGCAGACAGCAGATGTCCTTATTATAAACAAACCTGTCTGGTGATAGCTAGCAAGTATCAATGATATTCTTCAAGCTTACTACAAGTTCTGGACTGGACATGATTTGCACAGACAGGTATTGATAACTATATAACCAACCCTATAAATCTAAACTTTGTTGAAGGATAAACTTCAAAACTATGAGCAATTCTCACTAATTGATACCGCTAACTTCCCTTATGTCAATGACAAAGTCCATATTTTTCTATGGGAAATCCCAAATTTCATTTCGATTAAAATGTTAAATATCAGGAGCACAATTTCACTATGTGACAAAGATTAATCAAATCCCATTCAGTAGTGTAAAAGGAGTTGCACATAAGATGAAGTGTAACGGACCAAAGGACGGATAGAATGACAACCCATCACTATAGACCCCTGCTAATGCAGGTGTATAAAAAGGTATTGAATACTATTTTAAACTTTTTATAGATTTCTTTAATGTATTTTTTTCTATGGAGACCACATGTACACAAAAGTAATAAATATAAATAAAACATAATTATTCCTACCTAGCTCCTGTACCCATTTTTGTCTTTCTAATTCCTTTGTTTTCATCATGGATCCTGCATCAGCACCTTTCTGTAATATGAATATACAAGAACTTGGTCAGAATACATCATCAAGATCTCTACATCATGGCAAGAATATGACTTGTGAGTTATGCATACTTTCATAGAATGATTTATGTGTCAGTTTTAATAATCTTTTTCATTTAGTGGCAACAGATCAAACCCATTAACTTAAGAATAAAATAACCAACAAAGACAGACCATACAAGGATTCTTACATTTAAAACACATTTCCATACATTTTTTCACCTTAAAATTAAAACTTCATAAAGCTAAATCTTGACATTTGTTACATTGTTATATTATATCAATATACAAATATTTGTAGTTGACAAGATTTAGTTGATCCAAGATATCAATTTCGGTTGTTATAAAAAAAAAATCCCTCGTAGGTCAGTCAACACATAAGGAAATGTATGGGGCCTATATTTGGTTAAAAAGTAAATCATCTTACACCAAAGGCAATAGAACTTCTCATTGCAGCTGGTACTGTCTCTTGAGTTGGAACATCCTCCTCTGGTCTCTGATAGGAGGGATCCATTTTAGCCCTGGGTGGGGATGAGTGGTGCCTTCTGTGTGTGTGTTCCTTGCTTTCATATACTGTTTCAAGTTCCTGATCCTTTATAAAAAATAATCATTTGTATTTTGAAAAATCAATATGCACAGGGGTAAAAAGCCGAGCTGCCGTATTTTATTAACCAAAACTTTCCTTGTCTTCATTTTAAGATTTAACATAATTGGTTATTACAAATTCAACCGTTCATAAGTAGTAATCCCTTCCAATCCAATCGTTTCATTAAAATCGGTTGAGGACTTTTTGAGTTATGGACCGAAAACCACTAATTCAAGAAATAACGTTTTTCTGTCACTGTGACCTTGACCTTGAACGGATTTACCCCAAAATCAATAAGGTTCCTCCTCTTATGGTATGTAAAAATATACCAAAGTTTCATTAAAATCGGTTGAGAACTTTTGAGTTATGGTCCAGAAACCACTAATTCAAGAAATTTTCTAACGTTTTTCTGTCGCTGTGACCTTGACTGGATTTACCCCAAAATCAATAGGGTTCCTCCTCTTATGGTATGTAACAATATCCCAAAGTTTCAATAAAATTGGTTAAGAACTTATGCGTTATGGTCTGGAAACCACTAATTCAAGAAATATTCTAACGTTTTTCTGTCACTGTGACCTTGACCTTGAACGGATTTACCCCAAAATCAATAGGGTTCCTCCTCTTATGGTATGTAACAATATCCTAAAGTTTCATTAAAATTGGTTCACAACTTTTTCTGAGTTATGGTGCGGACACCAATTGACGACTTTCCAATTTAAAAAAACGCCACCTACCGTCCACTTCCGGTACTAAAAACTTTTTGAAATGGACAATTGTTTTTGATTAATTTTCAGGCTTCAGTTGAATGACAGGTGTCAATATCTGAGTGAGGAAGGTTATTAAAACCGCCTGCTGTGTAAACGTGATCGTTAATTAATTAACCAATGTTCATTACTCTAGTTACCTGATGCTAATTGGAGGTAGAACCCCAGCTGTTTTATAGCTTGAATAAACATATTTACCAGTGACATCCATGTTGTATTCAAACTTACCTGTTGCCTATGGCTATAGTAACATCTACTTATAAGGTTAATTAGATGAAAAATTTAATTGGCATAGACAAACAATATAAAAACAATCCAAAATCTTTATTTCAATATCATAGTCCTTTAGTAATGATAGCCGTAGTTTTTTTAACAGGAAGTAAAAGGGGAGATAAATCATGTAAAACTGGAAATGGGTCAATTGTTGACGCCCGACCGCCCGCCCGCCATCATTTTAACAATAGCAGAGTTCAACTTCGTTGCAACTCAGCTAAAAACTGATGTAACAAGACCGAGATCCCTACCAGTGTGCAGGTAGATAGGCTAAAAACATAAAAATCAGAATCAGAATTTCATTTTTCACTTAATGCGAGCATCACATTCTATGGTTCATGATGTATATTTCAGAGCACCCTAACAGCGCCTCTGCATTCCATTGGTAACATGACGTCTTTCTTTAATGTGTTGATTTGGTGACAGCACAAACGTTAAAACAATACTGCGTTTCAGAGATTGCAAAAAATTTTCTGACATTTTTGTTAATTAAACACTTAAATTTTTATCGATGTCAAAACAATTTTTGTCTCCTCTTAAATTAATTTAATATCTACAATATTTTCTTCTGATAGGGCAGCTACCATCTGAAATGGGTTTGTTCGTATGGATCACGTGACTTTTTTACACACATGCATGTAAACCGTATAGCTCTCATCTGCAATGCTCATTATTAAAATAAATAAATATGGACACAAACAAAAGACAAAAATTAAATATTGTCACATTCTGTCAAAAACAGATTTTGTACATGTAAAAAAGGCACTAGTCTAACTTCAGGTCTAAAGTGTTCGTATGATTGCCAGAACTACCACATTTAAATTCCGATGTTTTCAATAAGATCAGTTTATTTACATTCAAATTCACCAGAAATGAGTCCTTGAGAATTTCACATAAAAATTGTGCAACAATAACAAAAAAGGAGGGAGCTTGTGAAAGATTTTAATTTTAATTAGATTGGCATAAGAGGTGCGAGAAACTAAAATGGAAAAAATGTTTTTGTGATACATTTAGTTTCGGGACAAAATAAAAAGCATGTAATATTATAACTGTTTTGATAGGTATTTGAGATAAGATAAGCAACTACATGATAAAACTTAATCAGAATTTGCAAACTTTAGTAGAGTATTTGATAAAATTTGCTTTCAATATTGTTCAATATTGCTAAAATGGTCAAAGTCCCATAACTCCTAAAGAATTTGACAAATCAAAGTAGTGGTAGAGTATGCACATCTATATATAATAACAATTAATCCTACTAAATATCAAAGCAATCTGTCAATGGGTTTCAGAGGAGATGCATCCACAAGGTCTGCCATTGTATTATATTGCTGTAACAGTAAAAGTCCCATAACTCCTACAAATTTGATGAATCAAAAAGACGGTGAGTATGCACATCTACCCATCATAACCAATAATCCTACCAAATATCAAAGCAATCTATCAAGTGGTTTCAGAGCAGATGTGTCCACAAGATCTACCATTGTACTACATTGCAGAAAGGGTCAAAGTCCCATAACTCCTACAAACCTTCACTAATCAAAATAACGGTAGACTATGCAAATCTACACATCATAACAATTAATCCTACCAAATATCACAACAATGCTTCAAGCGGTTTCAGAGGAATTATGTCCACAAAAGTGTGACAGACGGATGGATGCAAACCATTACCAACTCACTCTGTCACATTGCGGCCGGAGACAAAAATGTGCTTTGTGTGAAATCAGTTATTTAGTAATTATTGCATATCTATTGCAGCAAAATCATCCAGCTGAATTTCCGAAATAGTGCTCGAAATGTAACATCAGGTTTCAGATCAAAAAGCAAACTATCTCACTTTATCAGTAATTGTTTAATGATATATGAAAAAAAAATCTGTCATTTACATGCATCAGAAGTTCTGTTTGTTAAAGTAAAATCAGTAATATTTAAGGCTAAATACATAAAATATTAATTTAAACACTTTCTATTTCATTTCTGCAATTATAACAGTGACTCGACTTTTTCTCGAGAACACATGCATCTACTACAAACTTACTGAAAACAACCAAACAAGAACCAGCAGTAGAATGGGAAAAATATCTCAATAACGTAAAAACAAATAAACCAACTACTTAAAGAATTAAATGTTAAGCACAAAGTAAATTCTATTCTTGATAATTTTTAAGTACTGGTAAAAATATTTTATTGATAGTGGATGGTGGTACATATACAATGTGTTGGTCCAAGACAAAGTTTTAATTTATTTATCTAGTAATACAAGTATCATTGAACTGGTGTTTTTATGTTTGTTCTGCATATTTGTGTCCGCAGGAAACAGGATTGAGTTCAAATATAGCTGTAATGTTCTTTGAGAAATTTGCTCTTGATTAGAAAGAACAAAAAGTAAGAAGAAAACAAGTGGAAAGAAAACCTCAAACCCAAGGGCAAAGATATCTGATCTATCCCTAGAAACTGGACAAACAGATTTATCATTAAATGTATAGAAAAATATCTGGTTACTTCTTGTTCGTGAGATTTCTGTCTAAATGGTTGATTTTTTAAAAAGTTTCACAGTTATGTTTATACATACATAAATGGGTATCAAATTAACAGAAGAAGCACATAAAAAATCTGGAACTCGGCTGAGAAAAAGTATAAAAACACTTGTGGGGAGCTGATAAACCCAAGGTCAAAGATAAATGTTTTTTATATTCCTAAAAAAGTGTGGACACAGAAAAACGTCTCGCCTGCATTCCACATCAGCAACGAAAATCAATTTTGTCATAAGCATTAGGTAAATAGCATTTGTTATCAGCAGCTGCCTTTATACCAAATATTGTCACCATACCATGCATAGTTACAGAGGAACTGTCACAATACAAAAACTTTAACTTAGTCCCTGGACCGTGAAATTGAGGTAAAGGTCAGGTGACACCTACCAGACAGTCATGTACTAGTCATCAGCAACCTATATACCAAATATTGTTATCCTACCATGCATGGTTACAGAGGAACAGCTGTAACCCAAAAACTTTAACGTAGCGGCTGGACCGTGAAATTGAGGTCAAGGTCAGGTGACATCTACCAGACAGTCATGTACTAGTCATCAGCAACCTATATACCAAATATTGTCAAACTACCATGCGTGGTAACAGAGGAACAGCCGTAACCCAAAAACTTTACCGTAGTCCCTGGACTGTGAAATTGAGGTCAAGGTAAGGTGACACCTACCAGACAGTCATGTACTAGTCATCAGCAAACTATATACCAAATACAGTGTATTGTCATCCTACCATGCGTGGTTACAAAGGAACTATGGTAACCCAAAAACTTTAACGTAGTCACTGGAACGTGAAATTGAGGTCAAGGTCAGGTGACATCTTCCAGACAGTCATCTACTAGTCATCAGCAGCCTATATATTTATCAATTATGGACTTTTGACGAGGTCAATACATTATATATGGACCTGTTAGGCCTATATTGACCGAGGACGAAGTCCGAGGTCAATATATTCCTAACAGGTCTATATATAATGTATTGACAGAGTCAAAAGTCCATCATTTATATATTACATATGTAGACATATTATAGTCTTTTTTAGAGTTGGTGCAAGGGTCGAGTTATTTTTTTCAAGATTTTGTATTGTACATATATCCGGATCTAAATTTAGTAACATAGCGTCAATATAGGTAAAAATAGAAACATAGTGTCAATATACCAAACAAGGCAAGGCTTTGATTTCAAAGTAAAGAAATACACTAAATATCCTTTAAACCACGTGACTAAATAATCCAATGAAAATGTAAGAATCATAAACCATATGTAATATATACTAATATTGTCATCCTACCATGCATATTAACAGGAACTGCCGTAACCCAAAAACTTTAACGTAGTCGCTGGACCGTGAAATTGAGGTCAAGGTCAGGTGATTGACTGGCAAGTACTCATCATAAGCTACCTGTGGACCAAATTTGATGGACCTAAGTGATTACGCCGCCGCCGGATTCCCATACATATGTCTCGCCTCCATGCGACTTTCGTTGCAGGTGAGACAAAAAAAGACTCAGGATGGACTAGATATCTCTACCCTCCCGTTTGAGATTTACTTGTTTAACATTTCCACTTGTGATAGATACTTCATCTTTAAAAATAACTAGAAATGTTTTCTGACAAACATTTTTGAAATTTGTTTAACTCATCTTAACGAGTCAATGTAAGAAACCAAGTATTGCCTGGATACTTTTAATTTCTTTTGACTGCCTGTTGTTGGTTTTGTTTTGTGAGAACAACGTGGAAGCATTATCCTTCATATAGGTACACCCCTGAAGGTTGTTCTGTAAACGATCTTCATTTCCAGTTTAAAAATAAACATGAGGCTCTAAAGAGGGGTAAGCTAAACAACAGGATTTCAAGTGCCTGTATTGCTCACCTAATTTATATAGGCAAAGAAGATAGCATTTCTCTGATATTAAACTAAGTCCAGTAACTTTCAATTTTATACTGGCATAAATAGTGACTATAGCAGAACTTTTCATTTTGATGAGCCCCAGATCCATCCGAGTTTTCCTATCCATTTTAGTTTTTAAGTTATAAGCCATTTGAAATTGGATCCATTCAAAATCAAGATCGTTTCTTGACAACATGCCATAAATCATCCTTGTAAAGTTTAGGACAAATTAGTTCAGTGGTTTCTGAGGAGATTTTTGAAATTCAATAAATCACGATTTTTGACCTTGAAAGGGGCAAAACCTTTAAAAGGGGTCATTTGATAACTACAGTCCAATGGAGACTTTTGCAGAGCTTCTTGAGAAGAACATTTCAGCAAGCAACAGCTTTTCTCCAGCTCCAATTGTTTTCATTATTAAAGGAAAACACATTAAAAAAACCAGTTTTTTACTTTTAAGGGGCGTAACCCTTGAAAGTGGTCCTATGACAACTTCAACCTAATTGAGACTTTTATAAAACTTTTGATTCTGAAGACACTTAGACAATCAAAATATGGTACAGTTTTTGAGTTATAAGCCATTTTAAGTGATTTTAACATGTTCTATTTTTAGTAACAGTGGCCATGTTATTTATTGAATCCATTCAAAATGAGAATTGTTTGTTGCCAACATGCTAAGTTTAAGTCAAATTGGTTCAGACTCATAGATGGTATAAGCTCACATGACCTTTGGCCAGGTGAGCTAAAAAGTAGACTGTATGTAATAATACACACAATAACTTAAAGGATTAAAACAATAGCATGGTTACTAATAAGCAAATTTCACTGGAACACAAATGGTTGCAATATGTGAATTTTATAACCGTTTTGTTCAATTTTCGTTTGATTATGCAAACTTAGAAAATCCATATCACTCTACTCTTGTGATATGGATATATTGTCAGATCAATAGATTACTTTTGGATTTATTATCCTGGATCATATTATCCATCTTGTTGCTTGATGAATAATTCTAATCTTAGAAATAAAACCAACATTAAGCTATAAATGTATATTTGTAGCTTACATAATATGTATATTTACATCATTACTTTGATACATTTGATCCTAGAACATTGTCCAAACTGTGGACCTATACATTCATACAATGATCTTACTCTACCAATCATATTAAACATCAGTTACTTTACCTGTGGCACAGACTGACATTACCAAAATAACCATATCTTCCATAATGGACTAATATATTTCATGACAATCCAAAAACAATAGAACCTGACCCAGATCTGACAAGATTCTGGCACCCTAAGACACATTGTTGACATCACCAGCCTGTTAATCCCATATGATTGTTGCATTTTAAAGCATCAAACCAATTTCTTTGCATTCCAGACACAATATCTAACTTTGATTAGGATACTAAACACAAGCATTGCTTTAAATGGTTTCTATCACCAGTATATAGGTACTGTCTTTCATATAAGCAAAGTTGTAACACCCAAATACAACTTCCTCCTTCATTTTGATCTACATGCAGTACCACAGTGATGAATGTACAACACTTTTCTGATGTTACAATATTACTTTTGCATGAGGTAACAAGTTGCTTATGTCTGAAGGTGACTTTTGCAATTTTTTCTGAACAATTATTAAAAAACAGAAACATTAACTGATTGAAAAAAAATGTATTTTTAGTTTAAATATAATCCCTCTCGTCAAAGGAGGTGGAAATTTTAATGTCGATTACATGGTTTTATAAATATTTAGGGCACGGTTAATGGAAAGCAGCAACATTTGAAACAAAATCGGAGGCTCAAGGAAGCTGATGTACCTATGCTGTGCTGGAGGTGCAAAGTCCACACTAATTATACATTTTTGGAAGGGGGTCGAGTTTTATGCAGTTAACACAATGTTACAAGAATAATAAATTCTTGTGAAAAATAAAATTATCTGATCCCACAAATCACATGATTATATACATCTAACTACCTATCATGAAAACGTTGTATTAAGTAATGTGGTTCATCTGGTTTTATTTCAGGACAACACAATGTTTTACAATAAGTTTGGTGTGTGACAGGAGGATTACAGATGTTTAAACTTTTGATAATTTTTCAGTTAATTATCAATGGGATATTTGTTATAAGTTGATATTGTTACTGATGGATACTGCTTTAAAAATTGTAATTTTTCCAAATTAATGGGAAGGTTCTTGTGAGCATAAGTAACAATGATTTTACTGAGTGACAACATTCCTCTCCAGAATACATATTCTTGCAGCAAAACTTTTTCAAACTTAGTATCTACAAGCATGAGCTCTGATTAACAACAAAATTTCAATCGAAATTTAAGCTACACCTATAGCAAACAGAATATTTATAGCATTTACTTCTAAATTTAATCTTACCTAAAATCTTTATGTTGAAAGTCAGAGCTCATACTTGTAAATAAATAAAGAACAAGTAATAATTTGATTAAATATAGTTTAATAAATATATACTAAGTATTTTATAACAAACAAAATTCCTTTAACAAGACTTATAGACAAACAGACAATGAACACTATTCTGAACATCAGAGAATAAAGGACGGATTACATTTAATGATTCTAATTATTCAAGTTACCAGTAGAGCTCTGACTTTCTTCATTGAACACATCTAAATTTGTTTGAGCAAGTCTACAACAAAGACATAGCAATGTAACAAGAGTTATCTCTCTTTGTTTAACTGATATCATTTCCAAAAATGGACTAATACATATCAGGAGTATACTGAATACTCAATATATTTATGTTTACAAACACAAATCTAATACAAATTTACAGTGTGACTGCAGTCTAAATTTTTTAAAGAAAAAATATATACATGTAAATGTTTTCTACTGACCAAGCATAATATTTCTTTCTTTATTTTTTTTTAACTATTAACAATAATTTTATTGTTACATGCATATCTGTCTAGCCTGCTCAAACAAATTTACCAAACAATATATATAAAATGTTGATATAACATAATTTTTAATATACTGCTTTTTTTTCATTCTGAGCTCTCCCTGTGCTGAAAATCGAAATCAGATCAATTTTTAATTTCTGAAGTAATGAAAAAAACAGTAAACTAATAAATATTTAAAAAATACTAAAAATTAATTCTGAAAAAGAATAAATGAATGATATCAACACAAATTTATTTGCACTTTCAAATGTACAAAATCTGGAATTATCGGTTGTAATGTGAACAAAACAAAACAAAATATGATTGGGTTTTTATTTATTTTGAAATAATGTCAAAATGGCCATGATACTTTGATGAGTACTTGTCGTGGTATCATTTAATGTTATGGGTGGTTAGGTTAACACAAGCAACTTCAATTACAATATTGTCCATTTAAAAGCAGTAAAGGCTCCTTAAAACTGAACCATTAGAATCATTTTACAACCATAACAAATCCAACAATAAAATCAAAAATAAATGGTATAGATCCACAAGTAAAAAATACAGATTTTCTGCTGCTGCATTGTCAAAACAAGGACCACACTGACAAAAAAAAATAATTTAATTATTCAGCCAAAAACAAAATACAAACCATCATATAGCATGTATACAGTATATATTTGAGTTAAATATGACAATAGAAAATTGAATAGAATATAAGAAAAATATTAAACAACAAAATAAAAGTATTTAATTGCATAATAAATTTTTATTTATACTCAATGTTTTTATTTATTTGTGTTAGTCTTGTAAAAAAAATAAATATTTAAGATAAAGTAATATTTTAAAAAGGGTATTATGATGCGTAACTATGTTTTTATTATTATGCACCATGTGAAAAGTAATGTTATAACATATTGTGCAAAGAATTTGAAGAAATCAATTAATTAACAAAAAAGAGGTATTTAAAAATAAAGATTCTACGACTACTTTACATGCAGATAGAATAGTAAAAGTTTTTAAAATCTTCTATAACAGTTAAATTTTTTATTAACTGTATATTATATAGAAGTAATAATATCTTAAATGTTGAAAAAATGTTAATTTTTTGTAAATTGTATTTTTTTAATCCCTTTGTTCTTTAAAATGTATTATTCGCTTCCTAAGAAACATAAAAATTATGTAATTTGCATCCTCCTGTATGCATGTGTATTACTTTTAACCAAAATAAACAAAATTTCACGCAGGTAATACATGTCTATTACAAAACAAATGAGAAACTTAGAAAAAAGGTATTTTTAGAAATGGACGGCTCATGATATGCTCTATGGTGATAATTTAATGTAGAAAATAATCAGGCCATAAAGCAGTCTAGGTGAATATTTACATTATGGTGTGCTGTGTTCTTCATTCTACTAGCCTAAAGCTTATCTAACAATGCTGAAAACTGCTATTAACTAACATAAATGCTCAATGCTCTTCACTTTATATTTTTACTGTTAAATAAATACCCTCTAAATGTTACTTAAGAGCCATTAACACAATATTTAATCACACATCATGCTACCAAACAAAATCAAAGTGCCATGCATCAAATCTTGCCTTGGTTTAAATTTTGATTATAATGGGATTTTAAGCACCTAACCATTATTACTTAAGTCCTTATTATAATAACATGACCAAAATTTAAAATGAGAGAAATTTATAACACTTGAAGTTGTAACTATAAGAGGAACTCTCAAGAAGGGTCAAACATATGTATTATATCATCAAATTAGCCCTCAACCAATTGAACTTCGTGCAATGAACATTTGTACAAATAATAGAAAGATCTGTTCTGTGTATTTCTGGATTTTTCCTCCACCAGTGCTTAGTTCCGATGGTTCACGAAAGGGTATAATAATTCCTGTGGATAAAGTAGAATATTAAATTATGAACCTTATCATTGAAAAGGCACCATATAGAGTGATCTCAGTAGAAACATACTAAAAAATGTCCACAGTGACAGTTCAACTCAAATTTGATACATTATTGAAAATGGTTTATCAAATCACCTAGGTCAACTCTCTTAAATGATGTTTCTGCATCTAACTTGAGAAAAACTGGTTTTAATTGTCAATAATGTCTAGCACATCACGTCTTTTCTTTAAGACAGATAAGACAATATTTGTAATAAATTGAAAATATGAAGTTCTTTTCTTTTTACTAGTATATGAAAGAAAATATTTGAATAAACAATAAAAGGCTTATGAATCTCTTAACATTAATCTGTACTAGGAAAGACAAATGCACTTGGTGTCTGATAAGTAACTCACAATAGTAAGTACTTCAAAGGAAACTAAAATACAGGGACAGAAAACAGCCTGATAGATGGCTCTACAGTATGAGCAATGTAACCAGGATAGCTGTAACGGTAATGAACATGAACAATGCTCACACACTTGTCCCTAATTCCTTCATGTAAGTATCTTACAATTTACTAAAGTTTCACAATCATCTAATGAAGCATACATAGTAGTTGCGTCCATATGGGGCATACAGGAAACAATTTAATGATTTCTAAACATAACATCCTAATAATAGTCCTATCTTTATCTTAAGATCTTACCATGTAAAACATCGGACAAACCATGTATGAGGAGTTGAATTACAAAGTGCATACTGGACTGTATCAATTTTAGTAAGATCAGGGGTCAGATTCATAATTACTCAATGGAGAAAAATATCCTTTGTGCAACAATGGAGGCATATCATAATATGTACAAGTAATTGATTGTACACATTTTCAATGAAGGACTTGAAACTTGAAAACAGAAGGCTTACTTCGATACACACCTTTAACCTGATGAGAGGTATAATCATCATAATAGTTTAGTTTTTGTATTGAATATGTTACTTTGTTTGGACTAAATAAATTTCAAAAAATACCCACATTTTTCTTTAAATATTAACTGTGGTCAAATTTACTTGTGAGACTTATCAGACATTAATGTGTGCTTTTCCAGAAATTATGGTACAAGGGGGAGGGGGTGGCTGGTAGTGGTAAGAAACTAGAGGCTCCCAGGAGCCTGTAATCGCTCACCTGTAATCCAAATGACTTAAACTATATTAAAATTTTTTAAATTAACAGTTTCAGTCTAGTTGTTATAGCTTTTAAGTTACTGTGCAAAAACTAAACATTTCTTCAAAAAATTCGCCTGAATATAGCTGAAATATTGCTGCTCGGGCGTTAAACACCATTAATCAATCAATCAATCTTCAAAAAATTTGTTAAATACAATAACTCCTATAAGGTGCCATCGACAATTTCTGAAAATTAAATGGTTTTTAGGCATTGTCCTTTAGGGTACTTTAGAAATTTACAGTTTTACTCTACTAATAGGTGCATGTTATAGACTAATTTAAAATTAAAAAACTGTTCATTGGTCTGAATTCATAATGAAAGGGCAATAACTCCTATAAAGAGTCATCTTGCAATTTTGGATTAGCAATCATTTGTAGGGCTTCTATTGCTGATCATTTGTGCAATTTACAGTTTTAATCTAGCTACTATAGTTTTCAAGTTACAGGACAAAAATGGAAAATTTCTTAACAAAATTGTCATTTAAGGGCAATAACCCCTATAAGGAGTCATCTGACAATTTCAGACCAATTAAATGAATTGTAGGGCTTTTTTTGCTGATCATTTTTGCAATTTATTATTTCACTCTAGCTGTTATGGTTTTTAAGTCACAGGACAAAAACGGAAAATTTCATAAAAAATTGCAATTTAAGGGCAATAACTCCTATAAGGAGTCATCTGACAATTTCAGACTTATATAGTAATTTGTAGGGCTTGTATTGCTGGGTGCCGTTTCATAACGCGATCGTTAGCTTAACGTGCACGTTATCCTATTGAAATTGCATGGGATAACGAGCACGTTAATTAGCAATCGCTTTATGAAACAGCATTTTGATCATTTTTGCTATTAAAAGTTTCACTCTAGCTGTTACAGTTTTTAAGTAACAGGACAAAAATGGAAAATTTCATAAAAAATTGTCATTTATGGCCAATAACTTATTTAAGTTGTCTGACAATTTCAGACCAATCAAAAGAATTGTAGGGTCTTTATTGCTGATCATTTGTGCAATTTACAGTTTCAATCTAGCTGCTATAGTTTTCCAGTTACAGGACAAAAACGGAAAATTTCATAAAAAATTGCCATTTAAGGGCAATAACTCCTATAAGGAGTCATCTGAAAATTTCAGACTTCTACAGTGAATTGTAGGGCTTGTATTGTTGATCATTTTTGCTATTTACAGTTTTACTCTTGCTGTTATAGTTTTAAAGTAACAGGACGAAAACGGAAAATTTCATTAAAAATTACCATTTAAGGGCAATAACTCATATAAGGAGTCATCTGCCAATTTCAGACCAATCAAGTGAATTGTACGGCTTTTATTGCTGATCATTTTTGCCTTTTACAGTTTCACTCTACCTCGTATAGTTTTCAGGATATATTGTAAATACCAAAAATTTTGACAAAAATCGTCAAAAAGGGCAATAACTCCTACAAGACGCCAATACACAACTTCGCACTAATAGCAACTATTGTAGATCTTAATGTGCTGATCAATTTGAAGTAACGGTTTTCTCTATAGCTATTATAGTTTTTTAGATAATGATCAAAAACCTGTGTTGACCCCCATGTTCTATTTTTAGTAACAGAGGCCATATTTGTCTGTTGATCAACACCCTGGGTATAAACTTGAAACTAGGACCCCTAAGGATGATTGTGGCCAAGTTTGAAAAAAATTGGCCCAGTGGTTTCAGAGGAGAAGATTTTTGAAAAAGTTTACGACGGACGACGGACGACAGACGCCAAGTGATAGCAAAAGCTAAAAACACTTCAATACTTCAATAAATGTGTTATCAAAAATCTGCCTGAAAAAAATAGGACATAACCAATACAAATTTTACAGCTAAAGGAAAAGTAACTGCGATTTCTGATCCCAGAACCCTTATATACACATACATGTACTTCTGGAATAGCCATCAATAAATTATTAACAAAATGTTAGCTATATATAAATAGAAATGATTAGTAAAAACCACTTCCATACTAGCTACTTGTTACTGTGAAATTTGAAATGTCAATATTAGACTTGCTTTACAATGTACCTTTTCAAAAGTAAACTTTTTAAAAACAATTAATGCAAAGCATGCATTTTGTTGGGTTGGAAAAAATTGCCAAAGAAAAAAAACATGTATTATTTATAACATAATATAAAATCAATATAAATTTATCTTCAATTCATGTTAATTGAAGACTATTATCTACTGATATTGTGACGAAATTTTCCAAAGTAAAACAAGAGAATCGTAAAAAATTAACAAAATAAAAATTCCACAGTAACTGTCTATATAAAGTCTATAAGGCCAATTAAATTAATTAATAGATTCTCATCCAGCCTTTACAAAATTATTGTAGTATTTTATTGTTTATTTTTTTTGAAGATATTTACAAACCTATTATTGTCTATTTCCTGAACTACCCTTGGTAGTATGTTCACCATCATGTTTTTTTTTCCAACAGGAAACTATACTTTGATGTGTAATTGTATTACAATTATTGGAAACTGACATAAAAAAAATTTGAATTATTAATTTTTGGGGAAAAAAAGTTGGGGCAGTGGGGAGGAGAATGTATCAATTAATTTAAATTGGCCTAACACCAAGAAATCTGAAAGACAAATAATCAAAACAGATCAGGAAAAATTAAAAAAAATTGTGCTGTAAATATTCTGGATGCTTTGTAGTTTCTACTCTACTCTGTCCTCTTATTTTGTAAAAACAGTAAAATCAAATACTTATCTCCGTGTTTAAATGCATTTAACTAGCAAGACATGATGAAGTAAATAAAATAGTATTGTTAAAGCCAGTGTTGGCAGGATTAGTTAAGCTAGAAGTTTTGCTTCCCCTGTGTCTATTACAGAACCTCCATTTACATAAGTGAAAAAAGCATATGACATTTTGTGTATATTATTTTTAAGCTGTGAAGATAGATATATGAAAGGTAATTTTTAACAATGCAAGTTATTAAACAGCAGTAAAAATTCTAGAATATGCATATCATAATTCAGATATTATTGAGGAGTCACAGATAAAAACAATTAAAAACTTAATGAATTGTTCAATACTGCTCAGAAATTTACAATTAAACTTAAGTGATATCTAGGTAAACTGTCTCATCTTAACATTACCTATGTGCCTCATGTCAATATTTATCTAGTCATTCTGTTTTAAACTCTAAGACAGCTAGCACAATTCACATCCATAACAAAGAGACTTTTTCCTTTGTTGAAATTACATTTAAGATTTGTTTATTTTATTATTTTTTAATACTTACAATACACATCCGTTACCAAGGAGAAATTAATCAGTTTTTATTTTCTTTGTTGTAATTACATTTAAGATTTAGGTTATTTTTTTTTTAATTTCTTTTTTTTATACTTTGCCCTCATTCACACAATGCTTTAATTTGTTTAACTGTCCATGAAAAATATTTCCATTCATGTAACACCAATATTAAACACATATTCCATAAAAAAAACAGGTCAACTATAAACCCAGCCCTCATCAGTACATTAAAAACATTTTTCTTGAAGAAACTATTCTAGAAACCTTTCTTTTGCTGTAATCAGCTGCAATATTTCCAGACTTCGTACGTATTGGAGCTCCAGCACCCGGTCTTCCCCATGGCTGAAATTCTCCAGTTGTGGTTGAGTCAGCTGCAAATTTGATAATGTACAGGTAATCATTAAATAGTTACCAAAGCAATGTTCTAAAATCAAGGCAAGTGCATTGTGTTATTATAACCTTAAAATATAAAATACATCCCAAATTCCATCCTAAAACTATTCATCATATATTCTGACTATAAAATGTATTAAAATGAACTTGTTGAAATGTTTCACTACCAGTAAGCAATCAACAGGTAAAATTTATCAAATCAAAAATATTTGGTATTAGAAGTGTCACATATAGACTGTATGTTATTTCAGAATAGTCAAATTTTAGGATATAAATACAAGACCATTAATAGTCTGACTATCAGGTACCAGGCACAAATATAGTTGGATAGATAAATTCCACCTGACTATCATGTACCAGGCACAAATATAGATGGATAGATAAATTCCACCTGACTATCGCATACCAGGCACAAATATAGATGGATAGATAAATTCCACCTGACTATCACGTACCAGGCACAAATATAGATGGATAGATAAATTCCACCTGACTATCGCGTACCAGGCACAAATATAGATGGATAGGTAAATTCCACCTGACTATCCCATACCAGGCACAAATATAGATGGATAGGTAAATTACACCTGACTTTAGCATGCCAGGCACAAATTCCACCTGACTATTGCATACCAGGCACAAATACAGATGGATAGGTAAATTCCACCTGACAATCAGGTACCAGGCACAAATATAGATGGATAGATAAATTCCACCTGACTATCATGTACCAGGCACAAATACAGATGGATAGATAAATTCCACCTGACTATCATGTACCAGGCACAAATATAGTTGGATAGATTAATTCCACCTGACTATCGCGTACCAGGCACAAATATAGTTGAATAGATAAATTCCATATGACTATCGCATACCAGGCACAAATATAAATGGATAGGTTAATTCCACCTGACTATAGCATACCAGGCACAAATAAAGATGGATAGGTAAATTCCACCTGACTATCCCATACCAGGCACAAATATAGATGGATAGGTAAATTACACCTGACTGTAGCATGCCAGGCACAAATTCCACCTGACTATTGCATACCAGGCACAAATTCCACCTGACTATCGCATACCAGGCACAAATACAGATGGATAGATAAATTCCACCTGACTATCACGTACCAGGCACAAATATAGTTGGATAGATAAATTCCACCTGACTATCACGTACCAGGCACAAATATAGTTGGATAGATTAATTCCACCTGACTATCGCGTACCAGGCACAAATATAGTTGAATAGATAAATTCCATATGACTATCACATACCAGGCACAAATATAAATGGATAGGTTAATTCCACCTGACTATAGCATACCAGGCACAAATAAAGATGGATAGGTAAATTCCACCTGACTATCCCATACCAGGCACAAATATAGATGGATAGGTAAATTACACCTGACTGTAGCATGCCAGGCACAAATTCCACCTGACTATTGCATACCAGGCACAAATTCCACCTGACTATCGCATACCAGGCACAAATACAGATGGATAGGTAAATTCCACCTGACTATCACGTACCAGGCACAAATATAGATGGATAGATAAATTCCACCTGACTATCGCATTCCAGGCACACATATAGTTGGATAGGTAAATTCCACCTGACTATCCCATACCAGGCACAAATATAGATGGATAGGTAAATTACACCTGACTGTAGCATGCCAGGCACAAATTCCACCTGACTATTGCATACCAGGCACAAATTCCACCTGACTATCGCATACCAGGCACAAATACAGATGGATAGGTAAATTCCACCTGACTATCACGTACCAGGCACAAATATAGATGGATAGATAAATTCCACCTGACTATCGCATTCCAGGCACACATATAGTTGGATAGGTAAATTGCACCTGACTATACATGTAGCATACCAGGCACAAATATAGATGGATAGGTAAATTACACCTGACTATCGCATTCCAGGCACAAATATAGTTGGATAGGTAAATTCCACCCGACTATACATGTAGCATACCAGGCACAAATATAGATGGATAGGTAAATTACACCTGACAATCAGGTACCAGGCGCAAATATAGTTGGATAGATAAATTCCACCTGACTATCAGGTACCAGGCACAAATATAGTTGGATAGGTAAATTCCAATCCACTTTTATCAGGTGTGAGAAGTGAAATACATTAATAGTGTGCAAATATGATAATAGTGTACGTAAGAGCATGATAAAAGCAAATTTAATCTCACAAGAATATGACAATGTGGTAATGTTTATGGTCAATGTTTTATACTGGTTCATCATATTATATGTACATTGTATGTTTTACTAAGTTAGACTAGATTAGTAGTGGGAACCAGTCTTATAATATATAATCACCCGTTAGCTTAAGACACATCAAAAGAAAAGTGAACAACAGAAACACAAATAAGACTGAATCCTCAAGGATGTCAAATTATTTGTAATACTGTTCTGTTTTGTTTTACACTGAACATGTGTAAATAATTTCAAACCTAAGAGATCAGGTGAACAATTAAAATACAAATTTATTATTAAAACAAATGTAAAAACATAGGGCTTTGTTTAATATAAGTATCGAGCAGAGATCAAAAGTTCTACTTAACATACCTCTTTCTTTTTCCCATTGTCTTCGTTTTAATTCTCCTAAGCTGACTTTTGAGTTCGTTGTGGAAGCAGGTAAACTATTTGTTTTCAAGCTAGAACCTCGATCTGAATCAGAAATTCTATCATCTTCTCGTCGATACTGGTCATCCCGACGTGAATCATCACGACGATAATCATCTTTCTTGTAATTTTTGTTCAATAATTTTGTTTCTAATTCCTGATAATTTTTTCTTTTTTCTTCTTCTTCTTTTCTGAAAGTATTAAAAAAAATTTAATAATGATTTGATGTAAGCTAAACAAATCTGCGATATATTTCAGCAATCAAGTCCATGCTGGAGTTTAGTGGTCCAGTTTACAGTTAGACACATGGTCAACAAAAAATGACATGTATTATTTTGACTACTCTGTTCTCCAAAGCTACTAAATGCTGCATGCTTAGCAGAAAAGTGGCAGGTACTAATCATGCTGCATTTAAGTATCTAATATGGAAATTCTAAATATGCTATACAGACTGAGGTGAGGACATCTGTTACAGCCCAGTGGGATGTAATCTGAAACATTAGAAAAACTGTAACATATCCTTATCGGTTGATGAGGTCATATGATTGACTGGTGCATGTAATAGTGAAAGACATGATGAAACAGATTCTACATTGTACTATGATTCTACATTGTACTATGATTTTCCTTATTTACCTATTCCTCGGAAATGTCACAAACAATAGCGATGTGATACGAACACGGAGATATTAAAAAAAAACCTTCAAAGACAGAAATGGCCGGATTTCGTTAAGCAGGAAGTAGGTGAGCGACAGACCTGAAATCGAATCCCACGTTATGGGAGGCAATGCTGATGCTGCATACCAAATTTCAATAGAATGTGATTAGTAGTTGCTTAGAAAACTGCTACGAAAATTTTCCCCCCGCCCACCCCCCTACTATATCTAGGATTTTCTGTGAAATCCAGCAAAAAAATACATTGTGACGTCACTTGCACAGAATTAAAGAATCATCCTGATGAATATTCATATATGAACAAATTTATAATGTTATTTATGAACAATGCTATTTATTATGCTATTTTGAATTTAAAAACTGTTTCATTCTATACAGACGTGACAACGTGTTTTTTATATTGCCCACTATATACCGTGGTCGTGGTTTTTTCATTAAGAAATTCACCACCATACGCCACGGTGGTATTCTGCGGTACATCGTGTTATGTCCACTACATATCGTGACCCACCGTGTTGACCACGGTGGATTTTCAATTTCCTTTCATGCTTACACAGTGAAAAAATTAAAATGTTGCGATTTAATTTAGATATTTGTGTTAAAATATGCCGTTTTAATACGTTTGTTTGACAACAAAATTAATCTGCGTTCTGTTTATCTATGCATTATACAGAATACCTTAAAGTTTATTGTCACTGATTTGATTGACAATTATTCCCTTGACGTGTTCTAAAAGGTTAGAACACCGCATTTTGCTCTTAAAATTGTCAAAATCTTTGCTATTCTATCGTCAAAATTTCCCTGTCAGCGCCTCTGATTAATGTTCCAACCGTTTGAACTTTTACCGGATGTAAATTGTGTCACACCTTAAATCGATCAATTATCTAAGTATTGTCCAGTCATCATTTTTTCAAGCACGTGCTCTCAAACATTTCAATAAACTTGTGTATTGTATAATTTTATAATTAACAGGTGAACACGCGGCTTCACATTTTTAACGGTAAAGAAATAAGCACATTACACAATAAATACGAGACTTGTAAAGAAATACACAATAAATGCGAGACTTGTAAAGAAATTCGTTTTAAAAACGTCAAAATCAATATACGACTTAAAATGCTACATTTTCCCAAATTTTCTGAATTATTACTTAATATAAATGTCGCAGAATATATTGTTCCACGAATGATTTTATACTCGATTCGTCGGTGTTGAACCACGTGTGTTAAAAAAATACAATCCTGATATAGAATCAACCATAATAGTCGTTTCAGTGTTAAAAGCCTGACACATCATCAACTTTTGTTGTAGAAAAGACTTAAGTAGCATCCTTATAATTTCTATAATGTTACGACAAGACCCTATGTCCGCAAACAGACATTCGTATCGGCGCGCAAAAAAAACCAACAACAACAAAAAACAAAAAAGAACAAAAGAAAACAAACTTACATACTGTTGAGTAAATTCGGGCTATTATTTTATATTGATATGAGTGTGGACAAATCAGTTCTTTCGTCTTCAAAAATAATTTTATTCCGATTTGTTTTGTTCATGTTATAACAGACGTAAGTAACTATGCATATTTTATTGTTTGATCAATGTACCACAATACAACAAAATATTAAGAATAAGTATTTGTATTTAGAGAACTAAGGCAAGTCTAAAAGGGGTCTGATCTCGAGAATATTTATCCCAATAAATACTATGTCATGCAAAAACACCGAAACTGCGAGTTAATTTTAACGGGAACTTTATACAAATAACACGTCTGCCTCCATTTGAAAAATTGTCAGTTTTGTATATTTAGCTCAGAAGCACATCACTACTTTTTTTATATAAACCTGTTATATTAATTGTTATAGTTTAAAACGCCATTGTCCAAAGTAAATGTGTATTTAGAATTGTGCGTACGTCAGACTTCATTCAACCTTGTGAAACAGGCGCCTGTGCCATATTGGTAGTTAAACTATATTTTATGTGGCGATTCTCGTTTATAAACTTTTCACATATTTATTATTCTTGCTGCATGTTGGCTTCAATTTAGTAATTTATTTGTTGTATCCCATCCTGTTAACGAATTTTATATAACTATACGTGATGTAAACTTTTGTCCGCGTTTGTTAAAACAACTCTGGTTTCAAATACCAAATAAAGAAAAAGATCGCCGCTCAACTGCCCGTTTTCTGTCGAAAAGGATTTATAATTGATTAAAGAGAGTTCGCGTACAACTTCAGGACAATTCGTTATACGTTGTAATACACAAAAACGTATTGTGACAATTCAAATCCGGATAATTTACCGAACTTGTTCAGGGTAATATTTAATGCATAACACATGCATCCGGTTGAACAAATACGGCAGTGTCACATATGTTCGTGGACATAAGAATTGTCACATTTGTTGTATTAAATCTAGATATCTGAAAACTTATTTCTATTTTTATTTCTATTCTATAAATCTTCATCTACATAATAAAAGGTAATTTTTTCTTAACGTTCTCTTTGTTTACATGGCATGACCTTTTTAATTTGTACACATGCATCACCACAACTAGCGCAAGACGTCACATATTTTCGTGTTTTCAGTTAGTTCTAAAAATAACTACTGATTTAAACAAAAGTATGGAAGCCTAACTGGTACCATAAAATTACCAAAGGGAATCAATTATATTATTCAAGATTTCATATACATTTTGAGCATTTTTGATGTTTTGAAGATTATAAAATTTCTCATTAATATTTCCAAAACAAAAAAATTAATTTCACTGTTTTAAGTACACAAATTTTAACTAATTAAAGAAGAACTTACCTGAATAGTTATCAGAATATACGTCCTTAAATCCTCCAATTCACAGATTTTCATTAAGAATGTTTAGCAAACTAATTTTGAATTCACATGATTCATGGCAAAAAAGATTTAACTCGAAAGATCTGTAAAACATTAACTACAACTGGAATAATAATGTAAAAAAAACGGCAACAGTTTGTAAATAAATTATTCTTCGAGATTATTTTGCTTGCATGGTAAACCATGACATGGGCAGTAGAATCTATCAGATCTTCTTAGAACTCTTACATCGCAACAGTACTTTAAATGTGTCCAATGTTGACAATCCACGAATTCACATTTTGCCCAACTAGTAAGAATCAATGAAACACTGTTATGAAGTTCTTTAGGCTCCCACAAATTACACACACAGCACAAAGTATCATCACTGTCTTGTTCATCAAAGTCATCATCATCATCATTATCTGATACAACAATTTTCTGCAGTCCTGAACATCCTGGTTGTTGTGATTCGGTTTGTTTCTCTGGATTCTGTTTCTTACTGGAATTAGAGGTTGAAGTAGCTGTTGCCTTTCGCTTTGTAGAAGATTTGTTTGCACTGAGACTAGATTTTTTATTCGATTTAGATTGTTCCATGTAATTTATTATTTCCTGTCTGGTTTCTGGTTCTGTGATAGCTTTTCCTGCAACTACTTTATAGATTGAGCGTCTTTCCTTCTTTGGTTGGTTTTTCTTGGGTGCTGAGTTATTTTTGCAATTAAAAAATGTTTCCTGATTTGCAGAAGATTCATTAATAGCTATGTCTGAGATGAGAGGGGTTACAACAGATGATTTGTGTCCAACTGAGTTGTTAGGTTCTGTGGTTTGTGCTCCATAAGCGACAGGAATATCAATATCTGTAACTACATCCTGAGCATCATTTCCGGATTCATTTTCTTGATCTTGCCTTAAAATGTTGTCAGAGATTGCAAATAAAGATTGGTCAATAGCATTACGATCTAGAGGGTAAACACCAGATTTACGAAATGCAGACTGTAGGTTCAGTGGAGATAGAGCAGAACTGTAAGACTTGCAAGCAATTGAACAAAGGTTGTACCTGTTGATGACAGCTGATTGCGTTCTTTGGAACTTGTGACATTCGGCACTATATATTTTAGAAAATGGCCCAAAACAACCTACATCCATAGGTTGTAAAATGTGGCTGGTATGTGGTGGCAATACATACAGTATGATTTTATGCTCAATAGCCCAATCAATAATATCAGGTGTAATGTGAGTCCTGTGACCATCATATAACAGCATAATATATTGGTTCTGCATTCCAGTGACATACTTGATGAAATGAGTTTTAAGATAAGTTTGGAAAATTTGAGAATTAGACCAACCAGATTCACTTACTGTTCCATCAGAACCAGGTGTTGCCCCTTCAAGAAGTTCCAGTCTCATTGTCTGACCAGCAAAAATGAAGTAAGGAGGTATTTGCTGACCCAAAGCATTCCCACATCCAATTACAGTGGTTGTTTTCGACTTCTCTGATGTAATAGTTGATGGCTGGTATTCTGATGAAGCAACTACATTTGGTGCTTTATAATTACTTGTTAGCCCTTTCTCATCGACATTATAAATACTTTCAGGTCTGTCTTTAAGGTGATATTTTTCCATGATACGGCCAAGTTCATCAAAATACCTGTCAATTGACTCCCTGGATGTTGCCTTTGCTCTCAGTTCTGAAATAGTTTTTGGTCTCCAAACCTTTAATTCTGGCCATCTTCCCATAAAACTGTAGAACCACCTCAAGGATAGAGGTTTGTCTTCTTTGGTTTTTATTTCTAAATGAACTGCATATTCTGTGCCAAGATCCACAACCTCTGCTCTAGTATAAGCATATCCAACAGCACCCATGTCTTTAATATGCTTTACAAGCCTTGCCTCTTGTTCACAATCAAACACTGGTGGAGGACCTGACTTCACTGTGTCAATGGAAATATGCCCTAATACTCGATCTCTCAGTGTCTGCTCTGGAATGCTGTACTTCCGTGCAGCTTTCGCAACACTCATTTTCTTTTCAGCAACATCAAGGTAAGCATTTGTTAGCTTTGTTGGTGAATAGGATTTGTATTTCTGTCGTTTCAGTTGAATCTGCAATATATATAAGGATAAAATAATGTTTAATTGTGTTTTACATAATTTTTAAACGATTATTTATTATTTATTTAGTTAATTCCATATTAAAAACATGTTTACAAAATATAAGATTATGGCAGTTATTGCGTTCCGTAGATTTTTTTATTTGACAAGGATTTCTCTAGAAAGTCACGTGACTATAAACATCATGAAATGAAGCAGGCAGACGACACTTGGATTTGTTATAATAACTTTAACTAAAAACTATTTTTGGATGATCAAAAATGCATCGAAAAGGTGATAAGAAAAATCCGCCATTTTGGAAGACTCAGAATAAAGATTTAAATCTTACCTTGCTAGAAACAACAAAATTCATCTCACAGGTTAGCGTAGTAGGGGTTTTCTCCAACTATCGTAAAATGTAAGTGATGACGTAATACGCTGTAGCGCGTTCCGAATATTTTCACCGTTCGGAAGTCCACGAACTTATGTGTCCACGAAAATATAGAACGAGACGGTATTCGATCTTCAAGTCTACCGGCACATTAAATCATTATTGATTATCAACAAATAAAATGCATGTACAAATTATTCTTAAGCACTGCTTTAAAATGTTCTCTTTTCATTCGGGTAACGATGTTTAAACCCGCAATCAATTAAATGACAACGTTTATGTTGTCATGTACCACCGCGGAGATATCGTGGCCGGACCCCTGTGGCGACATGCCATGGTAGACTGAACTCCCTCATATGCATCCACCGTGGTAAGATTACCTGAGAAGATTCTTAACCACGATAGTAGGCGTGGATATACCATGGTGGGTGATAGAGAAAAGGATTAACTTCCATGGTGGGTTAGTGTTTTTTATAAAAAACACGTTGTCCCCTCTGTATGTGTCCTCTTTTATATGTAATACTGATATACTGGAATAACATCTTACATATTACTCTTTGTTTCAACAATGCCCTGTTTCTGCACTACAAAATTATCCATGCAAATAACACATTTATTATTTCATCATAAGAGGATTAGGTTTCACACATCATAATAACTGTATATCACTGCCAGTTATTTTATTTCAACAAACTAATAAACTCACCATAAGCTCGTTTATTATTTTGATCAAATGAAATAACTAGAGTTGATAAAATGCAATGTACAATTCCCACTTATTTTGAAACCTATAAATATCACATGGATTCTTTCATATCACCTCACATAACAACGCCTCCACCCATATCCACCCTCAATAAAGCCCTCAGGTGGATATGAGTGTCTCTGGGTTATTATGGGCTGGTATGATATTCTTTATGTATAAAAACTAAGATCTCCCAAAATGCCCAGCAACATATCATCATAACATACATTAATATATAATACATGTATCATAGCTTTTGCGGTAAATAGAGATTTTTGTCTAACTTAAGTTAAGAGAATGTTTTTCTATAGCCACTACTCAAAGATGCCACATTTAAATCACATATTTTTAGGCTTTATATGAATACATTTTTTTTTTTCTACTGTAAGCCTTAGGAGAAAATACCAGTAAGTCTTATAGTCTAGAAGAAAAAAAGGCTGCAACAAAAACAAACGTTTTGTTTTATAACAACAGACATTAGTCGCAGTATACAATGTAGATAACACATATATACCAGGTTATCAAGTTGCCTGACATTTGACTTTGAAAATTACAGTGGTATTAAACACATGTAATTATGCAGAAAACATAGCTGCATTGTATTAAAGACAATGACCAAGATCATTCTGTGAAAAAACAATGGTAATAAATGTAAATACTAGTTATTATTGAGAAAAAAGTAATATATTAATGAAATTAAAACAGAATGTTATCCCAAATGTTAAGTTATTACACATTCACAAACCAGAAAACAATGCCATTACTTACAACCTTATATCTGTAAAAACTCTAAAGAAAAGGCATTTGTTTCCTGAAATTCAGTGTTCAAGCAGGAATTGTATTAGTGACAAATAAGCAGCAACCAGTTGTTAGATATAACATCAGTTTGTAGCATCAGGAACATGTGCAACAAGTGAATACAGAGGAGACATTCACCCAAACAATGTATGATGCATGAATATTCATTTAAAACATAAAAAAAAAACAATTCAAATAATAATGACCACTTTTACAAAAAGTTTCAGTTTCTTATGAATTTTTACAATGAAGGACTATGATGAAAAAATTTTGCTCTTCTCCTCTATTGTACTTGTTTTACCTGGTTTCTTCTGCCATAACCTTTTCCCTTGCTAACATTAACCTCCTTCGTTCAGCTTTTGTCATGTGTTTCCATGGTAATGAGACAGGTATTCCTGCTATTTCCCTAGGGGATGGAGGATTTTCTTCAACTTTAGGTTTTTCATTTTTTCTTTCATCTCTTTCTGGAGTGCTTTTTCTATATCTTCCCTCTGAAGGTGAATCTTTCCGATATCTGTCCTCTGGTGACTTAGAATGCCTACGTCTTTCTTGAGATCGGTCATCTGGAGAATATTTTCTCCTTTCACGAGACCTCTCATCAGGTGAATGTCTGCGTCTTTCTCGAGATGGAGTTTTGTGTCTTTCAGAGCTATGCCTGCGTCGTTCAGGAGTATGCCGCCTATCCCTTTCTCTCGAGTCTCTGCGATAGCGATCACCTGAGTGTTTACGATGTCTTTCACTTGAATGATTTCTATGTCGATCATGTGAATCACTTCTATGATCTCGATCACCAGAATGTTTTCTATGGTGATCTCTGTCATTAGAATGTTTTCTATTTCTATGTCTATCACTAGAGTCTAATCTCTCAGGTGTTCTATCTCGATGCCTTGATTTTTCATCTGCATCTCGACTAAATATATGGAAGAGATCATAAATCAATTTTAAAGTAAAAAGTATGGCCTGCAGAATTGGTTGCTGGATTTTGGATTTTAAATTATTCATGATGTTTTAAAATAAATGTTTGTGATGCAATACTGTTTTCCAAGTTTAATTTATCAAATTGAAAATGCCAAGCTTCAGAATGTATATTCTGCCATCACACAAGTATAATGTTTCTTTAATGAGTTTCATACAGAGAAAGATAACTTTGATCAGAACTGGCTTACTTAAATTATTGGCTATTATGAGGTATACATGTTTGCCAAACAATTATTATTAGTTTGCATAGTTCCTTTTTCAGTTAAAAGTAAATAAAAAGTTTTGAAGGTTAAATTATCTTTAATTATTTTTACATTACTATTCATGCAAAGCTCTATGTATTAAAAATTAAATATGTGAACTTTTGTTAAATCACACTTTATGTCTGTAAAGAAAACAAAACAATATCATTGTTAACTCAAAACTCTGACATTTTTTTCAACACATATGTAAATTTATAATCTGACACCTCCTCCAGCCAACTTAATAATAATAGGATTCTCATGCCAAATTTAAAAGCACAAAAAAACAACCTATTTGACTAATGTTTTGGATGTTTTGGAACATTTTGAGAGTTATAATTTGTTTCTTACTGTAATGGGCCAATACTTGACACTATAATTGAAGCAGTATGTCAGAAACTAACCTACTCTAACCTGTAGCAAAAAATATTCAATTTGTATAATGGCAGTTTTCTGAGGATACTGAAAACCTTTAGAAAGACAGCCCAATTGTTTTCCATAAACTTTATCGACATCTGATTAAAATACTTTTTGCATTGCAACATTTTAGTTATACAAAATAAGGTGCATCAATATGAGATACATGTATATAAATATATTGTTTTCAAGTCTCAAGTTTTTAAACATTTGAATTCTGTTCATAAAATCACTAAGTATTTACCTTGAATTTTTGTCATCTAGTAAAGCAAATATACTTTGTTCTTCATCTTTTTTCTTTCTATCCCTATGTCGTCTTCCTTTTTTGTGATCTCCATCCCCATCTCTGCCTGGAGATTCTACAGTGATTTCATGCTTATCAGCATCTACCATAAAGATGTAACATTGTAATACAAATAAATTTTAATGAAAATATGATACTACTACTTCTGCCAAAAACAAGCACCGGCTAAAAGTAAAAACACTAAACCATAAAATTGTTTTACTGTTGTTAATATCGTACATTTATATAATTAAATTTAACTTGACATGAAAATGATATGAAAACATCACAATCAAGTAGTAAAAAATATATGAATGTCAATAATTTTTATTAAACACTTATTTAAATCAAACAGACATGCACATACACATGTAAAAGGAAATTTAATTTTTTAAAATTCATATATTACCAATTGATATTCTTAATGCATCTTCTTTTCCTGAGGCCACCTTGCCTACAGAAGCTAGAATTGCATTTAGCTGTTCTTGTGTTAAAGTAACTGTTTTGTCATTTTCCTTATTTTTTCCCGATTTCTTAGCAATATGGTCTCTATTTCTTTTAATAAAATTTGTGGCCAGTTTCTTTGGTTTTTCCTCTTCTGGTTGATTGACAGGCTGAAGAAGGTTGTCAGCATCAGTCCTCATATCTGTGGGATACTGTCTTAGGTTGTATCTCTGATCTCTGGTTTTATATCCAAACTATGTGTATAATAAAAACCAAACTATGTGTATAATAAAAACATTTTCTAATCTATATCAGGTGTCTACTAATAAAGGAAAAAAAAAGACACAAAAAACTGAATTTTTATAACAGACAGCTGGTTACTTTGAGTCTGAAAAATCATATGGATTTTTCATAACCAGACTGGTTACCTGCAATACATGAGAGTAGTTCTACAGCTAAGTACCTTGTACATGCATGTATTTAAGGAATAACTACAAAAAATATTTTCTCCATCGAGGGATAACAAAATTTCCGTTTTGCACATTGTATAATCTGCGTAGCGGATTATATTAAATGTGCACAACGTAAATTTTGTTATCCCTCGATGGAGAAAATATTTTTCTGTAGTTAATACTTATAAATAAATTCAAACAATAGAATAAACACAACAATTTTATTTTTGTAACTGGACATTTTTGAAAAAAGAGATCAAAACAAAAACTGTTAGTTTCCCGTGGAGTATTATATGACGTCAAATGGCGCGTGTCTCCATGACGATCAAATTTGTTTTCCATCCTCTGATAGAAAATATTTTAGAGCCAATCAAAAGTCAGTTTTCTCGCAAAATTTATTTATGTATACATATATTGAAACACTCACGTTTTTCCTTAGTCTATTTTTAGTAATCATGGTTATTAGGACAAAAGTCCTAATTATTTAATTACTGAGGCTTGAAATGAAATGTTCCTGTACAAAAACTAGTCATAGTGCCAACTTTTAACAAGCTGATTTTATTGCGCTGGTGCATATATATATATATATATATATATATATATATATATATATATATATATATATATATATATATATATATATATATATATATATATATATATATATATATATATATATATATATCTATATATATATATATATATATATATATATATAAGTAATCTATAAATAGCAACAACAATCTCGTTTAATAAGTGCTGGATCAGTCAGATGCAGACTGATACAATTACAAATAAAAATAATATAGTTGTCTAATAAAAATAATTATAACAACACTACTATGTACAGATAATATATATGGAACGCAATATTTCGCTCTACCAAAGAGCTTCATCAGGCGTTGACTGAATCAAAAATTCAAACAATAGAAAATGTTTTTGTTGTTCACTTTATACAAAAAATCTATACTGATGCTGAGATCTAAAATATTTTTGTTGTTCATATTACTGTCGGGTCATAAACATTTTAGTATTCTACCTGTGGATTACGTTCGTTCAATCCATCAGGTTCTAGCGTTTTTAATTGATGTATCCAAAATGTTTCTCGAAGTCTTCTGGTTGATGTATTCCACTTTGGGTTTTGATCAATAATTTGGAATTTTACAGTATCAAAAGAGTGGCCTGTAGTTTTAAGGTGGCGAGTTAGTGGACAATTTCTGTTTTTCGTGAAAAAGGAGCGATGGTTGTTAAGTCGCATATTGAAAGCTGTCTCTGTTTCTCCAACATACTGGATGTTACAAATCCCACAGGTCAGTATGTAAATACAATTGCTGGATTTACAGGAACAATTGGAGTATATTGTAAAGCTTTCGTTGGTTGTTGTGCTTCGAAAGGTGCTAGCGATGTTTGCTGCTTTACAACATTTGCAATTACTGCGATTGCATGGATTGTATCCACCAGGTTTTGAAGGAGAGTTCATTTTGACTCTAGCATTTACAATAATATCTTTTAGACTGTTTGGTCGACGGTATGCCATTATAGGTGGTTCAGGGAAAAGCTTTTTTAAATTCGGATCATTTTCGATAAGGTTCCAATGTTTCCTTAAAACATTTGAAATGTTTTTTAAGTCAGGGTGGTATGTGACGACTAATGGTATTCTGCTGTTTGTTATATTTTTATCTTTGTAATTCAGCAACGAATCTCTGGAAACATTGTCAGCTGGTCACAAAATATCCTTACTCGACACTACTACCTCCATCCAAAACGGAATGATGACAACAGATCTTCACACGAAAGCAACAGACAAGCATCAATTTTTATCCCCCAAAAGTTGCCACCCAAGGCATTGCTCGCGCAGTATTCCTTACAGTCAAGCCATACGTATCAAAAGAATTTGCTCAACAGAAAACACCCAAAACCATCGTTTAAATGAGCTCCGTAAACATTTACTCAAAAGAGGCTATAAAAACAAAAACATCGCCGAGGCATTTGGAAAAGCTGACAATGTTTCCAGAGATTCGTTGCTGAATTACAAAGATAAAAATATAACAAACAGCAGAATACCATTAGTCGTCACATACCACCCTGACTTAAAAAACATTTCAAATGTTTTAAGGAAACATTGGAACCTTATCGAAAATGATCCGAATTTAAAAAAGCTTTTCCCTGAACCACCTATAATGGCATACCGTCGACCAAACAGTCTAAAAGATATTATTGTAAATGCTAGAGTCAAAATGAACTCTCCTTCAAAACCTGGTGGATACAATCCATGCAATCGCAGTAATTGCAAATGTTGTAAAGCAGCAAACATCGCTAGCACCTTTCGAAGCACAACAACCAACGAAAGCTTTACAATATACTCCAATTGTTCCTGTAAATCCAGCAATTGTATTTACATACTGACCTGTGGGATTTGTAACATCCAGTATGTTGGAGAAACAGAGACAGCTTTCAATATGCGACTTAACAACCATCGCTCCTTTTTCACGAAAAACAGAAATTGTCCACTAACTCGCCACCTTAAAACTACAGGCCACTCTTTTGATACTGTAAAATTCCAAATTATTGATCAAAACCCAAAGTGGAATACATCAACCAGAAGACTTCGAGAAACATTTTGGATACATCAATTAAAAACGCTAGAACCTGATGGATTGAACGAACGTAATCCACAGGTAGAATACTAAAATGTTTATGACCCGACAGTAATATGAACAACAAAAATATTTTAGATCTCAGCATCAGTATAGATTTTTTGTATAAAGTGAACAACAAAAACATTTTCTATTGTTTGAATTTTTGATTCAGTCAACGCCTGATGAAGCTCTTTGGTAGAGCGAAATATTGCGTTCCATATATATTATCTGTACATAGTAGTGTTGTTATAATTATTTTTATTAGACAACTATATATATATATATATATATATATATATATATATATATATATATTTCAATTATCATGATAGCAAACACATTTTAAATAGTATATTTAACAAGACCCAAGATCAACTAGAATGTGCTAATTCCCTTCAGAAACATTGTCTGATACAGAATAAACATCACAATTTTGTTTCTCGAGGTATTTGTCGATTATCGGTATACCAATTAATCATTACATTTATTAGATACTAGTATGTTTGCATAATTAGCATTTGATAATCTCAGATAAAATCTCAGGTAAAGTGAAGCATATGGGTTCTACAGTAAAATGTAAGACATTTGATACATGTATTTACCTTTCTTTCTGGTTTCTTTTCTTTTTCTAAAAAAAAAATCACTAATATATTACATTTTACATTTAACAGAAAACTGTTATAAGTAATAATCATCTGAATTCTGCATATAAGTAGTTTAAATTTACATTTTTTTTCATATTTTGTAAAAGAGTCATTGACAGAAATTTTTAAAGAGAAATTCTGAAAATACATTTAAAATAATGATAACATGGTTTTTTGGAACATTGGCCATTTTTGTCATAAGTTTTTTTGCTTGTTATATTGAACATGTACTGATTAAGTAAGGGTGTCTCTGTCTGACCAAATGTCATAAATAATGTTAAACAATTTCGCCAGGTCATATACTGATCTAGTGATTTCCAATCTGGCGACACTTTTACAAAACTGGCGACAGAAGAATGCAGTTGGCGAATTTTTGGCACAAGCCTGTAGAAGTCAGAGCAACCCCTGCAAACACTTGTAAATATTTTAATCTTACCATTGGACCAGAATATTCCAGGCTTTCCATTTTGGGCCTTGAAATTAAGCAGCCTGAAACAAATATGAAAGTTGTCAGTATTCCTCATACTACATTACAAACAACAAGTTAGCTAGTCATGTCTTGATATTTACTAGTAACATGAAAATATAAAATCTACATTCACATATAGAGTTTTGAAATACACCCATTTTCTCATTTTGATAGGGCGATGTGACATAGTAAGTCGGCCACTTTCATTTTAAAAGATATCTTATATTGTTTACACACATTTGTCTGCTTTCGTGAATACAATAGTATCCAGACAAACTGCGGGACTTTTACTGCAGCCACCACAAACAACAAAGCCTGAATTGTTTCGAAATACACAAATTATATTGGACCCACTTCCGTATTAATCTATAGTAAACTTTACCCTGTCTGTCTGACAAAATGGTAAACTACCGCATTTGGTGGAGTTTATGGTCCTTTTGTAAATCTCAGATTACACTTTTTGAATAAAAAATTATTTTCCACAGTTTATTGGCATTCTGAACAGGTGCTGAATTTTCATTTTGGCACAGCGAAGTGTACGTTAGGAAATTTCCATTGTAGTCTATTCTAAATCCCTTGAATAATGTCGTCTGCAGTTAAGGTGGGAAAAGTCTCGCAGTTTGTCCGAATACCATTGTACGTTACAAAAGCAGACAAACGTCTGTAAACAACATTAGACCCCTTCAGAAACAAAAATGGCTGACTTCCTATGGAAATTTGATCTATCAAAATGAAAATTCAGCCGCATTTCAAAAAGCTGTTTAACTGTGAAAAATAATTATTGATTCCAAAAAGTGTAATCTGACATCCACAAAAGGACCATAAACTCGACCAAACTTGGTAGCAGTTTTGCATTGGAAGCACACAGAAACGTTTCCTATAGGTCAAAATCTACTATGGAAAAGCACCTTATCAAAATAGAAAAAAAACACTGGATTCCAAAACGCTGGATATTTTGAGGAAATAATTGTTGATTTCATCTACATCTAAGTCATACGTTGCTCAGACAGACAGAACTTTTATTTTAAGTCGGATATATAAAATTACAAACATAACCTCTGTAGAGCTTTTATGCCAACTATCAATCAATTGCTAATGACTATGCAACGGTGCGAACAGACCAAAGAGTGCAAACGAAGACAAAAAAATAAAAAATTAGAAACAGATATCAAAAATCAAAATTTCAATATATAATTTGAAGATCTCCAAAAGGAGCATAGGCTTGACCATAGGCGGTAAGCAGTTTTTATTTTTCGGGCAAAAAAAAACACCAACACACCGACTTTTACTATACTGCCGTAAATGCATGCATTACATGATGTTGAATTTTTCTTATCCTTAAGTTACATAAAGGGACAGTCAAAGGGGAACATTTCCCCAATAATGAACTAGAACATTTCATGTTTTAGCGATGCGAGATAATTATAAAACATTTAGACTGCCGAACATGCAAGTGCCTGTCAACACTGCCGTTCGTTATTTTAAAAAATGATTGTACAATTTATGATGAACTACAAATATTTACCCGTAATTCATACTGCTTAATATTCTCAAGTGATCAAATTACATGGCGTTCTATTACAAGAAATCAAGTAATGGCTAGTTTCAAAAAGTTGTTTACAAGTTGTTTTGGCTTTCCTTGTCGCCAGGAATTCGATGTTCGTACATGCGCAGGCTTGTTTACGCGCTGGCGATCAAGCGGAAGTAAATGAACCAGTTATTACCACAAAGTTTTACAAGAATATAAATTACTAACGTACCTTATAAAATGTCATTCCCCCTTGTCCACGATTTAAAAAAAAAAACTCACTCCAATGATAATATTATAGTAGAATTATGTGTAGCAATAAATTACAAGATGATCGGCATAGTTTACATTGATTATTGTTCATACGAGACATATAATTAAAGGTCTCTGTTACGTCACGTCGCGTCATTTTTTGTTCACTTAAACCCCGATTTATAGATCCATTAAACTTTCTTATTCAAGAAAAACGGAATGAGACGATAAAATACCTGATAAATAGCTATGAAAGAAATACTTCGTAAATCTATAACGAATATACTAAAAGACCAAATCTGTCAAATGTTAGATCATAATTGTCATGTTTGATCATGTTTGGAGGACATGTTTTTCAACAGACTGTTGGTATTCCAATGGGTACTAATTGTGTTCATCTCCTCGCAGACCTCTTTTTGTACTCCTACGAAGCTGAGTTTATAGAAGGCCTGTAAAAGAAGAAAGAAAAGACACTTGCCCAGACCTTTAGCTTAATTTTCCGCTGTGTTGATGATGCTTTGTACATGAACAATGCCAAAAAGTCGGAGACTATTTGCATTCAATCTATCCAAGCGAGCTTGAAATAAGGGTAGATAGTTTATTCTCATACAGCCAATAATACAATTGGTACAGAGAAGATAACAATAAAGAAAGATAACAACATACTATATACAATATATACAAACAAAAAGAAACAGGGTTACTGCTACATGACAGGTAAGCCAGGGGCGCCGACATAATCATTTATAATATTAATGAACTTGACAAGATTTCTAAGCAGAGACTTTCTGTTGCTAGACATCAATTCTGAATACTTATGAACATTGTGGTTTTTCACGTAGTGATTTGGAACTAACTTTTTTCGTTGTTCTGAAAGAGCGGTGCATTCAAATATATAATGGTATTCATCTCCTAGTTTGTTACTATCACATAAATGACAAAAACGATTTTCTCTCAGTATTTTTCCATCTACCAGTTTCTATGGGTAAATGGTGATTTGTTGTTCTAAATCGGCATAACTTTATACCGTCAGCAAAATTTAAGACATTTAAATAACTTTCGTATTCCAATTTTGTTTTATACATTCTATAGTGTAGTGCTTTAGTTGAATGAAACATAAGTGAATGCCAGTTTTGTGCAAACTGATCTGTTAACCGTTGTTTTACTATGTATTTTAGCCAGTCATTACTGAGGAATTGTTCTGTGGAATTCCCAAATTAGTGAAAAACCACAATCATTAAAAATAGCTTTTACACAGTTAATCCAAGAAAAATGCATACTATGGTTTTCATTCAATTTCCGGGTAAAACGATATAATATTGAAGACACTTTTGATTGTTTGCCATTTACAAGTTTTGACCAGAAAGATACCATCCGTACCTTAATATCAATATTAATAGGAAGTCTACCAAGTTCCCCATATATCATATAGTTTGGTGTCGAAGACTTTAAATTCAACAGACGTTTACAAAATTTTAAATGTACTCTTTCTAAAACATCGTTTTTACCAAAGCCCCAGATTTCACAGCCATAAAGAAGAATAGGTTTAACCATTTTATCAAACAAATCTAGAAGAATTTTTACTGGTAATTTAAATAATCGCCCTAGTTTAAGAACTTCGTACATAGCTTTCAACCCTTTATCTGCTAGAAGTTTCTTTGTAGTATCAAAATTACATGTTTTTGTAAAAATGACCCCTAGATAGTTAAAAGTTTTGACTATTTCTATTTCAGTATTTTGATAAAAAAATTTAATATTTGGACTTAGTTTACCTAATCCAAGTACAATAACCTTTGTTTTGTCGACATTGACTTTTAACTTCCATATATTACAATAATCATAAAAAGCATTTAATTGAACTTGAAGATTCTCGGCAGATTCAGATAAAAAACAGTATCATCAACATAAAGCAGGAGAAAAATCATCAGATATACATTAAGTTCATGTTCTATATCATTTGTTACACTGTTTAACCCAATTACATTTTTTGTTTTCAGAAAATCTTCCAAATCATTTAAAAACATTGTAAACAGAAAGGGGGCAAATTTTCTCCCTGTCGTATGCCCAATTCACAGTTGAAATAGTCTGATGTATTATTGTTTAATGATATACAAGACTTTATATGTGAATACATGTAAAATATTACATTATATATCTTGCCGTTTATATTGTTAAGTAACAACTTATAAAACAGACCATCTCGCCATACTGTATCGAAGGCTTTCTCGAAGTCTATGAAAGCACAATACATCTTTTTCTTTTTTGACTTTAAAATTTGGAACAAGAAGAAAATAGCAAAGATATTATCCATAGTAGAGTAGTTTTCACGGAAACCACTCTGATTTTCTTTAATAATATTATAATCTTCAGAAAAACTTGTTAGTCTTGCATTCAAAATAGCAGTAAATAATTTACCCAGGCAACTGACAATTGTTATTGGCCTATAATTTTTGGGATCTGTTGGATCTTCTTTTTTCTTATATATAGGTTTAATTATACCTATTAGCCAGCTATTAGGTAGAATTCCGGTATCGAAAATTTAATTAAAAAGTTTTTCGTAGATATGAATAAACCGGTTTGAGGTAGATTTAATATACTCATTCACAATTTCATCAGCACCACAGGCTTTGTCATTTTTAAGATTTTTAATACATTTAAGAATGTCTTCTTGGGAAATATAGTCATTTATAAGTTCATTTGTTGTATTTGGAATCTCGTTATTGAAAATCGGTTGTTGTTCTTCTATATTCGCCATGTTTAAGTTTTTGAAAAATTCGTAGAGGGTTTCTATATTAATATTTTGATTTTTTTGTCGATTATTTCTACGTAATATTTTCCAGAAATATTTAGGATTTCTCTCCGATTCTTGTTGTAAGGAGTGTGAAAGTTTTATACAATAGTTTTTTATACTTTGCGTTCAAGACTTTTTTATAATTCTTTTCTGCATTATTCATAATTGACCTATTTTGCATGGTGTTGTTTGATTTGTATTGTTTTTTTAATTTATGAAAATTCTGAAAAACACCAATACACTTAGGTCGGCCTCTTACTTAGACCTACCTCTAGAAACTCGGCGTGATGACTTGTCAACTTCAGTTCATCGATACCAACATTCCTGCAACTCCGGCGTAATAATTGTGTGTAACATTTCACAACTTATACGTCATACTAGATCCTGCAAATTCCGATTTTCTAGACCAGTCACCGCTTTTGACTACTAAGCTACTCAAACAAGGATATGTTTAGGTTGATGTTATTACTTCAGAAGTTCTATGGTCGTCACTATGACTAATTCTGTGGTCGTCATGGGAAATCCTTCCCTCAAATACGATAAGACATTGCAGGATATAATTTTTCCTTGACACGACAATGAGTAACTCGACATGTGTTCACTTATAGTCAGTCACTGCTTACTCGTCCAGAGCGCATGGATGCACCCAAGCGGGTTTTTTTAGTGGGTTCAGGTTTCTCACTTTCTGTTTTGTGTTGTATATGTTTGTCTACATCTGGATTTGTAATTGTCCCAAGAGTTTCGGCTCAAATTTGGTCGGTTTCCTTGCTATGTTTCTTTCTTTACGTCATTAAAACGCACGCGCTGACTGCAAAATATATCGCTTTTATTCCGCTACGAAAACCGACGCACCTGTGTTCCTACGAAATATTGCAGATAATAATTGTAGAGTCCCATAAAGAATTTTTAAAGAACACTGATTCTTTCAAGAAGCCGTTCAATGATATAGTCATTGTCTAAATTTACTGCTTGAAGTTCCGAACAAATATTTTAACTCAAAGGTTTTTTAAATTTCAATGTGTAGATAGCCTTAGCCAGATTCATTACAATGTTATGCATTTTGATGTTAAAAGCTCCACGAGGTCTTAATCATTTGGATTTTAAATATTGGGTTTAAGCGCCACTGGTTAGTTTTAATTATACGAAGCGCGCGTTGGGTAGTAAATTCTATTAACCTTGGTATCTTTGATGACATTTTATTTCCTTACCTTTGTCATTTTTTAAAATATATCATCAGTACCTGAAAATACTGCCGAGAACTGTGACGAAGCAAAAAACGCTAGAAGATTAAGACCTAAAAATCCTCTGATTCAAAGTCATCTAATTATTTACTTGTTTTACATTTACACGACTGAACGGGTTTTTCATGCAGGAAGTTGATGAGCCTTGTTTACGTTCAATTGTTTCAAAAAACAGTGGCAAATCTTTAATTATTTTACCTGTTTTTAAGAAGTTAAATAAAATCCGCCTCAGGAGGACAAGTCAGCCAGAAGAGTTGCACAGTTGGCACCCCATTGGTCATAAGCGAAGAAATACCGAAGTGGTTTTTAATTTCAAAACAATAATACGGAACCAGGGGACAAACAACAACATACACGCAACAAAACAACACACAAACAAAAGCCAGCGACACGAACTCAAGAAAAATGACATTGAACTCGGATGCTCTGGTAGTATGCTCAGAGTAAAGTGAATCAAAATATTTTTGAAGGCCGGATTTCGTCGCTTTCAATTGCAAAATGGATGTTAACAGGACTGAAAGTGGTTTGGCAGTACATTTAGATGAGACATGTGTAATTTTGTTATCCAATACAAGGAATGTCATTGTTTTCCTCACTGAAAGAGTCCAAAGGAATATGACAGCTTTGTGATTTTAATCATACGCAGTAGTTTCTGTATACGTAGTATTGCTGCTAGTGAAACCAACGGCTAATTCATTTAACAATTAATGGAATTGGATGATGCTTTAGTGCTCATGAGCTTTACAAAAAGTTGAGATTTACTTGTATCAATGAACTTACAACCTTTAACCCGTTTTTAAGACGTCAGTTTTAGTTCTCTCTTGGTTCATTTAGTTGCGTGGTCCTCAACAAAATCCATTACAACTTATAAAATTAACAAACATTTCCAGTTAACGGGCAATGGTTCACGATATTTTGGTCCTTTAGGTAAATTATCTCAAAGAAATTCAATATTGACTATGTTAAGGTCTCCGGGAATAACGTGGGCAGTAGGACTGTATACGAAAAGGGATTTTTGTCACAAATGCTGCTGTCAGGTGGTTTGGCTTTCATGTCATTGATTTAGAAATCTTGCAAAACATGTTTGTATTTAAACTCTTAAAGTGCAATAGTAGAAGTATAGGTATAAGTGATGATAGGGATACTTGTATCCTCGAAATCAGAAGGAATATTTGTATTCAAGATTTCTAAAGTAGATGTCGCCGATTCGTTGACAAACACATCCAGTAATTTCAATTTCAATATTTTCAACATACAAACTGTCTGCGTTTGATAATCAATAGGGAATGTCTATTAATAGAAATAAGACCAAAGTGCTAGTCTTTAACAAAGCTGGAAGATTAAAAGATATTAAATTAAATATAAAGATCAATACATTTAATCAGTCAACAGTATACATATCTAGGCATTAATTTCAGTGCTCCGTGTAGCTTTAAAAATGCTAAAATAGAAATATATAACAAGGGGACTAAAGCCTACTTTAAGCCGAAGAGAAATTTCCCTGATGATAAACCCATGCCTAAAACAATGATACATATTTTAAATCATACAGAAATATTTGGGTCATTCAATATAAATCCAATAAAGATTTTGATCAATTCTTTTCAAAAGAAATGGCCTCCCTAATTATAAAAAATACATACAAAATTTTGCAAATTAACACTAGCGGTGAAAAACACAACTTCTAATATTGACTTCGAGGAGAACTAGGTTCTCTTCCACTGATCTTTAATGTTATTTTAAATATGGTTAAACACTGGTGCCATTTAATTAAAGGAATAAATATAGTTAATACTTTATTACATGAAGCATATAAGTTATCTCGGAGTATGTATAACAACAATCAAGAATCATATATTGGATGTATTAAAGAAATATTTAAATGTCAAAACCTAAATTATTGTTTCATTAATCAAAACCAGCCAATAGAAACTTTCATTATAAACAAAGTAAAATATGCCCTTAAAGAGAAGATGCTTACTCTGTGGTTAAACAAAATTAATAGTAATTTTGGAAGAGATAAAAGTACATCAGGAAATAAACAACCAACAAATTATTTCCAAATTTAGAACAAGTTCACACGACCTCGAAATATAAAAAGGCCGATATATAGAAATAAGTGCAGAAAAAAGAATATGTAAATTATGCCAAAATGGAGTCGAATTATTATCACTATCATTCTATTAAGTTTATTACTTTATCTACTGTTCATTGTTCATGCTAATCAATAACCATTTTTTTAAATAATGCCCTAATTCGATGTTTTCTTTATGATGATAATAAATTTCGATTGATTTGCTCGGTATTTGGCACCATGATTGGTTTACTACAATCTAATTAAAATTAAATCTTTCAATTGCGCCCCCCTTTTTGTTATTGGTCGCTGCGTTGTAAGCAGCGACGATAGCAAAAAGGGGGGAGCAAGTGAAAGATTTAATTTTAATTAGATTGGGTTTACTAAAATTGTCTTTTCTTGTCTATAACTTTTTGTTATAATTCGAGTGCTCCTTAACGAAATATGATTTGTCCCGACCTACAACTAGATTTTTATATATTTCGGTTTGCTATTCAATATAGTGAAGCAAAGTTTAATCAAATCAGTAACTGTTTTGCCCACTTTATAAAAGAAAAGAATGAACTACCATACTTGTACATCAGAGACAAACAAAATGTACACGATAAGAGCAAAACACAACAATCTGCAAGTGTGAATAGTTGGAATTTTAACTTCGAATCGAACTTAACAGTAGAAAGTTTAATTCCATAACTTAAACGTTAAAAGTAGCAATTCGATAAGAGGGTAAAAATGAGTATACAAACTGTAAGTTAGTGGTAGTGGGATGTTCATTGCAAAATTAGGAAAAAATATTTTGAAAGGACTTGAATTGCATAATTTAAATGTCTGCTACACGACTGACATGATTGTTTAATTTGAAGCAACAATACGCAAATATAATACCTATTATTATATCTCTCATACTTGTTCCTATTTATCTCATAGTACTTCATTTTTGTCTCGCCTGCACAGGAGGCTGCGTTAAAACTTGACATTTTGGCTCATATGTTTGTAAATTTTAAAGATTCATCAAATTTTGTCTAGTGGTAGCTTATGATCAGTCAGTCATCTGTCACATGAACTTGACATCAATATCACGGTCCACTGACAACGTCAAGGCTTTTGGATTAGGTCAGTTCCACTACCATTAATTGTAGGATGACAACATATTTAGGAGGTAACTCATAAATAGTTGATGACAATCTGGTAGGTGTCAGCTGACCTTGACCTCAATTTCACAGTTAGGGGACTACTTTAAAGTTATCTGGGTTCAGTCAGTTCCTCAGTAACCACGCATTGTAGGATGACAATATTTGTTATATAGGTTGGGGATGGATAGTACATGTAAGTCTGGTATGTGTCACCTGACCTTGACCCTGAATTCATAATTCACCAAAATAAAACTATACCCAAAATAACCCGATTTACGTTACGTTAACGTTTTTGGATTTGGTCATTTATGTTGCAACTACGCGTGGTCGGATAAAAATGTTTGGCTGATGGACCATACTGTGACGGTTCCCAGTGCTCAACCCACAGAGCAGCCCAGCGCGTCCCCGGGTTACGGATAGGGGAGACCCTCTCGTTGGGGGTTGTAAGGTCATAATACGGAAAGCCTGGCCGCGGACCATAGTGGGTAACGTGTTTGGCCGAGTGCCACGATCCTTGCACGATAAGATCCCTTTTGTAGATTTCGAAAAAGAGTAGGCTCATTGTAGCCGCTACAAAAGGCTAAATTCTCCGACGCTACCCAATACTCTGTACTTTTCCAGTGGCAGTCAAAAAAATTTTCCCCATGTCCCACCCCACCCCTTTTTCAATTAATGTATTGTTTGTTAACTTGTTCCAGTCCTGAATATAGCTGAAATACTGTTCGCTGGACGTAAAGCAAACATCCAATCGGTATTACCTGACCTTGACTCCAAATTTACGGTGCAGTGAATACGTTCAAGTTTTTGGATTAGGGGTCAGTTCACCCTAGCTGTAACTATGCATGGTGTAATGACAATACTTAGTTTTTAGATTCCTGGTGAATAATATGACAGTCTGGAGGGTATCACAATCCAGCGATTACATTCATTTTTTTATTAGGTCTGTTTCTTTGTAAAAATGCATTTAAGATGGGAACATTTATAAGTTGTGGATGAATAAAAGATGAAAGCCCAATGGGTGTCTACTTACATTGACCTCGGTCCAGGGGATACGTTAAAGGTTTTAGATGATGTCAGTTCCGCTGTAACTCTGCATGGTAGGAAATCTAAACGGAATTGGTTTAAGTGCACCCTTGAAATGTATCTATATATTTTCCTAATTATGTTTGGGAAAAACTTAATGAAAAATATTATTTTTTTTGCAAAATACATATTTTTTCACTATAGTATAACAATATAACAGTTCATTTTATCAATGAGGCCACGAAAATCTTTGGTTTGACTTTAGGAAATGCAGGACACCATCCTCCATTTTTGTCTGGAAATCTAAGAATAGATATCACATTGATGGAAAAATTAACATTAATTTATTTCATTATAATCGCATAATTCATATAAAATTAAAAAAAAATATCGAAAGATTTACACCTTTACTATCAAATCTAATATTAATGGTTTAAGTACAAAGTTTTCGGTATAACGAGTTCGGTATAGACAAAATTAACTCGTAGAACCATTATTTAAATTTTGTTTTAGCCGGTATCTCCTATCAATAAATACTGTGATAAAATATGGTGAAGAAATAGTGATTAACAAAAGTTATTGTTTAAAATGTATACTGACATCTTGTGAGTGTTCCTACCATTCAGTTGAACGTTTTACCGACTTAACAAAATTCCTATTTTAGTATGATATAATAGTTCGAGTGGTTTCCCTTGGATTGTGTTTAAAATAATGAAAAATTTCTTCCAATATTACCAAGCTGAAGTACGTTCATTATTCATTATTCATTATTCATGATTGAATAATGAACTATGAAATAATTCACTATTCATTATTCAATTAAGATATAATAAGATAGTTAAAACAAATATGAAGAAATGATGATTTATGATTGGTTTATTTGTAATTAGGATACATGTAGTACGTAAGTCGGACCAAAATGTAAAGTACCCGTATTCGTACATAATTATATACAGAAAGACTTTGTGTTTAGTTTAATATTTAGGCTGAGTTTTCTAGAAAACCAAAAAGTTTACAATCGTATTTTTCATAGCATTTACACTGCTTTATTGATCATCTAAGGCATATCTAATATATGCAGGATTTGGCACCTAACTCGGACCGGTGTTAGATCCTATATTTCTTACTAGGGGACGTCGTACCTAACTCGGACCAAAAAAAATGTGGTACACTTGTCCATAGAATGTATGCCAAAAACGAAGTGATATAAGAATAGATCAAGTTTTTTTTAAATAACCAAGAGGTGTCCCACCTCAGTATTTTAACAACACCTTTTCTAGTGTAATATTTGTTGGAAAAATTTATTACTTTTCTCCTAATTAGGGGACGTCGTACCTAACTCGGACCTAAATATGTGGTACCCTTGTCCATAGAATGTATGCCGAAAACGAAGTGATATAAGAATAGATCGTGTTTTTTAATAACCAAGAGGTGTTCCACCTCAGTATTTTAACAACACCTTCTTTAGTGTAATATTTGTTGGAGAGCTTCATTAGTTTTGTCCTAATTATGGGACGTCGTACCTAACTCGGACCTAAATATATGGTACCCTTGTCCATAAAATGTATGCCGAAAACGAAGATATATAAGAATAGATCAAGTTTTTTTAAATAACCAAAAGGTGTCCCACCTCAGTATTTTAACAACACCTTCTCTAGTTCAATATCGGTTGCAGAAGTGCATTAGTTTTGTCCTAATTAGGGGACGTCGTACCTAACTTGGACCTAAATATATATGGTACCCTTGTCCATAGAATGTATGCCGAAAACGAAGTTATATAAGAATAGATCAAGTTTTTTTAAATAACCAAGAGGTGTCCCATCTCAATACTTTAACAACATCTTCTATAGTGTAATATCTGTTGGAGAAATGCGTTAGTTTTGTCCTAATTAGGGGACGTCGTACCTAACTCAGACCTAAATATATGGTACCCTTGTCCATAGAATGTATGCCGAAAACGAAGTTATATAAGAATAGATCAAGTTTTTTTTAATAACCAAAAGGTGTCCCACCTCAGTATTTTAACAACACCTTCTCTAGTTTAATATCTGTTGCAGAAGTGCATTAGTTTTGTCCTAATTAGGGGACGTCGTACCAAACTTGGACCTAAATATAAGGTACCCTTGTCCATAGAACGTATCCCGAAAACGAAGTGATATAAGAATATATCTTTTTTTTTATTTAAATAACCAAGAGGTGTCCCACCTCAATATTTTAACAACATCTTCTCTAGTGTAATACTTGTTAGAGAAATTCATTAGTTTTGTCCTAATTAGGGGACGTCGTACCTAACTCGGACCTAAATATGTGGTACCCTTGTCCATATAATGTATGCCGAAAACGAAGTTATATAAGAATAGATCAAGTTTTTTTAATAACCAAGAGGTGTCCCACCTCAGTATATTAACAATACCTTCTCTAGTGTAATATCTGTTGGAGAAATGCATTAGTTTTGTTCTAATTAAGGGACGTCGTACCTAACTCGGACCTAAATATGTGGTACCCTTGTCCATAGAATGTATGCCGAAAACGAAGTTATATAAGAATAGATCAAGTTTTTTTAATAACCAAGAGGTGTCCCACCTCAGTATTTTAACAATATCTTCTCTAGTGTAATATCTGTTGGAGAAATGCATTAGTTTTGTTCTAATTAGGGGACGTCGTAAATAACTCGGACCTAAATATGTGGTACCCTTGTCCATAGAATGTATGCCGAAAACGAAGTTATATAAGAATAGATCAAGTTTTTTTAATAACCAAAAGGTGTTCCATCTTAGTATTTTAACAACACCTTCTCTACTGTAATATTTGTTGGACAGTGTCATTAGTTTCGTCCTAATTAGGGGACGTCGTATAACTCGGACCTAAATATATGGTACCCTTGTCCATAGAATGTATGCCGAAAACGAAGTTATATAAGAATAGATCAAGTTTTTTTTAATAGCCAAAAGGTGTCCAACCTTAGTATTTTAACAACACCTTCTCTAGTGTAATACTTGTTAGAGAAATTCATTAGTTTTGTTCTAATTAGGGGACGTCGTACCTAACTCGGACCTAAATATGTGGTACCCTTGTCCATAGAATGTATGCCGAAAACGAAGTTATATAAGAATAGATCAAGTTTTTTTAATAACCAAGAAGTGTCCCACCTCAGTATATTAACAATACCTTCTCTAGTGTAATATCTGTTGGAGAAATGCATTAGTTTTCTTCTAATTAGGGGACGTCGTACCTAACTCGGACCTAAATATGTGGTACCCTTGTCCATAGAATGTATGCCGAAAACGAAGTTATATAAGAATAGATCAAGTTTTTTTTAATAACCAAAAGGTGTCCCATCTTAGTATTTTAACAACACCTTCTCTACTGTAATATTTGTTGGACAGCTTCATAAGTTTCGTCCTAATTAGGGGACGTCGTACCTAACTCGGACCTAAATATATGGTACCCTTGTCCATAGAATGTATGCCGAAAACGAAGTTTTTTAAGAATAGATCAAGTCTTTTTTAAATAACCAAGTGGTGTCCCACTTCAGTATTTTAACAAAATCTTCTCTAGTGTAATATCTGTTGGAGAGCTTCCTTAGTTTCGTCCTAATTAGGGGACGTCGTACCTAACTCGGACCTAAATATATGGTTCCCTTGTCCATAGAACGTATGCCGAAAACGAAGTTATATAAGAATATATCATTTTTTTTTTAAATAACCAAGAAGTGTCCCACCTCAATATTTTAACAACATCTTCTCTAGTTTAATATCTTTTGCAGAAATGCATTAGTTTTGTCCTAATTAGGGGACGTCGTACCTAACTCGGACCTAAATATGTGGTACCCTTGTCCATAGAATGTATGCCGAAAACGAAGTTATATAAGAATAGATCAAGTTTTTTTAATAACCAAGAGGTGTCCCACCTCAGTATATTAACAATACCTTCTCTAGTGTAATATCTGTTGGAGAAATGCATTAGTTTTGTTCTAATTAGGGGACGTCGTACCTAACTCGGACCTAAATATGTGGTACCCTTGTCCATAGAATGTATGCCGAAAACGAAGTTATATAAGAATAGATCAAGTTTTTTTTAATAACCAAAAGGTGTCCCATCTTAGTATTTTAACAGCACCTTCTCTACTGTAATATTTGTTGGACAGCTTCATAAGTTTCGTCCTAATTAGGGGAGGTCGTACCTAACTCGGACCTAAATATATGGTACCCTTGTCCATAGAATGTATGCCGAAAACGAAGTTTTTTAAGAATAGATCAAGTCTTTTTTTAAATAACCAAGTGGTGTCCCACTTCAGTATTTTAACAAAACCTTCTCTAGTGTAATATCTGTTGGAGAGCTTCCTTAGTTTCGTCCTAATTAGGGGACGTCGTACCTAACTCGGACCTAAATATATGGTACCCTTGTCCATAGAACGTATGCCGAAAACGAAGTTATATAAGAATATATCTTTTTTTTTTAAATAACCAATAAGTGTCCCACCTCAATATTTTAACAACATCTTCTCTAGTTTAATATCTTTTGCAGAAATGCATTAGTTTTGTCCTAATTAGGGGACGTCGTACCTAACTCGGACCTAAATATGTGGTACCCTTGTCCATAGAATGTATGCCGAAAACGAAGTTATATAAGAATAGATCAAGTTTTTTTAATAACCAAGAGGTTTCCCACCTCAGTATTTTAACAATACCTTCTCTAGTGTAATATCTGTTGGAGAAATGCATTGGTTTTGTTCTAATTAAGGGACGTCGTACCTAACTCGGACCTAAATATGTGGTACCCTTGTCCATAGAATGTATGCCGAAAACGAAGTGATATAAGAATAGATCGTGTTTTTTAATAACCAAGAGGTGTTCCACCTCAGTATTTTAACAACACCTTCTTTAGTGTAATATTTGTTGGAGAGCTTCATTAGTTTTGTCCTAATTATGGGACGTCGTACCTAACTCGGACCTAAATATATGGTACCCTTGTCCATAAAATGTATGCCGAAAACGAAGATATATAAGAATAGATCAAGTTTTTTTAAATAACCAAAAGGTGTCCCACCTCAGTATTTTAACAACACCTTCTCTAGTTCAATATCTGTTGCAGAAGTGCATTAGTTTTGTCCTAATTAGGGGACGTCGTACCTAACTTGGACCTAAATATATATGGTACCCTTGTCCATAGAATGTATGCCGAAAACGAAGTTATATAAGAATAGATCAAGTTTTTTTTAAATAACCAAGAGGTGCCCCATCTCAATACTTTAACAACATCTTCTATAGTGTAATAGCTGTTGGAGAAATGCGTTAGTTTTGTCCTAATTAGGGGACGTCGTACCTAACTCAGACCTAAATATATGGTACCCTTGTCCATAGAATGTATGCCGAAAACGAAGTTATATAAGAATAGATCAAGTTTTTTTTAATAACCAAAAGGTGTCCCACCTCAGTATTTTAACAACACCTTCTCTAGTTTAATATCTGTTGCAGAAGTGCATTAGTTTTGTCCTAATTAGGGGACGTCGTACCAAACTTGGACCTAAATATAAGGTAACCTTGTCCATAGAACGTATCCCGAAAACGAAGTGATATAAGAATATATCTTTTTTTTTATTTAAATAACCAAGAGGTGTCCCACCTCAATATTTTAACAACATCTTCTCTAGTGTAATACTTGTTAGAGAAATTCATTAGTTTTGTCCTAATTAGGGGACGTCGTACCTAACTCGGACCTAAATATGTGGTACCCTTGTCCATATAATGCATGCCGAAAACGAAGTTATATAAGAGTAGATCAAGTTTTTTTAAATAACCAAGAGGTGTCCCACCTCAATATTTTAACAACATCTTCTCTAGTTTAATATCTTTTACAGAAATGCATTAGTTTTGTCCTAATTAGGGGACGTCGTACCTAACTCGGACCTAAATATATGGTACCCTTGTCCACAGAATGTATGCCGAAAACGAAGTTATATAAGAATAGATCAAGTTTTTTTTAATAGCCAAAAGATGTCCCACCTTAGTATTTTAACAACACATTCTCTAGTGTAATACTTGTTGGACAGTTTCATTAGTTTCGCCCTAATTAGGGGACGTCGTATAACTCGGACCTAAATATATGGTACCCTTGTCCATAGAATGTATGCCGAAAACGAAGTTATATAAGAATAGATCAAGTTTTTTTTAATAGCCAAAAGGTGTCCAACCTTAGTATTTTAACAACACCTTCTCTAGTGTAATACTTGTTAGAGAAATTCATTAGTTTTGTTCTAATTAGGGGACGTCGTACCTTACTCGGACCTAAATATGTGGTACCCTTGTCCATAGAATGTATGCCGAAAACGAAGTTATATAAGAATAGATCAAGTTTTTTTAATAACCAAGAGGTTTCCCACCTCAGTATTTTAACAATACCTTCTCTAGTGTAATATCTGTTGGAGAAATGCATTGGTTTTGTTCTAATTAAGGGACGTCGTACCTAACTCGGACCTAAATATGTGGTACCCTTGTCCATAGAATGTATGCCGAAAACGAAGTGATATAAGAATAGATCGTGTTTTTTAATAACCAAGAGGTGTTCCACCTCAGTATTTTAACAACACCTTCTTTAGTGTAATATTTGTTGGAGAGCTTCATTAGTTTTGTCCTAATTATGGGACGTCGTACCTAACTCGGACCTAAATATATGGTACCCTTGTCCATAAAATGTATGCCGAAAACGAAGATATATAAGAATAGATCAAGTTTTTTTAAATAACCAAAAGGTGTCCCACCTCAGTATTTTAACAACACCTTCTCTAGTTCAATATCTGTTGCAGAAGTGCATTAGTTTTGTCCTAATTAGGGGACGTCGTACCTAACTTGGACCTAAATATATATGGTACCCTTGTCCATAGAATGTATGCCGAAAACGAAGTTATATAAGAATAGATCAAGTTTTTTTTAAATAACCAAGAGGTGCCCCATCTCAATACTTTAACAACATCTTCTATAGTGTAATATCTGTTGGAGAAATGCGTTAGTTTTGTCCTAATTAGGGGACGTCGTACCTAACTCAGACCTAAATATATGGTACCCTTGTCCATAGAATGTATGCCGAAAACGAAGTTATATAAGAATAGATCAAGTTTTTTTTAATAACCAAAAGGTGTCCCACCTCAGTATTTTAACAACACCTTCTCTAGTTTAATATCTGTTGCAGAAGTGCATTAGTTTTGTCCTAATTAGGGGACGTCGTACCAAACTTGGACCTAAATATAAGGTAACCTTGTCCATAGAACGTATCCCGAAAACGAAGTGATATAAGAATATATCTTTTTTTTTATTTAAATAACCAAGAGGTGTCCCACCTCAATATTTTAACAACATCTTCTCTAGTGTAATACTTGTTAGAGAAATTCATTAGTTTTGTCCTAATTAGGGGACGTCGTACCTAACTCGGACCTAAATATGTGGTACCCTTGTCCATATAATGCATGCCGAAAACGAAGTTATATAAGAGTAGATCAAGTTTTTTTAAATAACCAAGAGGTGTCCCACCTCAATATTTTAACAACATCTTCTCTAGTTTAATATCTTTTACAGAAATGCATTAGTTTTGTCCTAATTAGGGGACGTCGTACCTAACTCGGACCTAAATATATGGTACCCTTGTCCACAGAATGTATGCCGAAAACGAAGTGATATAAGAATAGATCAAGTTTTTTTTAATAGCCAAAAGATGTCCCACCTTAGTATTTTAACAACACATTCTCTAGTGTAATACTTGTTGGACAGTTTCATTAGTTTCGCCCTAATTAGGGGACGTCGTATAACTCGGACCTAAATATATGGTACCCTTGTCCATAGAATGTATGCCGAAAACGAAGTTATATAAGAATAGATCAAGTTTTTTTTAATAGCCAAAAGGTGTCCAACCTTAGTATTTTAACAACACCTTCTCTAGTGTAATACTTGTTAGAGAAATTCATTAGTTTTGTTCTAATTAGGGGACGTCGTACCTTACTCGGACCTAAATATGTGGTACCCTTGTCCATAGAATGTATGCCGAAAACGAAGTTATATAAGAATAGATCAAGTTTTTTTAATAACCAAGAGGTGTCCCACCTCAGTATATTAACAATACCTTCTCTAGTGTAATATCTGTTGGAGAAATGCATTAGTTTTGTTCTAATTAGGGGACGTCGTACCTAACTCGGACCTAAATATGTGGTACCCTTGTCCATATAATGCATGCCGAAAACGAAGTTATATAAGAGTAGATCAAGTTTTTATTAAATAACCAAGAGGTGTCCCACCTCAGTATTTTAACAAAACCTTCTCTACTGTAATATTTGTTGGACAGCTTCATAAGTTTCGTCCTAATTAGGGGACGTCGTACCTAACTCGGACCTAAATATATGGTACCCTTGTCCATAGAATGTATGGCGAAAACGAAGTGATATAAGAATAGATCAAGTCTTTTTTAAATAACCAAGAGGTGTCCCACCTCAGTATTTTAACTAAACCTTCTCTAGTGTAATATCTGTTGGAGAGCTTCCTTAGTTTTGTCCTAATTAGGGGACGTCGTACCTAACTCGGACCTAAATATGTGGTACCCTTGTCCATAGAATGTATGCCGAAAACGAAGTTATATAAGAGTAGATCAAGTTTTTTTAAATAACCAAGAGGTGTCCCACCTCAGTATTTTAACAATACCTTCTCTAGTGTCATATCTGTTGGAGAAATGCATTAGTTTTGTTCTAATTAGGGGACGTCGTACCTAACTCGGACCTAAATATGTGGTACCCTTGTCCATAGAATGTATGCCGAAAACGAAGTTATATTAGAATAGATCAAGTTTTTTTAATAACCAAAAGGTGTCCCATCTTAGTATTTTAACAACACCTTCTCTACTGTAATATTTGTTGGACAGCTTCATTAGTTTCGTCCTAATTAGGGGACGTCGTACCTAACTCGGACCTAAATATGTGGTACCCTTGTCCATAGAATGTATGCCGAAAACGAAGTTATTTAAGAATAGATCAAGTTTTTTTAAATAACCAAGAGGTGTCCCAACTCAGTATTTTAACAATATCTTCTCTAGTGTAATATCTGTTGGAGAAATGCATTAGTTTTGTTCTAATTAGGGGATGTCGTACCTAACTCGGACCTAAATATGTGGTACCCTTGTCCATAGAATGTATGCCGAAAACGAAGTTATATAAGAATAGATCAAGTTTTTTTTAATAGCCAAAAGTTGTCCCACCTTAGTATTTTAACAACACCTTCTCTACTGTAATATTTGTTGGACAGCTTCATTAGTTTCGTCCTAATTAGGGGACGTCGTACCTAACTCGGACCTAAATATATGGTACTCTTGTCCATAGAATGTATGCCGAAAACGAAGTTATTTAAGAATAGATCAAGTCTTTTTTAAATAACCAAGTGGTGTCCCACTTCAGTATTTTAACAAAACCTTCTCTAGTGTAATATTTGTTGGAGAGCTTCCTTAGTTTCGTCCTAATTAGGTTACGTCGTACCTAACTCGGACCTAAATATATGGTACCCTTGTCCATAGAACGTATGCCGAAAACGAAGTGATATAAGAATATATCTTTTTTTTTAAATAACCAAGAAGTGTCCCACCTCAATATTTTAACAACATCTTCTCTAGATTAATATCTTTTGCAGAAATGCATTAGTTTTGTCCTAATTAGGGGACGTCGTACCTAACTCGGACCTAAACATGTGGTACCCTTGTCCATAGAACGTATGCCGAAAAGGAAGTTATATAAGAATAGATCAAGTTTTTTTTAATAGCCAAAAGGTGTCCCACCTCAATAATTTAACAACATCTTCTCTAGTGTAATATCTGTTGCAGAAATGCATTAGTTTTGTCCTAATTATGAGACGTCGTACCTAACTCGGACCTAAATATATGATACCCTGGTCCATAAAATGTAAGCCGAAAACGAAGTTATATAAGAATAGATCAAGTTTTTTTTTAATAACCAAAAGGTGTCCCACCTTAGTATTTTAACAACACCTTTTTAAGTGTAATATTTGTTAGAGGAATTCATTAGTTTTGTCCTAATTAGGGAACGTCGTACCTAACTCGGACCTAAATATGTGGTACCCTTGTCCACAGAATGTATGCCGAAAACGAAGTTATATAAGAATAAATCAAGTTTGTTTAAAAAACCAAGAGGTGTCCCACCTCAATATTTTAACAACATCTTTTATAGTGTAATATCTGTTGGAGAAATGCGTTAGTTTTGTCCTAATTAGGGGACGTCGTACCTAACTCGGACCTAAATATATGGTACCATTGTCCATAGAATGTATTCCTAAAACGAAATTATAGACGAATAGATAACGCTTTTTCAAATAAGACGTGTCCCACCTCAGTATTTTAACAACACGTGCTCTGGTGTATTATTTGTTTGAGAGATTCTTTAGTTTGATCCTAATTAGTGGACGTCGGACCTAAATAGCAAAGATATATAGATAGTTATTTTCAATAAACAAGAAGTCTCCCAGTTCAGCACTTTAACTAGTTCTAGTATAAGTATATAGGTTCATGTTAAACAACATGTGCTCAGGTGTATGCAGAAAATGAAGCTATATAAGAATAGATAATAAAATGAGTTCGCATCAATGTGTCAATAATGTGTATATTGATTTTATTTGTTTTTTACAAGACATAAATAATGATTGATTTGACAAAATCAATTCAAACAAACAAATCATCGATACTGATCCACAACAATCATCAATGTTTTTTTTTAAATAGGTGGATGTCTTCAATGTGCCTCATAACGTTTTGCCTAACTTGAAGATGAAACAAACTAACTCTTTTTAAACAATCGTTTATAAAGTAAATGTCAAAAAGTCAAAACAAAAATTTAAAAAAAGATTTGTTTAAACAATGAATATAATTGGACGTGTTGAGTTCATCATTACAAACACACGCAAAATAACCAAAGTAAAACAAAAAATAACGTTGTTGTGGCTTGCGGCTCGAACCTCTCTGTTTAAGGTCGATTACATCACATGATTCCGACATTTTTTTATTACTAAATAAGACATTTGTATTTATACAGGGCATCTAACCTGCATTTATATTTAAATTTTTATCACCTTAATATCCAAGAATAAAGATCATTTTGCCTTTTCGTTGTAGCGTTTTTGCATTCAAGTGTTTGCCAGTTTACTTTTTCGCGACATAAAAGGCGAAAACGCGAAATATCCGCATTTTGGCAGCCATCATATCAACTCACATTAATTTAGTAAAAAATTGTGTACATTATATATTTCCTACAATGTATTTATTTACTAACACAGTAAAACTTTGTACCGTATATAATTTGTGTGTGTGTGTGTGTGTGTGTTTTGTTTGTTTTTTGAAATCAACTTCTACCATAACTCATTATATATTGTGCTGCTTCAAAGACTCCCTGCAATACACATTTGTTCAAACCAAATATGGTTTCAAAAAGAAGAATTATTGGACTTTTCAATTTATACATGTACTTGTGTTATTATTCTCTCGGAATACAGCCGCAACTTTATCTTAGTTTAAGTATATAATAATTTTCTAGCTACAAGATCCTTCTTCATGTTCCGTCTAAATCTGTTTATTTCTTCCTGGAAAAAAGTAGGTACTAATAAATACTGCAAAAATTACATCCTGCCCATAGGTTTTAGATAATATATGATAGTTACACATTTAATATATATCAGCCTTCATCTTCATACAACTTTTTAAAGCTGATTGACAGCGGGCGTTCATTTCATGTAACATAATTTTGGAATACGTAGGCAACTACAATTTTACATAAAATTTAAAAAAAATAATTTAAGAAAACCACGTGTTGCTTTGATAAGCAAGTATCTACTATTAACTATTGTTATAAAAATTGGGATAGTCCTGTATTACTTGAAGATTTTTCGTGATTCATATTGCTTATGTACCTGTGTAAATTGCAAGCTGGTTCCCAAGAGCATTTGACGGACATATTTGCAGATATAGACACCACAATCATAAGCATTCGTCTGTCTTGGTAATTTCTACAAACGAGATTCTTTATCTTTTCAGTTTCGTTTGGAACAGTTGTAAAAAGCAGTTACAATATGCATAATAATTATTATATATTAATTTCACGACAGTTGTAACCTGGTCTTTTGAAAAAGATACATACACTAAAATGTTTTCTGGTCCCTGTTAGCAATACTGTTTGATTACAATTACAATTGAATAATTTGTTAAAATGTGTTTCCTGAATGAATTTAAGTTGTAATTGCAAAACTGATATGGAAAAATAATTCGGTTTGCTCGATACATCTTTTTATCATACATTTAGTAAAGATATGGTTGGGTTTTTTTTTTAAATATGATATACGGATAGAGTTTGTAGAACTATATCGACAACGAGTGCAATACGGATGCCGTAAAACACCCCCTCCAGGCCAGATATGTATTTACTATATATTTTCAATGGTGATCCATATCTTCCCCATGATTTTAATTTACTTGAAACTTGTCATTTTGAGTATTTGACAAAAAGGTTATTATATGGGGATCTCCATATCATATCAAGTATCAACCCTCGACCTATATCTGCTCGGACCTAAAGGCCCTCGGGTAGATACGGAATGTCATATAATAATCTCTTAATATCAATACTTGAATGCTATTCGCCATTTTCTTAGTTAGTAATTTATACCTGAATTTATACCTGTCATCCTAATTTCCTTTTATGAATGATTTAAAAAGCATGGATTATTAATGCACTATTTCTAATTCAGATTAACGGTATTAGAAATGCCATCATTATTGCAAGTAATGTGATATAACAAACCAAGAAATGTAAAAAAGGGTGATGATCATGATTTAGAATGATTATAGATACCTTTGATTGGCATTGTTTCCAGTCTTGTTTGGTTGTTGACTCCAACAATCTTCTGTATACAAAAAAGGACAGAAGAAAAATACATTTTATTTCAAGGATAGAAGAAATGAACTTCATTGAACTCTTATTGTTGATTAATTTGATATTACACACAATTTTTTACTGGATTTCTGGTTATAACTGGTACCAGTTTAGGTAAAGATAAATATTCAAAAATTTAAGTAAGCCCAATGTTATTTTTTATTTACTAGACTGCTAATACTTCCTTCAAAATTAACTGACTTTATCGTTTCCGCTTAGGTTAGAAATTAAATTTTCAAATATTATGAAGACATTATTCTAACAATGAACACTGGCCATAATTTCTTGGGTTGGTGTCATCTTTCGCTGCACAGCTTTATTTCTCAAATCTATAAAAATTCATAGCCCGGTGCTTTGTATGCTTCAGAATTTGGAATTTAAGATTGAGGCAAACTTAAAAGTTACACTCACATAATAGGTTCAGTTTCTATGTTTCTTAAGATATGCAAAGGATCATAAATATGAAGAAACCTGTCCTCTCTGTTTGCAACCTGTTTAAAAAATAAACAAGGAATATGTCGTATATTCAATACTACTATGTACTTACAGGGTGTAACAAATAAATATTCAAATTATTATATGTAACAATAGATCTAATTGAAGTTGTAAAAGCATTTGATGAATGTTATTTTGATTTATATTTAAAACTCAAGTGAGAACATTCCCATTCATCTTAAACTTTACAATTTGCATTGGTATATATCATTTGCTAAAGTTGATGAATATGATAAAATAATAATTATACCAGTAACAACATACAGGTATCAGAAATAATTATACATTTATTATATCTGTAACATTTTTAGAAATATTCAGTGATTTTTTTAATATACAAAATATCCACAAATTTTAACTTACCCCCACAATCCAATGGTCAGCAAGGTGTACAGGAAAAACCAAGTATCTATAAATATCCATGTTGTGTGGTATCCATTTTTTTACTCCATCTAATCCGCATGTTTTTATTTTATATGTCAGAAATGAATTAAACATATATGCTAAAGGCCAGTGTTGATTCTCAATGAGACCGAGGTATACCAATATTACCTTAAAATATATCATACAACATCAAGTAGTTTAGAAATTAAAAATAATAAAGGTAAAAAAAATATCTTTTAAGTTCTTGACATAATAACACGGAAAAACAAATATTGTTTCCATACAGATCCAAAAATATAGTTCTATAACTACAATCTCCCATTTCACGTTTATATTTATCATTTTCATGCGTCGTTTACATTTTTTGTTACTTTTTTAATGGGAGCATTTAGCATAATATCAATATCGGATAAAAATGTTGAAAATAAACTTGAAATGGGAGGTTTCATTAATTGAACTACATAAAATACAGATGAGTATTTAAGAGAACAGAATATAATAATTAGTGTACTAACCTTACAACAAAAAATAAGTAAAAACAAGCATGGGAATATCAGGTGTTCCGGACAGTGTCCATTAAAAATCTGAGTATTCTCTGCTCAGATGATAATATTTTAATGCCAGCAGTTACCGAGATTTTTTAGAACACACATTTCTGTATTATAAAAGTTGATTAAATGGTGTTTATAATTGTCAAAGAATGTTCTGCATTCATAGACATCTGGTGCTCGTCTTCATCTTCAAATGGGTGCCTCTATCTTGTCACCTCTACACGATATGCAATGAGCCAATTTAATTATTGAATTCAGATTTTGCTTAAACCTGGGACTAGTATAACTAACTCTATAGGTTCCTGATTAAACATTACCTTATAGTTTAACCAGTTTTTGTCATTTAACGTAGCCATATCTTCCTTTGTCAATGTGACCATGCTGTCTTTACTGTAATGTTCTGCAAAATGTTTAATCACACCGATATTACTTGAAAATGTATTTTAATATTACTCTGAATATTAGTTGTATGTTAAACCAATTCACAATTTTATCAGTTCATTAAATAATTTCTTTAATTCTGTACTTATCCGAGCTTCCGTTCGTAATATAAATAAAAAGAATGTATAAACTTTACCTGTTGTATCAGAAAATCTGGTGACTTCTATGTCTTCTTCGTCACTCTGCTTGCAATAAGATCAAACAAAGGTCATAAAATTAACTGAACATGGCTTTCCATAAAAAAGTTATAAAAAATCAGTAATTAAGGTCAGGTTTTCCCTTCAAATGATAAATATGACAATGTGTCCATTGCCTGTATACTAATCAATTTTTACAGACTATCGCAGATTCTAGAAGATCTACTTGTATTATATAACTTTGCATGGGACTAATTGGAAGGGTTCCCAGGGTTCAACTCATTGGCTGCCCAGCGCGTCCTCTGGTGGCAAATAGGCGAGGAGCTCGAGATTGGGGGTTGTCAGGTCATTATAAGGAAAGCCTGACCACATTGGGTAACGTGTTCGGGTAGTGCCACAATCCTTGCAAGATAAAGCCCCCTTTTTAGATGTCGGTAAGAATAGGTTTGTTGTAGGCGCTACTAAATGCTAAATTCACCCCCTCTCTTTACCAAACACTCACATTTGCATTCAAAATTATCGGCCCATTCTTATTCATACTTTCCCGTTGATTTATTATTATTCGTTTTTTAATTAATCGTAAGTAATCAGTGTATTGTATACACCTGGCATTTACATTTCCTGGCTATGGGGTCATTGCTGCACTTCTTTATACGTTTATGATAACGTTTTTACAGGAAAGAAATCGGCGTTCATCTAATGAATACATCACAATTGCATTTAATTTCATTCTAAAATTGAAAACCCACATAAAATATACTTACACCGCTGTGTTCATCCTTTATGTAAGCAAGTAGGTATGATGATGACTAAAACAAAAGGATAATTATATCATATTAATTGATGAATACAAATTACATATATTTATCAGTTTTAAAAATAAACTGTGGCAGGCGTTTAAATTTAGCTTTCTCTTCATTGTTCATGTTGTCCTATCTACCGGGAAAAAGTCAAATTTTTCGGAAACTCTTAGGATCTCATTTTACGGTTCACTTTGTTTTAATGAAATATATTAATTGTTTTTAAAGACAAAACCCATTATAACGTGACATCTATATCTTGAAATCTCAAACTCCTAATATTAAAACGAATAAGATGACAGTAATTACCTAATTTAAATTTAACTTTCTGCGTGGTTACACAGCACCAACAGCTTAAGGAACAAATATTACAGCTATTCAGGTATTAACGGACTGGCAATTCCGAGACTTATTTACTTGACAGACAATTGTTGCTTTCTGAATGATTGATAAACAAGTTTCTTTGACAGTTATGTTGGGATCACGTCTACGCATGCTGTATGTTGGCTATCACGAATTGGTTTACGGACTATTTATCACAAATTGACTGACATGTCTGTTATTATGGTCCGTAAACGGCAGGATATGCGTAATCCCATTAAATACAGGACCTTTGTTCAGACGGGCGCGTTTTGCTTATATGTTTGTTGTGTTAAAATCTACCTGATTGTAAGTAAACATGTATTGATATGGCTACAACAAATCGTTTCGTCTTGTTAAATTTTTCATGCGATTTCTGTATATAGGTTTAACTTACCTGAACATTCCCGGAACTTATAAAGCTTGATGGTTTCTCAGACGTGAGGGTATCATCATATACTATCGCACCACCGTCTTTAAGTACAGTTGTCCAGTCTGTAAAACAAATAAATATAAATATATATATATATATATATATATATATATATATATATATATATATATATATATATATATATATATATATATATATATATATATATATATATATATATATATATATATATATATATATATATATATATATGGGAACAAATAAATCCAATATGGCGCAAGACAATATTCATAATTATAAATAATTTGAGCCTAAACTAGATATATCTGAGCTATTTTCTCATTAATTAAATATTTTATTGAAAAAATCTGACACTGGAACATTTGTTTACAGTATAAGTCCAGAAAACGAGATAACTATTTTGAAGCTAAAACATGCATAATTATTAGCTTGTTATTAGAGTGGACGTTCAAAAACACAGTTTGTTTGGCAATTTGTGTTTGTGGTACCTTTATATTATAATGGCTTTTGTCATGTAATATTATTTATTTGAAGGGAAAAAGAAACACATATCATGGTAAAGCTTATCAAAATAAAAAAAAAAGTTTATTGAGAATTTTCGTATAAACCAAATACGATTGATTTTATAGTGACTTCAGATAAAAATCCATATTATCGATATAAATAATGTTGTCAACCGATATTCGCTATGTTTGCAGTGCACGTAATAATGTCTAAATAGATGACACACTATTTTGGTTACTATGAAGTTAAGGAAAACCTTTAAGACTGGTTGCAAAATTTTTCACAAAACAATACAGAAATCATTGTCGATATAATTCAACAGTTAATTAAACAAATAAATACTGCGCTTATTCAAATAAATGACAACATGCGAACATAATTGTCTCAAACAGTAATACATATGACAAGCATTTAAAATGACAATACTAGGAAATCGACATGCAGTAACGATTCATGCACACATTGAAATAAACTAAATTGCAGAAAATCTACAGATTGTTGCAAGCCTCACAATATTAAAAAAATCTATACATAATGTTATTATCACCGGTTTGTTGTAAAAAAAAACGGCTTAATTTATAAAATGTGTATACTTTATTGCAGTTCTTGGGTTTCTTGATGTGTATTATTATAACATTAACGTCAGAAAATGAACTGGTATTTGTTGGGCAGACGGAGAAATGATTTGCGTGCTCCTGTGTTGCAGAATAAATAAATAGAAAATTTGATAATGACAATTATACAAATATGTTATAAATATTTCTGGTAAAAGTCCCATTTTATCAATAATGCAGGATTATGACTTGTAATCTATAAGATTATGATTATCTTACCATACGATGGAATGAATCGTTAAAAGAATGCAATATAAATAAATTATCATTTCTCCAACTTAACAATACTCAAATGTTTTTTTATTATAAAATAATATGAATAAAATGGAAAAAGATAGGAATGTATCGCTTGTCGGTTAGTCTTATCATGCTAAATCAAACGGTACTTTCGTAATGTATACCGTGTAGAACTTTAAAACAAGTACTCACAGTGACCGTTAAAATACTTCTTCCAGAATGACACTAAAAAAGGTTAACACACAGAACTGTTCGATGTATATTAATCAAATATGACTAAAATTGCTACCCTTTCCCGGACGTTCCTAACGACTGTATCCGTACAGTAACAAACAGATATGTCCAGTATATATAAATTTTTTCCATGGCTTCAATAATTACTATAGTTTGTTTGGTGTTCAATGCCACTTCCAGCAATTTTTCAGCTATATCATGACGCCCAGTTTTTATTGGGGGAGGAAGCCGTAGAAACCCCCATTGGCAATTCTTGTCAAGTAAGCTGATTATCTAGCACACCCTGCCCACAGTGTAATTCGAACTTTGTTGCCTTTATTATACATGTAGTATAGGTAGTATGAGTGAAATAAGTAAATTATTTTCACATTCACTATTATAGAACCAGTCGATGATTTGGACCATTAAATAATCCATAATGGGTATTTCTATACAATTAATAGTATATCTAGGTTATGCCCAATGCGACTATGAATCATCTACTTTCAGCCTCAGCACTTTATTGTATTTTACTATACATTGGTATTCTTACAGGTTTTTATTGTGTGTTATATTATCTTATTATCTCTCTAATCCATTGTATAAATGAAAGAAATTGTGTTCCTCCTCCTCCTGTTCATCCTCCTCCTCCTCCTCCTCCTCCTCCTCCTCCTCATCATCATCATCATCATCATCATCATCATCATCATCATCATCATCATCATCCGCCTCGGTCTCCTCATGCGATTCCGCCATCACTTCATTTGCAACACTATCATGGTCCTTATTGTCGCTGTCATCGTCCTCTATCATCTCATCCTCCTCCTCTTCCTCATCATCATCATCATCATCATCATCATCATCATCATCATCATCATCATCATCATCATCATCATCATCATCATCATCATCATCATTCGGCCCGTATTCCTCACGCGATTCCATCACCACTTCATCCGCTACCCTACCATGGTCCTTTTTGTCGCTGTCATCGTCCTCTATCATCTCCTCCTCCTCCTCCTCCTCCTCCTCATCATCATCATCATCATCATCATCATCATCATCATCACCATCATCATCATCATCATCGTCAACATCGTCGTCGCCATCGTCGTCTTTTTGTGCCTTCTCATTATCATCGTCGTTGTTGTCGTCCTCCTGCTTCGTCCCTTCCTCATTCTCCTTTTCTGCGACATTCTCTTCATTGGCGTCGTCGTCGCCGTCGTCATCATTATCATCATCATCATCATAATCGTCGTCGTCGTCGTATATAATATTTTCGTCTTCATAATCGGTATTTTTGTTGTCATTGCGATATTTGTATTTACAGTTTTTCGAGCAACATTCTTTGGCAGGTCGACTCTTATTTCCCTTTAATACTACTTTATTTTTCCGGATCTTTAAAGACTCTTTTATAAATTCGTTCGAATTGTACTTCCTTGAAGCCAATGGTGACCTCGACGTGAATTTTCCCGAAAAATTTCTTTTTAAAATGGATTTTATCCTTAATCGGTTATTCAAATTATTCCTTATTTTTAGGCCTGCACATATCCTCCCTAGAGTAGAAGTTCCCTGTCTGTATTTAAAGTCAATGTTCGTGATATCCAGCTGTGATATTACTTGCTCAACAGATTTAGGATCAATCATTCGTTTCTTCATATTTCTTTCATCGTATTTTCTGAACAAAAAACAATTTTGCTTTATTTCTTGTTTTTATTTCGTGAATAGGACATATTCAATTTATAAGAAGTTGAAATATGGCTTCTTACGTTGCTAAATAGTTATGAACTACCATTGTCATTGCATAGAATTGCATACCGTCATATTTATGTCCGTTTATTTGAACCGATATTCTACGGGACAATGCATAATACAAAAATAACATAAATGTATGTTCTTTGCCGTACATCCACAGTATATTGGGTATAAGAGAAATCGTTCCAAGTTGCCTACGATAATATCTAATTAACTATAAATTAGTTTGTGTTTTCTGTCAATATTGAACTTGTCCAAACATTGTTGGAGTACTATAGTGCGACAGTTTAATTTCATACACATAACACGAGTAGACGAGTATTATTGTCAAATATCATTCTTACCAAGTTTCAGTCAAATTGGTTCAGTGGTTTCAGAGTAGAATATTTTTGGAAATTATTAACGGACGACGACGGACGAATACTGATTGCATAAGACCTTTTACGGAATCATAGCAATTAAACTATCGTGCGCACAGGTTAGTAACTCGTGTGCACAAGATTTAAAACTCGTGCGCTCAAGATTTGAAACTCGTGTGCACAAGATTTGAAACTCGTGCGCTCAAGATTTGAAACTTGTGCGCTCAAGTTAGTAGCTCGTGCGCACAAGTTAGAAACTCGTGCGCTCAAGTTAGAAACTCGTGCGCACAAGATGGAAACTCGTGCGCACAATATTTGAAATTCGTGCGCGCAAGTTAGTAACTCGTGCGCGCAAGTTAGTAACTCGTGCGCACAAGATTTGAAACTAATGCGCTCAAGTTTGAAACTCGTGCGCTCAAGTATGTAACTCGTGCGGACAATTTATAAATTATTTTTTTCCGTGGCACGTACAGGCTTCCATAGATAACACCTTTAAAAACGTTTAAAAGATATCTATATTCACTACCAAAACGGTATAGTCTGGTAAGGTGTTTTCGACAACTGGTTTATTTATTTATTTATTAAATTATTTTTATTAAATTGGTTCTGCTTGTCATGTGCGTTACTACTTCAGTGTTTATATATAGACGCAAAACCCCAAACATTGTTTATTAAAGGGTATGAATGAAATTAACTTATTGGAAAAAAATGTTACATGCTTACAACCTACTTTACAAAAAACCGTACTGTTCCACTTCAAAAGAATAAGGATTTTTTAACTTAAAATATTATAGTTGTTAAAATCAAACTTGTATGTGGGGTTGCAAGAGCCTAACATTTTTCTAGTAAAGACATTTTTTCATTTGAAATAAAAGAAATAAATAATACTTTTACTCCGTCATAATTATAAAACCCTTAAAAATGATGAAAACCATTTAAATTTTAAATTCTTTCTTCGCCAATAATCAATTTAATTTTTTTTTAATATTAAGATCGTTTTAGGGTGGTCCTTAGAAAATCATTGATAGGACTATCCTAAGAAATATTTCTAAAAACATTTTAAGTAATTCCTAAGACGTCCTTAGATCATCCTGTCAACTGGTTTTAATATAACGTAAAAATTCGAGAAGAACTCGGATCAACATCTCGGAGCCCTACCCAACCACCACTGAAAAAATAACAGTAAAGTTCTATGATTCAAAAGAAAAGAAAAAAATGAAACATGTTTTCTGACAATGTACGCATTTTTCCTGCAACAATAAAATACATTTTAGACTAAAGAAAACTCTTTTAGTCGATTTCTGACTTCAAAGTTTCTACGAGTATTCTGGTGAAACCCTGACGTCACAAAAATCGTATTTCCCAACAAGTCGTAAACCAGAACAGAATACTAAATATCGTAATTATATGTTAGGACAAGGGTACCAGGGGACTTTGTTCAGCACTGCCGCATATAACCTGGTCTCCTGGTGCAATATTGTTCATTTATGCAACCTTCACTTTCAAATATAACACAAGGTCAGGACGTATCCGACGGGCTTCAACAACAATGTTACGGGTCAGTTCTACGGTGTGATCAAGTTTTTTTTTGTTTTTAATGGAGGAGACCCCAGAGAAAGGCGACCCCGACCTCCCACACAGACAGTGTTATAATAACTTAATATCTTTCGATAAGACGTAGTAATGTCGTACGGGCAGCATCCTATTTTTACGAGTGTATTACTATAGACTTTATCTGCATGAGCAACGTACATATACTAAAGTTCCGTAAGAAAAACATCTTTCTTTATATTTAATCATTCAAGACATGCGAGTAAATATTCTGGATAAATGTTATAATTTTATATCAATTTGGATGAAAATGGTCAGGCTCAATGGTTAAAAAGAAAACATCATGTTTTACTATCAAATAACACAGAAAAGAATGCCTTCTTTTTGTTCAGGAACTTAATATACTGGTCGCAAATGTTACATGTATGTACACTACCCCCGTTCGTGCAAGTACACGTAATATTTTCCCAGTATTACATACAGTAAATTGGTATAAAATGTTTCACAGAGAAATATGAGTGTCTCGTAGTGCTACTGTACTCAAATATAGCTGTTTTGTATCTGTACAGTCTGTTAAAGAATGTACATTCAAAATATATTGATGTACTAGTATATGTCAATTAGTTGTATTTTATCTCCTATTCAGTTTACTATTTTATTATCAGTTTCATTTAAGCGCATATATATGAACGACACATGAGCTCATGAGATAGCTTGCGTTCTATTAATGTTGTTACTGTTTTGAATGAGGACTAAAGTAAAGGTTATATTATGTAAAAACAATGTCGGATCCTTGTTTAATATAATTTTCTATCAAAGTTAGGTACTATTTACACCATTTTCTCACTTGAAAAATATTACTGTAGAGTTATTTTCCGTACAGCAGTAAGTTGTTATTTAATTTTGCAGCTTACAAAACGTAGAACGTCACGATGTACAATCAAATACCCCATGCACCAACACAAACACAAACGGAAAAACATACAATGAACTATTAAATAAACGGAGGCACGATTGGTACCGATGTACGAAAGATGTACACAGATTTTACGCAAGAGAAACGCATGATAAAATTGTTAGTTAGTTTGTTTGAATGTTGGTTAACGCAACTTTCAGCAATATCATGGCGTCCAGTTTTTATTGGGAGAGAAGCCAGAGTACCAGGAAAAAACATCCGACCTTCGTTAGGAAATGATAAAATCGTTTACCTGTACGTTCCATATGTTTCTTTGTTTGTTTGAATGGTGTTTAACTCCACTCTCATCAATTTTCAGGTATATCGTTGCGTCCAGTTTTAGTAGGGGTGGAAGCTGGAGAAAACCCCTACCTCCGGTCGGAAAACTGGCAATCATTGTCAATTTAGATTGGGGTCGAGTACACCCTCCGCAGTGAAACTCGAACCCGCAACCTCAGTGTTGACGGATGACGTGATCAATGGTAGACTGACAACCTTAACCACTCGGCCACCTAGGCTAATACGTTTCATAGGTACAAGTGCATTTCCATATATGTAGTAAAGTACACGATAGGCATCTTTGTAGTTTCAGGTAAGATACCATATCCCTTAATAAAGAAATATTTTATGAGTCTTCTATCAAAATTGAATATATTATTAGATTACAAAGGCACGTCACTTCTTGTTATAGGAAAAATTATTCCATAATGTTAAATTTAATATATACTCAGTCAAGTAAAAGTACATTTCGATACCTATAAAATACAAATTTCGAAAGATGAATAAATTGACCCTTAATTATTACTACTAGTTAAATATAAAGTACCTTCTGAAATATTTTCGACACGAGTACACCGTATTCTCGCTAAAATAAGCCGGTGGCTATGTATATATAAACTTTCTTTTGATTAAGCGAGATTGAAATAGCCGGTTGAGTTTGCACAAGAAATGGTAGCTATACAACTATTAATTACTTACCTTAATTAAACTGAAAAGTTCGTCCAAACCCTTATTTTTAATTGTTCTAACCGTTTGCTGAGCTTAATATTGTATTAGTCGGATTAAATAGATCATAGTCTTTATTAATGTGTGCCAATATTCCCATGGGGTGTTGCCCTATTACTAGCAATACTTAGTTAACTGTTACGGAGTTTATGTCTTCATAAACAAGTGTCATGATTTGCAAGATTAACAGACGATCCCTTTCATGCATATCTCAATTAGCATTATTATTATGGTAAAATCTTCACTTTCACTATTTAACTGATTTTCCGATGTACGAAGTATAAGCTAGTATAAGTGATATTGTATTGTTTCTTATCTTATGATCTTTTGCCATAATTCTTGTCACCAGTAACTCTTTTTTATCCATCATCCTATTTTCGTGTTTTATCCCTAAGTGCGCTGGAGGGTTTGCAGTAGCTTACAATACAATGCGGTAGCATACTATACAAACAAGATAAGACAAAAGCAAATATTTTATTAAAGTATCACATCCAAATGTATAACAATAAAATAATTACAGTTTAAAAACACCATTAAATACAATAGGGACACTCTAAATAGATTTATGAGGGACTGTCGGTATGGTAAAAAAATATAACATTTTTATAAATCTTCTACAGCAATTTTAGTCGCATTTTAAATAATTAACAATATGAAAATGAATAAGCACATTTATGTTAAGGATTCAGGGTTATATGTTATTTAAAATACGTAACGTAATTATTAAGAATACAGGATACAAATAAAATATCATGCCTAATTCCAGCAGTGAAAACAACATTTAATTATACTAAACATAAAAAACTATCTTATCATAATTTGTCATATTAATGAAATTATATATTTGCAGTGTGAAATTAAATATGTAATATTTAATTAATGAATGTATATGTGTTTATACCATTTATTGTAATTTCTAAAAATGTGAGACATAAGCATAATAAATAACATTACATCCTTACTTTTAATCAGGTTAATTACCGGAGTTTTTACAGAAAATTAATTAGAAATTAATAAAATATTAATAAAATACTCAGTAACCTCAGAAAACAAGTGTTTACATTTGGTACTTTCAAAGACTTAAGTTGAATATGAACAACCGGCATTAAAATGTGTGATATTTATGTGAAGATTTAATGTGGTGGTTATAGTCTAATTGACAAGTTACAGCGACCTTTCACCAACGAGTAATTAGAAATCGAAATAAACTTATTAGCTACATTGTTTCTACATTGAAAGGTTCTTAACTTGAAAGGAGATTTCTAACTTCTAATCACCGTCTTCTAATCTTGTGAAAAACATTAATATTGTAATGTCAAGGCCGTCAAGGAGGTCAACTGGTCCAATTTTGCAAAAATAAAACCCAACAAAACCTTACTAAAGAAAAACAGGGATAAGAATTCATGACTTAATGTTATAAAAAGGTTAAATACGACAAGTATGAAGCTTCCGGGGCCTTCGCATCCACCTGCTGGGGACCTTAAACGGTCCCCAAACCCCTTGCCCTAAGGAAGTGCATTCCCAATCTTAAATCGTGCCTACGGCCCTTAGTTTGACATGAACTGTATGTTGACTTCTGTACCATGTCTACGCTGAACTCTGTCGAGGTGGTAACAGTTTTGAGAGAAAAAAATATTTCACTCGATTGAAAAAAGCCAGAAAATCTGAAAATACAAACATAAGATATTATTATTCTAACAAATATGTCAAACAGTTTCAATGAGAATGTCTTAACTCTAAAATCGAGTAAAATCAGGTTTTTGGGAATTACATCAACAAGAGTTGCAAGCGTCGATTTGACGGTGGCTTTCCCGATGTAACCCCACCCCCACCCACTCACACACACCCCGAACCCTCCCGTATAAACATAAAGTTACTATATATATATATAGATTATAATTATTTTTAGATTCTGAAGAAAAATTCTTAAGTATTACCTGCACAATCGGAACAGAATGATAATTATTGAATTACAAAAACAGTAATAAATTATAAAACTTAAGAAATAAAAAAGCGTGAACATAATATTGTAATAAAAGAAATTTGATAAACATTGAAATATAAGTTGGGTAAACATGTTAAGTATTGCAAATGGTATCTATTAAGACATACTAATTTGCAACGTTTTTTTTATGATGTTGACCACTTTGGGTAGCAACAAATAAATAAGTATTCAAGGATTTCGCGGAAACAATTAGAGATCAGAATGAATAGGAATATTTTATGCTTTAACGCGTTCCTTTTGTCATCAGCAATAGTGAAATTAAACATTGTGGAACGACCACAAGTAACGTTTATAATAAACAGAATAAAAAACATGTTTTTCTGACGATATCAGAATACTAAAGCGCGTCATATCTTATCTTCTTTTAATTTATTGCTACGATAAAACACTTTCGGAAGTAAAATGTGTTGGCTATTGTTTAAACTAAATCTATTCTTATACTCGTATGGATACCAGATATTTAGGTCCACGTTAGGTACGACGTCCCTTAATTAGGACAAAACTAATAAACTAGAGAAGGTATTGTTAAAATACTGAGGTGGGACACCTCTTGGTTATTAAAAAAAACTCGATCTACTCTTATATCACTTCGTTTTACGGCATACTTTCTATGGACAAGGGTACCACATATTTAGGTCCGAGTTAGGTACGACGTCCCCTAATTAGGACGAAACTAATGAAGCTCTCCAACAAATATTACAGTAGAGAAGGTGTTGTTAAAATGCTGAGGTGGGACACCTGTTGGTTAATAAAGAAAATTTACCTACTATTATATAACTTCGTTTTCGGCATACATTCTATGGACAAGGGTACCACATATTTAGGTCCGAGTTAGGTACGACGTCCCCTAATTAGGACGAAACTAATGAAGCTCTCCAACAAATATTACAGTAGAGAAGGTGTTGTTAAAATGCTGAGGTGGGACACCTGTTGGTTAATAAAGAAAATTTACCTACTATTATATAACTTCGTTTTCGGCATACATTCTATGGACAAGGGTACCACATATTTAGGTCCGAGTTAGGTACGACGTCCCCTAATTAGGACGAAACTAAGGAAGCTCCCCAACAGATATTACACTAGAGAAGGTTTTGTTAAAATACTGAAGTGGGACACTACTTGGTTATTTAAAAAAGACTTGATCTATTCTTAAATAACTTCGTTTTCGGCATACATTCTATGGACAAGGGTACCACATATTTAGGTCCGAGTTAGGTACGACGTCCCCTAATAAGGACAAAACTAATGCATTTCAACAGATATTAAACTAGAGAAGGTGTTGTTTTAAAAGTGAGGTGGGACACCTCTTGGTTATTAAAATAACACGATATATTCTTATATAACTTCGTTTTCGGCATACATTCTATGGACAAGGGTACCATATATTTAGGTCCGAGTAAGGTACGACGTCCCCTAATTAGGACAAAAATAACGCATTTCTCAAACAGATATTACACTATAAAAGATGTTGATAAAATATTGAGGTGGGACACCTCTTGGTTTTAAAAAAAAAAACTTCATATATTCTTATATCACTTCGTTTTCGTCCTTATTAGGTACCACATATTTAGGTCCGAGTTAGGTACGACGTCCCCTAATAAGGACAAAACTAATGCATTTCAACAGATATTAAACTAGAGAAGGTGTTGTTTTAAAAGTGAGGTGGGACACCTCTTGGTTATTAAAATAACACGATATATTCTTATATAACTTCGTTTTCGGCATACATTCTATGGACAAGGGTACCATATATTTAGGTCCGAGTAAGGTACGACGTCCCCTAATTAGGACAAAAATAACGCATTTCTCAAACAGATATTACACTATAAAAGATGTTGATAAAATATTGAGGTGGGACACCTCTTGGTTTTAAAAAAAAAAACTTCATATATTCTTATATCACTTCGTTTTCGTCCTTATTAGGTACCACATATTTAGGTCCGAGTTAGGTACGACGTCCCCTAATTAGGACAAAACTAATGAATTCCTCTAACAAATATAACACTTAAGAAGGTGTTGTTAAAATACTAAGGTGGGACACCTTTTGGTTATTAAAAAAACTTGATCTATTCTTATATAACTTCGTTTTCGGCTTACATTTTATGGACTAGGGTACCACATTTTTGTTAGGTCCGAGTTAGGTACGACGTCCCCTAATTAGGACAAAACTAACGCATTTCTCCAACAGACATTACACTATAGAAGATGTTGTTAAATTATTGAGGTGGGACACTTCATGGTTATTTAAAAAAACCCGATTTATTCTTATATCACTTCGTTTTCGGCATACGTTCTATGGACAAGGGTACCATATATTTAGGTCCGAGTTAGGTACGACGTCCCCTCATAAGGACGAAACTAATGAAGCTCTCCAACAAATATTACAGTAGAGAGGATGTTGTTAAATTATTGAGGTGGGACACCTCTTGGTTATTTAAAAAAAAAGATCTATTCTTATATCACTTCGTTTTACGGCATACTTTCTATGGACAAGGGTACTATATATTTAGGTCCGAGTTAGGTACGACGTCCCCTAATTAGGACAAAACTAACGCATTTCTCCAACAGATATTACACTATAAAAGATGTTGTTAAAATATTGAGGTGGGACACCTCTTGGTTATTAAAAAAACTTGATCTATTCTTATATCACTTCGTTTTACGGCATACTTTCTATGGACAAGGGTACTATATATTTAGGTCCGAGTTATGTACGACGTCCCCTAATTAGGACAAAAATAATAAATTGTTCTAACAAATATTACAGTAGAGAAGGTGTTGTTAAAATACTGAGGTGGGACACCTCTTGGTTATTAAAAAAAAGCACCATCTATTCTTATATAACTTCGTTTTCGGCATACGTTCTATGGACAAGGGTACCATATATTTAGGTCCGAGTTAGGTACGACGTCCCCTAATTAGGACAAAACTAACGCATTTCTCCAACAGATATTACACTATAGAAGATGTTGTTAAAGTACTGAGGTGGGACACCTCTTGGTTATTAAAAAAAACTTGATCTATTCTTATAAACTTAGTTTTCGGCATACATTCTATGGACAAGGGTACCATATATTTAGGTCCAAGTTTGGTACGACGTCCCCTAATTAGGACAAAACTAATGCACTTCTGCAACAGATATTGAACTAAAAAAGGTGTTGTTAAAATACTGAGGTGGGACACCTTTTGGTTATTAAAAAAAACTTGATCTATTCTTATATAACTTCGTTTTCGGCATACATACTATGTACAAGGGTATCATATATTTAGGTCCGAATTAGGTACGACGTCCCCTAATTAGAACAAAACTAATGCATTTCTCCAACAGATATTACACTAGAGAAGGTGTTGTTAAAATACTGAGGTGGGACACCTTTTGGTTATTAAAAAAAATTGATCTATTCTTATATAACTTCGTTTTCGGCATACATTTTATGGACAAGGGTACCATATATTTAGGTCCGAGTTAGGTACGACGTCCCCTAATTAGGACAAAACTAATGAATTTCTCTAACAAGTATTACACTAGAGAAGGTGTTGTTAAAATACTGAGGTGGGACACCTCTTGGTTATTTAAAAAAAAAGATCTATTCTTATATCACTTCGTTTTACGGCATACTTTCTATGGACAAGGGTACTATATATTTAGGTCCGAGTTAGGTACGACGTCCCCTAATTAGGACAAAACTAACGCATTTCTCCAACAGATATTACACTATAAAAGATGTTGTTAAAATATTGAGGTGGGACACCTCTTGGTTATTAAAAAAACTTGATCTATTCTTATATCACTTCGTTTTACGGCATACTTTCTATGGACAAGGGTACCATATATTTAGGTCCGAGTTAGGTACGACGTCCCCTAATTAGGACAAAACTAACGCATTTCTCCAACAGATATTACACTATAGAAGATGTTGTTAAAGTACTGAGGTGGGACACCTCTTGGTTATTTAAAAAAACTTGATCTATTCTTATAAACTTAGTTTTCGGCATACATTCTATGGACAAGGGTACCATATATTTAGGTCCAAGTTTGGTACGACGTCCCCTAATTAGGACAAAACTAATGCACTTCTGCAACAGATATTGAACTAAAAAAGGTGTTGTTAAAATACTGAGGTGGGACACCTTTTGGTTATTAAAAAAAACTTGATCTATTCTTATATAACTTCGTTTTCGGCATACATACTATGGACAAGGGTATCATATATTTAGGTCCGAATTAGGTACGACGTCCCCTAATTAGAACAAAACTAATGCATTTCTCCAACAGATATTACACTAGAGAAGGTGTTGTTAAAATACTGAGGTGGGACACCTTTTGGTTATTAAAAAAAACTTGATCTATTCTTATATAACTTCGTTTTCGGCATACATTTTATGGACAAGGGTACCATATATTTAGGTCCGAGTTAGGTACGACGTCCCCTAATTAGGACAAAACTAATGCACTTCTGCAACAGATATTGAACTAAAAAAGGTGTTGTTAAAATACTGAGGTGGGACACCTTTTGGTTATTAAAAAAAACTTGATCTATTCTTATATAACTTCGTTTTCGGCATACATACTATGGACAAGGGTATCATATATTTAGGTCCGAATTAGGTACGACGTCCCCTAATTAGAACAAAACTAATGCATTTCTCCAACAGATATTACACTAGAGAAGGTGTTGTTAAAATACTGAGGTGGGACACCTTTTGGTTATTAAAAAAAATTGATCTATTCTTATATAACTTCGTTTTCGGCATACATTTTATGGACAAGGGTACCATATATTTAGGTCCGAGTTAGGTACGACGTCCCCTAATTAGGACAAAACTAATGAATTTCTCTAACAAGTATTACACTAGAGAAGGTGTTGTTAAAATACTGAGGTGGGACACCTCTTGGTTATTTAAAAAAAAAGATCTATTCTTATATCACTTCGTTTTACGGCATACTTTCTATGGACAAGGGTACTATATATTTAGGTCCGAGTTAGGTACGACGTCCCCTAATTAGGACAAAACTAACGCATTTCTCCAACAGATATTACACTATAAAAGATGTTGTTAAAATATTGAGGTGGGACACCTCTTGGTTATTAAAAAAACTTGATCTATTCTTATATCACTTCGTTTTACGGCATACTTTCTATGGACAAGGGTACCATATATTTAGGTCCGAGTTAGGTACGACGTCCCCTAATTAGGACAAAACTAACGCATTTCTCCAACAGATATTACACTATAGAAGATGTTGTTAAAGTACTGAGGTGGGACACCTCTTGGTTATTTAAAAAAACTTGATCTATTCTTATAAACTTAGTTTTCGGCATACATTCTATGGACAAGGGTACCATATATTTAGGTCCAAGTTTGGTACGACGTCCCCTAATTAGGACAAAACTAATGCACTTCTGCAACAGATATTGAACTAAAAAAGGTGTTGTTAAAATACTGAGGTGGGACACCTCTTGGTTATTAAAAAAAACTTGATCTATTCTTATATAACTTCGTTTTCGGCATACATACTATGGACAAGGGTATCATATATTTAGGTCCGAATTAGGTACGACGTCCCCTAATTAGAACAAAACTAATGCATTTCTCCAACAGATATTACACTAGAGAAGGTGTTGTTAAAATACTGAGGTGGGACACCTTTTGGTTATTAAAAAAAACTTGATCTATTCTTATATAACTTCGTTTTCGGCATACATTTTATGGACAAGGGTACCATATATTTAGGTCCGAGTTAGGTACGACGTCCCCTAATTAGGACAAAAATAATAAATTGTTCTAACAAATATTACAGTAGAGAAGGTGTTGTTAAAATACTGAGGTGGGACACCTCTTGGTTATTAAAAAAAAGCACCATCTATTCTTATATAACTTCGTTTTCGGCATACGTTCTATGGACAAGGGTACCATATATTTAGGTCCGAGTTAGGTACGACGTCCCCTAATTAGGACAAAACTAACGCATTTCTCCAACAGATATTACACTATAGAAGATGTTGTTAAAGTACTGAGGTGGGACACCTCTTGGTTATTAAAAAAAACTTGATCTATTCTTATAAACTTAGTTTTCGGCATACATTCTATGGACAAGGGTAGCATATATTTAGGTCCAAGTTTGGTACGACGTCCCCTAATTAGGACAAAACTAATGCACTTCTGCAACAGATATTGAACTAAAAAAGGTGTTGTTAAAATACTGAGGTGGGACACCTTTTGGTTATTAAAAAAACTTGATCTATTCTTATATAACTTCGTTTTCGGCATACATACTATGGACAAGGGTATCATATATTTAGGTCCGAATTAGGTACGACGTCCCCTAATTAGAACAAAACTAATGCATTTCTCCAACAGATATTACACAAGAGAAGGTGTTGTTAAAATACTGAGGTGGGACACCTTTTGGTTATTAAAAAAAAATTGATCTATTCTTATATAACTTCGTTTTCGGCATACATTTTATGGACAAGGGTACCATATATTTAGGTCCGAGTTAGGTACGACGTCCCCTAATTAGGACAAAACTAATGAATTTCTCTAACAAGTATTACACTAGAGAAGGTGTTGTTAAAATACTGAGGTGGGACACCTCTTGGTTATTTAAAAAAAACGATCTATTCTTATATCACTTCGTTTTACGGCATACTTTCTATGGACAAGGGTACTATATATTTAGGTCCGAGTTAGGTACGACGTCCCCTAATTAGGACAAAACTAACGCATTTCTCCAACAGATATTCCACTATAAAAGATGTTGTTAAAATATTGAGGTGGGACACCTCTTGGTTATTAAAAAAACTTGATCTATTCTTATATCACTTCGTTTTACGGCATACTTTCTATGGACAAGGGTACTATATATTTAGGTCCGAGTTATGTACGACGTCCCCTAATTAGGACAAAACTAATGCACTTCTGCAACAGATATTGAACTAAAAAAGGTGTTGTTAAAATACTGAGGTGGGACACCTTTTGGTTATTAAAAAAACTTGATCTATTCTTATATAACTTCGTTTTCGGCATACATACTATGGACAAGGGTATCATATATTTAGGTCCGAATTAGGTACGACGTCCCCTAATTAGGACAAAACTAATGCATTTCTCCAACAGATATTACACTAGAGAAGGTGTTGTTAAAATACTGAGGTGGGACACCTTTTGGTTATTAAAAAAAAATTGATCTATTCTTATATAACTTCGTTTTCGGCATACATTTTATGGACAAGGGTACTATATATTTAGGTCCGAGTTATGTACGACGTCCCCTAATTAGGACAAAACTAACGCATTTCTCCAACAGATATTACACTACAGAAGATGTTAAATTATTGAGGTGGGACACCTCTTGGTTATTTAAAAAAAACCGATCTATTCTTATATCACTTCGTTTTACGGCATACTTTCTATGGACAAGGGTACTATATATTTAGGTCCGAGTTAGGTACGACGTCCCCTAATTAGGACAAAACTAACGCATTTCTCCAACAGATATTACACTATAAAAGATGTTGTTAAAATATTGAGGTGGGACACCTCTTGGTTATTAAAAAAACTTGATCTATTCTTATATAACTTCGTTTTACGGCATACTTTCTATGGACAAGGGTACCACATATTTAGGTCCGAGTTAGGTACGACGTCCCCTAATTAGGACGAAACTAATGAAGCTGTCCAACAAATATGACAGTAGAGAAGGTGTTGTTAAAAAACTGAGGTGGGACACCTGTTGGTTAATAAAAAAACTTGATCTATTCTTATATAACTTCGTTTTCGGCATGCATTATATGGACAAGGGTACCACATATTTAGGTCCGAGTTAGGTACGACGTCCCCTAATTAGGACGAAACTAAGGAAGCTCTCCAACAGATATTACACTAGAAAAGGTTTTGTTAAAATACTGAGGTGGGACACCTCTTGGCTATTTAAAAAAGACTTGATCTATTCTTATATCACTTCGTTTTCGGCATACGTTCTATGGACAAGGGTACCATATATTTAGGTCCGAGTTATGTACGACGTCCCCTAATTAGGACAAAACTAACGCATTTCTCCAACCGATATTACACTACAGAAGATGTTGTTAAATTATTGAGGTGGGACACCTCTTGGTTATTAAAAAACTTGATCTATTCTTATATCACTTCGTTTTCGGCATAAATGCTATGTACTAGGGTAGCTTACATTTAGGTCCGAGTTAGGTACGACGTTCTGTAATTAGGAGAAGAGTAATAAAATTTTCCAACAAATATTACAATAGAAAAGGTGTTGTTAAAATACTGAGGTGGGACACCTCTTGGTTATTTAAAAAAAACTTGATCTATTCTTATATCACTTCGTTTTTGGCATACATTCTATGGACAAGGGTACTATATATTTAGGTCCGAGTTATGTACGACGTCCCCTAATTAGGACAAAACTAACGCATTTCTCCAACCGATATTACACTACAGAAGATGTTGTTAAATTATTGAGGTGGGACACCTCTTGGTTATTTAAAAAAAAAAACGATCTATTCTTATATCACTTCGTTTTACGGAATACTTTCTATGGACAAGGGTACTATATATTTAGGTCTGAGTTAGGTACGACGTCCCCTAATTAGGACAAAACTAACGCATTTCTCCAACAGATATTACACTATAAAAGATGTTGTTAAAATATTGAGGTGGGACACCTCTTGGTTATTAAAAAAACATGATCTATTCTTATATCACTTCGTTTTACGGCATACTTTCTATGGACAAGGGTACTATATATTTAGGTCCGAGTTATGTACGACGTCCCCTAATTAGGACGAAACTAATGAAGCTGTCCAACAAATATGACAGTAGAGAAGGTGTTGTTAAAAAACTGAGGTGGGACACCTGTTGGTTAATAAAAAAACTTGATCTATTCTTATATAACTTCGTTTTCGGCATGCATTATATGGACAAGGGTACCACATATTTAGGTCCGAGTTAGGTACGACGTCCCCTAATTAGGACGAAACTAAGGAAGCTCTCCAACAGATATTACACTAGAAAAGGTTTTGTTAAAATACTGAGGTGGGACACCTCTTGGCTATTTAAAAAAGACTTGATCTATTCTTATATCACTTCGTTTTCGGCATACGTTCTATGGACAAGGGTACCATATATTTAGGTCCAAGTTAGGTACGACGTCCCCTAATTAGGACGAAACTAAGGAAGCTCTCCAACAGATATTACACTAGAGAAGGTTTTGTTAAAATACTGAAGTGGGACACCACTTGGTTATTTAAAAAAGACTTGATCTATTTTTAAATAACTTCGTTTTCGGCATACATTCTATGGACAAGGGTATCATATATTTAGGTCCGAATTAGGTACGACGTCCCCTAATTAGAACAAAACTAATGCATGTCTCCAACAAGTATTACAGTAGAGAAGGTGTTGTTAAAATATTGAGGTGGGACACCTCTTGGTTATTAAAAAACTTGATCTATTCTTATATCACTTCGTTTTCGGCATAAATGCTATGTACTAGGGTAGCTTACATTTAGGTCCGAGTTAGGTACGACGTTCTGTAATTAGGAGAAGAGTAATAAAATTTTCCAACAAATATTACAATAGAAAAGGTGTTGTTAAAATACTGAGGTGGAACACCTCTTGGTTATTAAAAAACACGATCTATTCTTATATCACTTCGTTTTCGGCATACATTTTATGGACAAGGGTACCATATATTTAGGTCCGAGTTAGGTACGACATCCCCTAATTAGGATAAAACTAATGAATTTCTCTAACAAGTATTACACTAGAGAAGGTGTTGTTAAATACTGAGGTGGGACACCTCTTGGTTATTTAAAAAAGACTTGATCTATTCTTATATCACTTCGTTTTCGGCATACCTTCTATGGACAAGGGTACCTTATATTTAGGTCCGAGTTAGGTACGACGTCCCCTAATTAGGACGAAACTAAGGAAGCTCTCCAACAGATATTACACTAGAAAAGGTTTTGTTAAAATACTGATGTGGGACACCTCTTGGTTATTTAAAAAAGACTTGATCTATTCTTATATCACTTCGTTTTCGGCATACGTTCTATGGACAAGGGTACCATATATTTAGGTCCAAGTTAGGTACGACGTCCCCTAATTATGACGAAACTAAGGAAGCTCTCCAACAGATATTACACTAGAGAAGGTTTTGTTAAAATACTGAAGTGGGACACCACTTGGTTATTTAAAAAAGACTTGATCTATTTTTAAATAACTTCGTTTTCGGCATACATTCTATGGACAAGGGTATCATATATTTAGGTCCGAATTAGGTACGACGTCCCCTAATTAGAACAAAACTAATGCATGTCTCCAACAAGTATTACAGTAGAGAAGGTGTTGTTAAAATATTGAGGTGGGACACCTCTTGGTTATTAAAAAACTTGATCTATTCTTATATCACTTCGTTTTCGGCATAAATGCTATGTACTAGGGTAGCTTACATTTAGGTCCGAGTTAGGTACGACGTTCTGTAATTAGGAGAAGAGTAATAAAATTTTCCAACAAATATTACAATAGAAAAGGTGTTGTTAAAATACTGAGGTGGGACACCTCTTGGTTATTTAAAAAAAACTTGATCTATTCTTATATCACTTCGTTTTTGGCATACATTCTATGGACAAGGGTACTATATATTTAGGTCCGAGTTATGTACGACGTCCCCTAATTAGGACAAAACTAACGCATTTCTCCAACCGATATTACACTACAGAAGATGTTGTTAAATTATTGAGGTGGGACACCTCTTGGTTATTTAAAAAAAAAACGATCTATTCTTATATCACTTCGTTTTACGGAATACTTTCTATGGACAAGGGTACTATATATTTAGGTCTGAGTTAGGTACGACGTCCCCTAATTAGGACAAAACTAACGCATTTCTCCAACAGATATTACACTATAAAAGATGTTGTTAAAATATTGAGGTGGGACACCTCTTGGTTATTAAAAAAACATGATCTATTCTTATATCACTTCGTTTTACGGCATACTTTCTATGGACAAGGGTACTATATATTTAGGTCCGAGTTATGTACGACGTCCCCTAATTAGGACGAAACTAATGAAGCTGTCCAACAAATATGACAGTAGAGAAGGTGTTGTTAAAAAACTGAGGTGGGACACCTGTTGGTTAATAAAAAAACTTGATCTATTCTTATATAACTTCGTTTTCGGCATGCATTATATGGACAAGGGTACCACATATTTAGGTCCGAGTTAGGTACGACGTCCCCTAATTAGGACGAAACTAAGGAAGCTCTCCAACAGATATTACACTAGAAAAGGTTTTGTTAAAATACTGAGGTGGGACACCTCTTGGCTATTTAAAAAAGACTTGATCTATTCTTATATCACTTCGTTTTCGGCATACGTTCTATGGACAAGGGTACCATATATTTAGGTCCAAGTTAGGTACGACGTCCCCTAATTAGGACGAAACTAAGGAAGCTCTCCAACAGATATTACACTAGAGAAGGTTTTGTTAAAATACTGAAGTGGGACACCACTTGGTTATTTAAAAAAGACTTGATCTATTTTTAAATAACTTCGTTTTCGGCATACATTCTATGGACAAGGGTATCATATATTTAGGTCCGAATTAGGTACGACGTCCCCTAATTAGAACAAAACTAATGCATGTCTCCAACAAGTATTACAGTAGAGAAGGTGTTGTTAAAATATTGAGGTGGGACACCTCTTGGTTATTAAAAAACTTGATCTATTCTTATATCACTTCGTTTTCGGCATAAATGCTATGTACTAGGGTAGCTTACATTTAGGTCCGAGTTAGGTACGACGTTCTGTAATTAGGAGAAGAGTAATAAAATTTTCCAACAAATATTACAATAGAAAAGGTGTTGTTAAAATACTGAGGTGGAACACCTCTTGGTTATTAAAAAACACGATCTATTCTTATATCACTTCGTTTTCGGCATACATTTTATGGACAAGGGTACCATATATTTAGGTCCGAGTTAGGTACGACATCCCCTAATTAGGATAAAACTAATGAATTTCTCTAACAAGTATTACACTAGAGAAGGTGTTGTTAAATACTGAGGTGGGACACCTCTTGGTTATTTAAAAAAGACTTGATCTATTCTTATATCACTTCGTTTTCGGCATACCTTCTATGGACAAGGGTACCTTATATTTAGGTCCGAGTTAGGTACGACGTCCCCTAATTAGGACGAAACTAAGGAAGCTCTCCAACAGATATTACACTAGAGAAGGTTTTGTTAAAATACTGAAGTGGGACACCACTTGGTTATTTAAAAAAGACTTGATCTATTTTTAAATAACTTCGTTTTCGGCATACATTCTATGGACAAGGGTATCATATATTTAGGTCCGAATTAGGTACGACGTCCCCTAATTAGAACAAAACTAATGCATGTCTCCAACAAGTATTACAGTAGAGAAGGTGTTGTTAAAATATTGAGGTGGGACACCTCTTGGTTATTAAAAAACTTGATCTATTCTTATATCACTTCGTTTTCGGCATAAATGCTATGTACTAGGGTAGCTTACATTTAGGTCCGAGTTAGGTACGACGTTCTGTAATTAGGAGAAGATTAATAAAATTTTCCAACAAATATTACAATAGAAAAGGTGTTGTTAAAATACTGAGGTGGAACACCTCTTGGTTATTAAAAAACACGATCTATTCTTATATCACTTCGTTTTCGGCATACATTTTATGGACAAGGGTACCATATATTTAGGTCCGAGTTAGGTACGACATCCCCTAATTAGGATAAAACTAATGAATTTCTCTAACAAGTATTACACTAGAGAAGGTGTTGTTAAATACTGAGGTGGGACACCTCTTGGTTATTTAAAAAAGACTTGATCTATTCTTATATCACTTCGTTTTCGGCATACCTTCTATGGACAAGGGTACCTTATATTTAGGTCCGAGTTAGGTACGACGTCCCCTAATTAGGACGAAACTAAGGAAGCTCTCCAACAGATATTACACTAGAAAAGGTTTTGTTAAAATACTGATGTGGGACACCTCTTGGTTATTTAAAAAAGACTTGATCTATTCTTATATCACTTCGTTTTCGGCATACGTTCTATGGACAAGGGTACCATATATTTAGGTCCAAGTTAGGTACGACGTCCCCTAATTAGGACGAAACTAAGGAAGCTCTCCAACAGATATTACACTAGAGAAGGTTTTGTTAAAATACTGAAGTGGGACACCACTTGGTTATTTAAAAAAGACTTGATCTATTTTTAAATAACTTCGTTTTCGGCATACATTCTATGGACAAGGGTATCATATATTTAGGTCCGAATTAGGTACGACGTCCCCTAATTAGAACAAAACTAATGCATGTCTCCAACAAGTATTACAGTAGAGAAGGTGTTGTTAAAATATTGAGGTGGGACACCTCTTGGTTATTAAAAAACTTGATCTATTCTTATATCACTTCGTTTTCGGCATAAATGCTATGTACTAGGGTAGCTTACATTTAGGTCCGAGTTAGGTACGACGTTCTGTAATTAGGAGAAGAGTAATAAAATTTTCCAACAAATATTACAATAGAAAAGGTGTTGTTAAAATACTGAGGTGGGACACCTCTTGGTTATTTAAAAAAAACTTGATCTATTCTTATATCACTTCGTTTTTGGCATACATTCTATGGACAAGGGTACTATATATTTAGGTCCGAGTTATGTACGACGTCCCCTAATTAGGACAAAACTAACGCATTTCTCCAACAGATATTACACTACAGAAGATGTTGTTAAATTATTGAGGTGGGACACCTCTTGGTTATTTAAAAAAAAAACGATCTATTCTTATATCACTTCGTTTTACGGAATACTTTCTATGGACAAGGGTACTATATATTTAGGTCTGAGTTAGGTACGACGTCCCCTAATTAGGACAAAACTAACGCATTTCTCCAACAGATATTACACTATAAAAGATGTTGTTAAAATATTGAGGTGGGACACCTCTTGGTTATTAAAAAAACATGATCTATTCTTATATCACTTCGTTTTACGGCATACTTTCTATGGACAAGGGTACTATATATTTAGGTCCGAGTTATGTACGACGTCCCCTAATTAGAACAAAACTAATGCATTTCTCCAACAGATATTACACTAGAGAAGGTATTGTTAAAATACTGAGGTGGGACACCTCTTGGTTATTTAAAAAAAACGATCTATTCTTATATAACTTCGTTTTCGGCATACATTCTATGGACAAGGGTACCACATATTTAGGTCCAAGTTAGGTACGACGTCCCCTAATTAGAACAAAACTAATGCATTTCTCCAACAGATATTACACTAGAGAAGGTATTGTTAAAATACTGAGGTGGGACACCTTTTGGTTATTAAAAAAACTTGATCTATTCTTATATAACTTCGTTTTCGGCATACATTCTATGGACAAGGGTACCACATATTTAGATCCGAGTTAGGTACGACGTCCCCTAATTAGGACAAAACTAACGCATTTCTCCAACAGATATTACACTATAGAAGATGTTGTTAAATTATTGAGGTGGGACACCTCTTGGTTATTAAAAAAAAAACTATCTATTCTTATATCACTTCGTTTTACGGCATACATTCTATGGACAAGGGTACCATATATTTAGGTCCAAGTTAGGTACGACGTCCCCTAATTAGGACGAAACTAAGGAAGCTCTCCAACAGATATTACACTAGAGAAGGTTTTGTTAAAATGCTGAAGTGGGACACCACTTGGTTATTTAAAAAAGACTTGATCTATTTTTAAATAACTTCGTTTTCGGCATACATTCTATGGACAAGGGTATCATATATTTAGGTCCGAATTAGGTACGACGTCCCCTAATTAGAACAAAACTAATGCATGTCTCCAACAAGTATTACAGTAGAGAAGGTGTTGTTAAAATATTGAGGTGGGACACCTCTTGGTTATTAAAAAACTTGATCTATTCTTATATCACTTCGTTTTCGGCATAAATGCTATGTACTAGGGTAGCTTACATTTAGGTCCGAGTTAGGTACGACGTTCTGTAATTAGGAGAAGAGTAATAAAATTTTCCAACAAATATTACACTAGAAAAGGTGTTGTTAAAATACTGAGGTGGGACACCTCTTGGTTATTTAAAAAAAACTTGATCTATTCTTATATCACTTCGTTTTTGGCATACATTCTATGGACAAGGGTACTATATATTTAGGTCCGAGTTATGTACGACGTCCCCTAATTAGGACAAAACTAACGCATTTCTCCAACAGATATTACACTACAGAAGATGTTGTTAAATTATTGAGGTGGGACACCTCTTGGTTATTTAAAAAAAAACCGATCTATTCTTATATAACTTCGTTTTACGGCATACTTTCTATGGACAAGGGTACTATATATTTAGGTCCGAGTTAGGTACGACGTCCCCTAATTTGGACAAAACTAACGCATTTCTCCAACAGATATTACACTATAAAAGATGTTGTTAAAATATTGAGGTGGGACACCTCTTGGTTATTAAAAAAACTTGATCTATTCTTATATCACTTCGTTTTACGGCATACTTTCTATGGACAAGGGTACTATATATTTAGGTCCGAGTTATGTACGACGTCCCCTAATTAGAACAAAACTAATGCATTTCTCCAACAGATATTACACTAGAGAAGGTATTGTTAAAATACTGAGGTGGGACACCTCTTGGTTATTTAAAAAAAACGATCTATTCTTATATAACTTCGTTTTCGGCATACATTCTATGGACAAGGGTACCACATATTTAGGTCCAAGTTAGGTACGACGTCCCCTAATTAGAACAAAACTAATGCATTTCTCCAACAGATATTACACTAGAGAAGGTATTGTTAAAATACTGAGGTGGGACACCTTTTGGTTATTAAAAAAACTTGATCTATTCTTATATAACTTCGTTTTCGGCATACTTTCTATGGACAAGGGTACTATATATTTAGGTCCGAGTTTGGTACGACGTCCCCTAATTAGGACAAAACTAACGCATTTCTCCAACAGATATTACACTATAAAAGATGTTGTTAAAATACTGAGGTGGGACACCTCTTGGTTATTAAAAAAACTATTCTTATATAACTTCGTTTTCGGCATACTTTCTACAGACAAGGGTACCATTTACGTACTACATATATCCTAATTACAAATAAACCAATCATAAATCATCAGTTCTTCATATATGTTTTAACTATCTTATTATATCTTAATTGAATAATGAATAGTGAATTATTTCATAGTTCATTATTCAATCATGAATAATGAATAATGAATAATGAACGTACTTCAGCTTGGTCAATATCTTTCTGTAAATATTGTGAAAACAATAAGAAATTGAAACGCATAAATCTTCAATCTAATTAAAATTAATTCTGTCTCTTGCTTCCACCTTTTTGGTATTGTCCCGTGACAAGAAAACTCAGGCGAGCAAGTAAAAGATTTTATTTTCATTAGATTTATTAGATTAGATTTCAATCTGGTCAAGCAAAAAAAATTACATACATTGATAACTGCGATACAAATCAGAAAAAAACGTCAATTACACAGAAAAGAAAACACATTATAGATATCTTTAATATATTTTAAGACCAGACGATTTTCAGTGAAACTATTGGCCTTGGAAAAAGATGCGAGTGTACTTTCATTAGAATGATTATAGGAACAATCTCTTTCCTTGGTAACTATGTTACTAATCCGTCTGTTTTTGTTTAATGCCTTACGCAACTTACAGTGTTTGGTATAGGAGCTGGACTATTTGTTGAGAAGCTCGACTTTGGGCTGACCTCAGTTAGTAAATAAAAAATTCTTTTGTTTTAAAATTGAATACACAACGTTATAACATATGTAATAATCTATCAGATGTTGGTTATTTACGTATTGAACAGCCCACCGAACGCATTTATACATATATATTTCAAAGGAAACAATTCTTAAATGGTCGTCTTTATTTGTGCATGTTCTCAAGTATTTGATATTTTACATTATTTTTATTTCGTACCGAACCCGTCCATATGCCTCAATTCCCTTTTGTTGTTATCTCAAGTAATATAATCAACCACAGTTATCATCTTTTGCAGGGATTGAAACACGATTTGTACATGTTCTCAGGTATAGGATTTATATTTCCCCCTTTGATATTCACATTCCTTCTTATTTGGCGAACCGACCCAGATGTCTCGAATTCCCATTGACAGTATCTAAAGAAATATAATACATTGTACAAGTTTGTTTCTTTTTTATCTTTTATTTGATATTTTTACGTCTTACGGAAGCCCGTTAGTGCCATGTTGTGTTTTATTTTTAAGTCGTCTTACTCGTTATAACTACGAAGCTTACTGGTTATATAACGACGTAGCTTACTGGTTATAACGACTGAGTTTACTCGTTATAACGACTTAGCTTACTCGTTATAATGACTTAGTTACTCGTTAAAACGACTATACTAAACTTTACCGTGTCAATCCGACGGGATTTTGCCTGTCAAAGTTAAAAACTGCTACCGCGTTTGGTAGAGTTTATGGTCCTTTTGTAAATCTTTTATTACACTTTTTGAAATCAACAATTATTTTCCACAGAATAAATTGGTAAATACAGTTTTTTAAAGATCTGTAAGTTGGAAATACTAAAACAAAATAGAACTCATCTTCTACAACATACATATTACACGAAAAACAAATTCTATTTTCTATATTCTGGTATCTGCCTGTTTCTATAAAGAGCTTACTTTAGAGTTCCACTTCTTATTTTGGTTAACAGTTGTGCATTAATATAAAAATCCAGATAATTTTCCATACATAATTTAATTTTAAAATGCTTATAAATATTAAGTTCAGTACATTCGGCTAGTCCAGAGACCCATGATTGCAAAAACTGATCTTTAATGCGTTGCTTTAAGACATCAAAGGAAAACGAGTCAGAATTCTGCAAAATCCACAACTCAATAAAACCTAAATGACATAATAGATTTTTAACATTTGACGTCCAATTCGTTTTACCATTATCTGCATCATCTAAGAGCATCTAATATCAATTAATCTATTAATTTTGTTTCGTCCTCAGACGAGGAAAGTAACGGTTGGTTAAGTTTCGAAAGCACACTTGCTAGAACTTTCGGACGATAACTGTTTGAATCTATCAATTCTTCGGAACTGGAATAACGATACATTCGGACCAATTATCCGGGTAAATGCATTATTTCAATGCAGTATTAAAATAATGCGTTAAACAGATTTTTTTTTTAAATTAGGAACGAACATCTGTGGACACGTCGTTATCATTTCGCCTATAATGTTGTCTTTCCCTCCACTTTTACCGGACTTTAGTTATTGATTGCGCCTATAATTTCATCTTCTGTTATTTCACAGTCAAGAAAATCTATATGAAAAGTACAATGTATGCTGCTCTATCAATACTTTTGTAACATACTGTATACTGGAGAAGACTTCATAAGTTTGATTAACTTGTGTCTTATCCGTTTTGCATATTTGAGCAAATAAAATATGTTTAAACCAAACCAAACTATTCCGATATAACATATTCGGTGCCTTTGAAATTCTTTGACAATTTCTTTAAATTGAATTGTAGTTGATAATAATTATAATAAAAAGTGGGATTATAAAACAAGTGTATACATTCTTCAAATGGGAGTATTATGCATGATGTAAAGAATACATAATTGACTAACTGTGAGATGAATGTTAAAGTAAACAAAACTAAATAAATGGTATCTGGAAATGGGCGATAACCAGCTTAAGCTATAAAATATAAATACCGAAATAGTTAAACATTCACATTATCTTGGAGTTATTTTTACTTAAGCAGGAAACTTTAGCTAGCTCAAAAAGCATCAAGGAATAAAATGCTTTGTATTAAATTTTGAAAATAGAAAGAATTACATGCTCTCAATAAATACATGTCAGCGTGACTTACTTGATAAAATGATCAGATCGAATTTGCAGTATTGTCGTGAAGTGTAAGGGTTTAGAAAGGATGGTTCATTGGTTGATAGATTGATTGTTTGTTTAACGTCCAGTAAGCAATATTACATCTTTATTTAGCTATAACAACTACCATTGAAAACTCCATTGAGTAGCGGCTACATTGTGCCTATCCTGTTTATCTGTCATGTTGGCATGCAATCATAACGTCTATTTATAGTTTATATTGACTTATTTAAGCCACAAATAATTCTGGTCTAACAATAGCGAACATATAATATAAAACACATAAATACAAATAGGCTAAATAAATGATTAGAATCTTGTGAATTTATTTGACATACGTCGAGTGAGTCATTTCCGTGAAAAAGATAATTCCGGGAAAACCTACATATTGTTCTGAAAATTCTACTATCGCATTTGCGAGGTAGCTTTCCATAACGATCATTGCCTAGTGCAATTTGTTGTTTGTCTGTTCTAATGGTGTTAAAGACCATTTTCAATATTTTTTCGTCTATATCATGGCGTCCTGTTTTTTATTAGGGGAATGGGGGGACTGGAGTACCCGTAGAAAGAAAACCAGATCTTCAGTAGTCAAACTGGAAATGTGTGTTAATTAAGATTGTAGTCAAGCACAACCTGTCTGTAGTGATAATCAAACCCGCACCCCCAGTGTTGACAGGTATGTGATCATAAGTTGATGATAAACAACCTTTACCACTCGGCCACCGAGACCTATATTGTAGTGTCTCATTACATGTTTCTGCATACTGTGTGTATGAATGTTTTTTGCATGTATATATGCTTAAATATGTTTTAGTCTGCATAATGTGTGCGTGTGAATGTTTTAATTGTAACATGTGTTAATTTGTTGCATGCTTACATTTTAGTGCTGTCAGACTGAAGATTATTTATATCTGTTTAATTAACAAGGGTTGTCTGCCTGTATAGTCCTGCATATATATGTTTTAATAGCTGAATAATGTTTGTATATGAATATTTTAACTGTACAATGTGTATAATTTCTTGTTTGTATATTCAATCAAAACCTGTACCAAATTAAAATTATTTCTATTCGGGGAATGCCAGCACTATAGAATTTACTTACTTTAACAGATATAGTTTGAATGGTGACATCCCGGTAGTCCGACAACCAATAGTCCGACAGCCCTATAGTCCGACAGCCCATTGGTCCGACTACCCAATAGTCCGACAGCCAAATAGCCAATGCGTGTATATGCAATCATAAAAGCGATTATGGCGATGCACTCACGAAGAGTTGTACTTTGAAGGCTGATTTTTCATGGAGTTTGTGGGACAGGTATAAATGTGATGTTAGTTCATAGGTTGGTGCATATATGTATAAAGTTTCGTGAAGATTTTCTTAACTCTTTCCTTCGTGCGAGCCCCTAGTGGTCCGCAGTAGAGTCCAGCTTATTGTAATATGCGACTATGGGGCTTTAGAATCTGACGATGGTGCCCATACCACGGATCAATTAAAGCGTGTACCCTAGTTGGCCTAATAGGTTTATCTTCGTTCTCTTTAAAATTACTGTTCCTTTGTTTTCTACTCCATCCTCATATGTCTCATCATTCCATGTTAATTGGTCGAATTTCTGAATTGTGAATGTCGCGGAAAATATTTTCGAAACAGTATTCTCAGCATCAACAATCAAGGCCTCTTGATATTTGGAATGCAGCATCAGCGTGGAGTTCTATATACCGTGGGATTTAATTTCAGGCCTACTTCCTGTTCGAAATCCGACCGTTCTTGACTTGGACAGATTTTTATGCCCACGACGACATATAGTTTTACTCATGTGCGTCCGTTCTTCCGTCCGCCCTTCCGCAAAAATTTCCGTCAAGCTTATCTCAGCGCGTAATAATCGTACATGGGAATGACTTAAAACTTGGGATGGTTCAGTATGTACGTCCTAAGCGGCTTTCAGATCTGACGAACTTCCTATTATACTTCCTATTTGGGGCCAATGGGGGCATCCGTGTCCAATAAACAGATTCCTTCTTTATTTATTATTTTTTTACGTTTTTCAGGGCCTAAAAGACCAACTTACACACCAGCTAAACCTGAACGTAAATTAAATATGAAACAAACGTACGGACGGATAAACAGACCCTAACGCTATATATATATACATGTATTCCGGTACGTAGGTAGAGCATAGAAATTATCGATTTCGGTCCGACCTAATATGTGATAATTTGTTAGACTCTTGTGGGTTGTCGGACTGTTGGGCTGTCGGACTATTGGGTTGTCGGACTATGGGCTGTCGGAATAATGGGTTGTCGGACTATCGGGTTGTCGGATTATTGGGCTGTCGGACTACAGACGTGTATCCGTTTGAATAACTGTAGTTCTGGGTTGAGTTTGTTATACCTTCTGCACGTTGTTGTCCATAATTCGTCTTCCTGATTTTTCTTGAGGCACATATGTAGATGTGTTACTTGAATCGTCTTCTTTTACGATGCTGTGTCATGTTCGAGGTAATTGATTTGTTTGTTTATGGTGAAGAACACTTTCAGCAATCTTTTTTCTACATCATAGCTTCCATTGTTTACTGGGGAGGAAGACGGAGATAAAGGTATAAAAACTTGACATCTAAGATTGGAGTCGAGCGCAACCCGTCCGCAGTATTTTCTAGGTCTTTCAGTGAATGAAACCTGACTGTGATGACAGTGAAAACATCCGTCTCTTTTAAGGTTTGGAGGTTGATGATGGCACTGTTGCAGCCTGATACGCGTAGTTATGACATTTCCCGAAAAGGATGCTCTGGCAGCATTCTGAAAAGTATCGTCATCGATGCCTTCAGTAAGTACTTGCTAGTGTTTAATTAGCATCCTGAAGTTACTAAGTACATCTTTATTGAAAACGCATTAAGTTATGATTTCTTCAACAATTCTTTTTACAAAAGGTCGGACAGAAAAAAGAAGAAATTCGGACGGGTATAGAGATACATGATATAATGGTATATTAGGAAACCAAACAACCGAAAAAAACTCTCAGACAGGACAAAATCACTTGTTGGGGCCGGGGGGGGGGGGGCAACGGACATAACTGCTACTTATAGAATAGTATGACAATTAGGTAGGAACGAAGAAAGATAGCGGCTACGATGCATCTTCCTCTTTCTCACCATCTACAAACTGAGTCTGTTGTGCAAGGGTATGACAACCACCACACATGTTACCCACTATGATCCGCGATAAGAATGTACCTGACAACCTCCACACATGTTACCCACTATGGTCCCCGACAAGAACTTACCTTACAACCTCCACATATATTACCCACTATGGTCCGCGACAAGAATGTGCCTGACAGCCACCACACATGTTACCCACTATGGTCCGCGACAAGAATGTACCTGACAACCTCCACACATGTTACCCACTATGGTCCCCGACAAGAATGTACTCGACAACCTCCACACATGATACCCACTTTAACGATAATATTGTGTTTTAAATTGTACGATTTCTGTTCTACGGCAAAAAATACATTTGCACATATGGATTTAAAACAGTAACGCATGTTGTACCAATACGTGTAATCTTCATTCAGACACCAGGGAGTCGATTAAATACGGTCTTTCATAAAATGCATATTTAAGTAATGTCAATTAAGTCTCCGGTTACCAAACATTCTTAACTTTTTGTCATTGTAATGACAAGATTGGAGATAATACCTCGGACTTTTCTTAGTATTAGTGTTTAACAATTACATCATTGTAAAAACCCATCACAGAAAACCAAGGACGAAGATTCATGTCACCTAAATTTACACCTTGTTTTATTTAAATACCGCTAAATTTTAGAACAAGGAAGTCGGTAAATTGCGCCAAACTCCGCCCTCGATAATTGGTAGGTACAACACAATAAGTGCTGTCTATTTGATCACGTGATGATTTATTTCAAGTTATATTAAATCAAATAATTAATGTTCTCTATTAAATAACTGTAACTGAAGGGAGAAAGCAACCTTTACTTGAAAATACTACAGTTTTCAACAGGTAAGATATAGTTTTTCTCAGAATTGTTCGAAGGAAGTGTTATATTAGAGTATATGTTCTCGAACTGGAAGACACAATTTTTGTTTCCGATATTTTTTACACGAAATTATTGTTAAATTATTAAATACATATATTTATTGGCATATAAATATAGTTCCCAGGCGCGTAGCTGCCTATACGCGAGTACGCAGCTGAATCCACATTATTTTGACAAAAAATTTTTTTTTAGTAAAAAAGCTATTCATCTCCATTTTTATGCTAAAATAAATGGATTTTCGTTGGTCAAGAAAGCTCTCCGGAGGCCCAAAACGCACCAAATTGCACCATTTATTTCAAAAATTTTCAGGGGGGGGGCATGCCCCCTGACCCCCTAGATTATTTTGAATCCACATTCTTTATAGGCTAGCTACGCGCCTGGTTCCAGTTCCCCAGAGTCTTGAAAAGCGTATTGCACCTTGCAGTCTTACGAAAGCTGTAAATAAAATTAAAATCTCTCTCCGTACTAATTTCGTTAATTCGACAAATCACGACATTGAAATTGATGCGATATCGGCAGATTCCAGTTGTATTGACTTGTATGCTTTTCGAGTTATATTTCGGCAGGAAAACCGGCATTTACTGTCAATCAAGATTGGAATCGAGTACACCCTGCCTGCAGTGAGACCTAGTGTTGACAGGCACGTGTTCAATGATTGTTTTCCTACCGAGTGTGGGCTTACTCCCTCAATAAAAAATGGACGTCATGATACAGCTAAAAAAGTGGCATTAAAAACCTTTAAAACAAACAAACAAATATTTGATTTAATTTCTTGAAATTTGATTGTCTCAGCTTTGCTTTTTCTTTTAGGATATAAATCATATTTGTCCGTTTTTAAATAATATATTAGGTGTGCTGCTTTTTTAAGAATACAAAGTCATTGGGAGTTTGTCCGGGTTTTGATAATTTAATTAAAAAACTCACTAACAACTAAGTTATTCTGAGCTAAGATCTTTATAAAATATTTTGATAGAAACAATTGTTGAAAAGAATACTTCAGATAAATTTGGTATCCTGTGAGGCAATCGTTTTTTCTGAGAATATTTTGGCACACCAAGTAGTGTGGAAACAATTGTAGTAATGGTTTTTGTGAGAACATGGTACTTGCCTGACTAAAATGAAAATACGAGATGATATCGACAGTGGTACATTGGGTAGTTTGTGGACCCATTTTAATTTACAATACATATATAGAAGTAGTGTAATTCGGAGAAGTAAAATTTTGTCAAATATGATTTTTATATAAAATTGCAAGATCTGCCTTCTTCTCACCACAAAGCTACTGATTTGTGATTTGAAAAAAAACCGCGTGGTTGTGGTATATTTGAATTCAATTCGGTACTTAAAAAGAAACAAATAAACCTAAGAAACCGGATAATACCGCTAAATGCCAGTTTTATAAAAAAAAAATAATAAAACCATTTTTATTTCATTTATTGCATAATGTATAAAATAATTTTTAAATAACTGCAGATATTCTGCACTTGAATAGTTTTAAATAAACTAAATATTTAGGATCTAGTGGCTTTCTCCAAATTATGAATCTTTATGTTTTCTGTCTTAATGGATTTTAACAACCCCCAAGATGTTACTTAATACCGGATTGTAACCTGGGTGATACGAAATGTTCTACACGCAGTGCAGAAGTTCCTGACCGTTCCGGAGCATCTGGACTCTCCCGGGTTTTAGTGGTGTTCGTGATACTTTCTTGTCTTTTTGTGTGTTGCGTGTCATTTTAACGTGCCCCGTGCGGGATCTGAGTGGCTAAAAGAATAGACCGCAGTCGCGCTAGCTTGTCGTAAAAGGCGACTAAATAGCGCCCAGTACCCTGACCGGCGTGTCAGGTCGGTTTGCCTAAAGACCGACTGGGATGTGTGCCCCAGGTGGTTGAATGGGGTACCCCTGGCAAGCTGGGGTTGTCAGGCCATAATACGGAAAACCTGACCGCAAACCATATTAGTGCACCGTGTTGGGAAAAATGCCACGTTCTTCGCACGTTAAAGAACGCTGCTGTAGTATTCGCTATGAGTAGGGATTTCGATCCCGCTACAGGAGGCTAAATGACCCTATCCACCCTCCCATTTGCCAGTGGCAATCTAAAATCCGGTACCCCTATTTTACCTTGTGTCCCATCCCATTTTCATTCATCATCATTTCATGTTTATTTTATCATCCATTCCATGTTCATCGCCTGAATATAGCTGAAATATTGCTGCTCGGGCGTCAAACACCATTAATCAATCAATCAATCATTTTAACGTGGTTTTGTTTGTCCTTGACTTAGTGTGTACAGAACACTTGTTGGTATTTTCTTCAGTATCTTTGATTCTTTTCCCTTCACATGAGTAATGATCATAAGCCTGGGTAATATAAATTAAACATTAAACTAATAAGTGTCAGTTTATACAGTTAAACTACAAATTAACAAAAGAGTCATATTCAAATCAAAATAAAATGATATATAATATATTTTTTGTCAACACACACAATCTCATAAACTGCATAATTATTTTGTGTGGAATGCTAGTCTGGTAGGTAGAAGGTATGAGGATACAGATACTTATTTATGTTGATTTCATGTTAATGAGGCATAATCATATGCAGCGTCTAGGGTGATCCCTTTCTTAAAAGTTTCTCCGAATGCTTCACAACGTCCATTTGTAAACCTATTACTTTATATAATATAACAAATCAATACCAACTGATACAAATGGATCATCACTGTACAAGACATAGAGTTAAACTGTTTAAATAAAAAATCTTGAAGTTAAAAATTAAGTTCAACATTTATCATAAAAAGGCCTCATCGTTTAAATAAGCAACACATTTTGACTATATATAGTTGTTTATTACAATGTTGTGTGGAAAGTGATTAATTTTATATATGTTTGTTTACAGAATGGGTAATAAAATTTCTTCCAGAAAGCTGAATCCGAAAACTATGAAGGAACTTCAGAAACACATTGATGTTGACTTTAGTGCAGAGGAAATACAAGAGTGGTATAAAGATTTTGCTCAACATCTTGGACCGGGTGAAACTGCCCTATCCAGGACATCCTTTATCAGAGTATACAATAGTTTATTTGACGGTGATGCTTCCGAGTTTGCCGGACAAGTCTTCCGAACTTTTGATAAGGACGGTAACAACGTTGTTGATTTTAAAGAGTTTATTATTGGTCTGTGTATTTCTGGTAGTGACAACCCGAACGCTAAATTAAAATGGGCATTTGAAATGTATGACATTGACCAGAATGGGTACATTACCGAGGATGAAATGAATCACATTTTAAAGGTAGGTTTTCTAATTTTAGGTTTGTACGGGAACAAGTACAAAACTTAAATAACGACAGACAATAGTGTTTGTTAGTTCGGATGACTAGCTTCAAATAACCTATTTTGTACAATTTTTTTTTATATCTCGCCACATTCTCAGAAAAGTGAAATCAATTATCCGTGAATAACGTGTCTTAATACTGAAACTAGCAATCATGGATTTATAAAAAAAAATTGTTATAGTTTTAAAATTGTAAATCAGTTACTGAAACGATACAAATAAAAAAAAACGAAGTCGTTTCTCATTTCATTACTCATACTTCAATTTAAAAAAAAAGCGTAAAATATTTGTACACATCCAAATCTTCAGCAAATACTTGATGTACAATATGTACAAGTATTTAGTGCAATTTTTATATAAATTAATACAGTAAATGTTAAAATATTTCTTCCCCACATATACCAAAAACGATATTTCCCCAATAAAATATATACAGTACTTAATCCGATATTGGGCAGATATATTAGAAATTTACTAATTTTTTAAGAAAAATGAGGAGCCCGGCTCAATATGTATGTACAAAATCTTAAATATTTCATGGAGATTTGGGACAAACATGAGATATCAGTTGAACTTGCCGATCTCTACTCGTTTCTTTACCACACCATTGCTTACACGACGGGTGTCACTCAGAATCTCTTTAGTACAAAGGGAGTTATTACTTATAGTGTATTTGCTTGTTGTATGGTTTGCATGTTTGTTGCTCTTTTTTGACCCGGCTTTGCAGTCTAGGTTCTTCTGATGAGGTTACTTGTTTCATAAAACTTATTAGACCACAAACATTTTATTTCTATACGCTTTTGGTTATCGATGGTAGCATATATATACACGCTTACATGTGTTCGAATTCTAAATTAATACAGCTTCTACTTTTCTTACAGGCGATATGTAAAATGACAAGCAGTAAGCTACCAGAGGGGTTTACCACAGTACAAGACATGACAAGACATATTTTCTTAGTTCTGGATAAAAATTTCGACAATCGAATAAGTTTGGACGAATTTATTGAAGGAGCATCAAAGGTACAGATTATAGTAGACATACTACAGTGTGATCCTGAATGAAACAACCTATGCTTAATGACATGAACAAAATCATGCTTACTAGGAACTCAGGGAAGATCGTATTACCCGTATGTCAAGAATCAGTGCATGTTCTATAAATTATACTATACACTTTTATGTAATCATTTTCACACTATAATGTAGCAGTTTTGGTAATTACTAGGACAATAATATATAAGAAAAGACAAAAAGTCCATATGTCTTACGAACCATTTGTACTTAATGAGTGTTCGTATATAATATGTTTTAAAGTAGATCGGTGTTTGAGTGTGACGATTGCACTTGGAGTCAAATAAAAAGTGCACAGATACGAATGATTCATGATAAATGTGCCACAGAATTCGAAAAAAGCTTATTGCGTTTTTATTGTTCGTGTTTACTTTAAAAATAAATTGTTAATGGTGAACAATAGGTCGGATAAAATTATACCTGCTTACTAAATACAAAAATAAAAATAATACATAACGTGCAAAAAAAGATGACAACAAAGGATACGCGATAGCGTTCTGCTGAGGTTTATCACAGGGAGCACGACAATAAGAATTCCTGTGTAGCGATATAGTAAGATATAAGCCCTGATCTGACAAAATAGATGTGTAGAAAATCTAGTAGTTGATTATAGTGCTTGGTTCAGTGTTTTTCAGTTTTGAAAATTTAATGTTCAAGTTAAACTTTATTTGAATAATTATAGGGTTATAATATCTCAATAGTACAGGAGTGCGTGGGCTGAATCTTGACGACATTGTGTACATACTATGCTATATAACATATTATCACATTTAGTGTAAATATAGAGAAATCTGTCTATATAATATAGACTGGAAGTCGGTGTCAGTTAATAGTCATTTGAGCGAATATCGATATTAGCCCTAGAGAAGAAGAGGGCACATGTCGATATTGGCCCCGGAGACATATATATAAAGACAATTATATGATCATTTCAATATTGGTCCTGGATCAGCCCTCGACCTCAATCAAGCGCACGCGGCTGATATGGGAGTCTCGGGGCTGATAACAGGGTCAATATAGAAATGTGTAGAATAAATTTTGGTTTTATGTATTACATTTGATACCTTAGATTATTATTTTATTTCTATAATCAAATGGTTGTCAAAAATTTTAGACACCAATAAAACAGACAGAAAAAAGAGAAACTGAAGAGACAATGAGTAAATACCAAGTAAATACTGTTTTACATTAAAGTTCAACAACTAATTATGTTAAACTTACAGGAAGTGGCGCAAAAAGCATTAAACAATAAATCAATGAATTTTTGTTATCATATTAAATGGAATCCAGTTTGACATGTAGCTATCGAGAACAAAGTTAGCAAAGCCTGAGTTTGAGAAGTTCAGCAAACAAAAGAGCAATTTTATTCAGAATTCTTTATTCTGAATCTTTAGCGGAGTAAACGAGGAACAGAAAATTAGCAAGTTACGGGATGTATATTTTTGTTGTAAGAAAGCAAAGGCATTTCATTTTACGTGTCGATTAGCAGTCAAAAAATTACTTTAATAAAATTCGAATTTACACATCTGCCTGTCAAATACATGTACGTAGTATGTCTTGTAATTATTAGCATCGTCTCCAGAAGATCATATAGAAGATCAGATCCTGCTTATTAATTTAAAATGTACAACTAGAGATCATTTAATGGACACTAATGAGTGGGTAAAAAAGTAAATAAACATTAAAAAAACCCTATTTCAGTATAAATTGTCCACATAAAAACAGACCACTATTATCGTTCATTAATTATGACATAGTTGCTCATAAAGAGACTAACATCTTCTTACCCTATTTCAGTATAAATTGTCCACATAAAAACAGACCACTATTATCGTTCATTAATTATGACATAGTTGCTCATAAAGAGACTAACATCTTCTTAAACTCTAAAAATTTGTCAGAATTGTTTTTTATCATTCCCTTCCCGATTTAAATTTTTGTTCGTACTTGGAGCATCAGGCGGCACATTTGTCACTGTGTTGTAATTTAATTTTGAGAGCATTTAAATATAATTCTTTATTCTTATTTGGATATTTTTAGATCAATATTTAGAAGTGGCGTCACGTACGAGATTGTTTGATATGCGGACAAAATTTATGTAAATGCAATTGTATTATAAATACGTTGTTAGGGAACTGCATATAAATCTGACACCTTCTTGGAATTGAACAACATACTACCTACAATATTTTGAATATCCTCTTCAAAATTTGAAAATTAAGCAACAACTGTTTTTATTTACAGCTGACTAATTTATCAGGAATAGAAAACAGCGTGAATGTATAGTGTTTCTTAATTGTTTGAGGGAGTTTTTAACGTCCTACGCAGATAACGTAATGGAATTGGTTGAACGAATTTGTATAGAGTATTTCATTCATATTTTATATTTATTTTACTGTAAATAACTTGTATTATTTAAAGTACAACTAACTTCTATTTTTCATTTCATGAAATAAAAGATCTTTCAACTAGTAATTTTACCCATAAAATTTAAAAAAAACATCTGCGTGCAAGTATTTGGAAAACTTTTAACACGAGTTCTCACCGATATTCTTCTCTGTTGTATAAGATGTTTGATAAACGTCGATGTGCAATGTCTTCATTTTGTAAAGTTAACATACGTGTAATTGATGCCACTTAATGTCATTGAGTAATGACTTACACAGGTAAATAACACCTCAGATGCAGTAAACGAGAGAACAAACTAAAGTATGTCTGGTTCAGATTACAAGTATTAGAATACTTCTTTTATAGCAGATTTCACATGCTCAACCACTCAAGGAAGCGATGGATTCATTTTGTTACATCGTAAACTGGTTGCATGAAAACCAGTTTGCTTTTGTTTGTTTGTTTAAATGGTGTTTAACGCCACTTTTAGCAAATTTTCAGCTATATCATGGAGTCCAGTTTTTAAAGGGGAGATATCCAGGGTACCGGTAGAAAATCCTCGACTTCTGTAGGAAAAAGGCTATCCTTGTCATTTAAGATTAGAGTCGAGTAAACCCTGCGCGCAGTGAGTCTCAAACCCGCAGCCTCAAAGTTGACAGACACGTGACCAATAGGACACCAACAACCATTTCCACTTATGCAGCCTTGTCATATAACCTTCCTTTTAGAGTTAACACAGCGGCGTCTCAACATTTTAATTCTTGACACATTTATTTAAACACCGGTATACCTTTTCTATAGCATGTTTACAGATATATAGGCAACTTTGAAAAAAATTACAAAACACTAACTACTATGTACGAGTACAGTTACAATACAGATGTTTGATACAAACACTTATTGTACTGTCAATGAAAAATAAAAAGATTTTTCTGTTAGAGAAGAACTTGTTCTGTATTGAATTTGGAGAAGAACTTTTCTGGAATTGTTTTTGAAGAAAACATGTTTCTTGTATTGTAGAAGTACAGTCGTCGACAAGATGTTGACAAACACTATCACACTCCCGTCATTTCACAGAGTTCATTATTCAATAGTGCTGAAATGAACAAACATATTAGATCTTTCACAGTCATACCTTACTAAATACCATGGTATCACGTTACATTTAAATAACATCTAACTAATCAGTCATGAACAGGTGGTTATCTACTTGTCCGATGCCATTGTGATTATCTACTGGGATTTCTGATTTAAGAGTGGGATGTGGTTGTTGGTTAAAGCGTGATTTTCGACTTTGATAGCTACACCAGGGTAATTTTCGATTTTGATTGGTACAATTCAAAGGTCATTAAGCAAATATAATGACAATTAATGCATTTGAGATGACCTACAAAATTGCAGAAACGCGTTTTAAAAATCATATTTTTGAATTGATGTTTTAGTAAAATTTTATAAAGTGCATATACATCGTACGCATAGACAGCAAACATAAGATGCTAAGAGTAAGTACAAACATGTACTAAATGAAATCATAATGTATAACCAAATTATGAAATATTGTAATATTTGTTTACAAAAATTTAAAGTCCAAACATCAAAATGGAAAAATTAGAAACATTTTACAGACGATTTTGTAGAAGTATGGAACATTTTTTTAAATAGCAATTTCTAATTCAGACTTCTTGATTTCAATCTGTATTTTAAAAACAATATAAAATGTTATTCCAAAAATTACGGTAAATGAAGTCGACAGTTCTTGTAATGTATCCAGAATATAAATATGTAGTATTTAACTTACACTCATTATTGCTCTGCATACTGTTGGAATAACTATGCCGATTTCTCTGCCTTTTTCGATGCATGATAATGATTAACATAACAACCGTTCCCAAGAATACAACTATACCAACTGTTATAAAAATATCTTCCTTAACTGGCGCCAGTTCTGGTGTATCAGGTGGATATATCGTGGATTTAGGAGAACCAGGTTTAGCGTGCCATTCCATCCATTCTAAAAATTGTTAAAATGATTAGGATTATTTGATTTATTAAGAAAAAGTAATTTTGATTCTACTAGTATGTGCTATCTACTAGAACTTGTATGTGCCTGCTTTTAGTATTGGATCGTTTGGTCACATTTTCCCTGTTGTGGCGCATTACTGGGGATAAGCTATACAACATCTCAATCATTTGGATTTTAAATTTTGTTTGGGTTTGAGCTTCACTGATAAGTCTTGATAAAACGAAACGCGTCTGGCGTAGTAAAGTTTATTATGAATTTGGTATCTTTAATGACATTTGATTTGCAGTAGAGAAATTCGGATTTTTTCTAAGATAAGAAAGTACATATATCTACTACCAACGAAATAAATATTGCATTACCTATTAAAACTGGACGACAGTGACATTGGATAAAACAGGTAGGTTTAATCTAAAAAAAAAACAAGTGATCGTAATACAATATGTCTTTATTGTTTTAATGAATTGTTGAAGAATTTTCTCGCTATTAGACAGTTGTTTGAGCCAACAAGTTCCAAATTCCCAGGGCGTCACTACTTGTATAAGTTACACAATATTTTGAAAGTTGTCAGATGAAAAATATCGGTATTTGCGTTAGTATACTGATGTTGTTAGATCCAAAGATAAATACCACATGGAAAGTGTACAACAATAACGTTTGAACGAAAAAGAATGCGACACCAAGCTGCTGGAAACAACAGGTTAACATAAACAACACACACCATGAATAATGATAAAGTCCTACTAATCATTCAATAAAATCGTAAATGCAATAACAATGTGTAGCCTTCAACCGATGAAAGGTTCGCATTTTATATATCAATAATAAAATGAAATGGATTTAAAAAGTGTGTATGTTTTCCAATGCTCAATCTTTATTCAAAGGAAACTTCAGCATGGTTCAGAGGAAAACAGTGTCTATTTGTATGGTGTATGGAAATTTAAAATAAAGCTCTTTCTGTATTTCTTTATATGTACTTTTAGTCAGCTGAGACCAACTTGTTATCATACTTTGTAATAAGCAGGTATTCTAATCTCGTAAAATTGAGACACAATACGTATGTAAACTAGCAAATAGTGCAAGCAATACTTTTCCTTTGTTTAAACTTCAAATATTTATACACCACCTACTTGTATAGCAACAAATATCCACTCTTGTTTCGGGAACCACAACCTTTTCCCGCAAGAACACATTTTTTTCTGTAATACATAAGAAACAAAAAAAGAATTTACGAAATTCCTACAGTTTTGTGACAACAATTTAGTAAGATTATGATCAAATTTCATATGATAAATTCTTCAATACTCACGACATAGCTGCTGTCCATGGTACAAAAGAGAAGTGCTTCAGTTACACGTTTTTGAATTCTAACGTAATTAAATTATTTTTGTTAAATGTCACAATAGTTTGTGACAATACTAACTTTAATATGAAACTACATTGAAAAACATCAATACATAACTTGAAGGTCTAATGTTACCTGCTTGGGTGCACAACTACAATTTATAAGTTTTTCCAGTGAATAACCGTTTGATCCATTTAACAGAGCGTCCATTTCAAATATAACATTGTTAGGTAATATAAGGCAATTCTGAAGGGTAATTTTTGCGTTCAGCATATTATTCAAATACGAAAGAGTGGCACTCCAACAGGAACACATTGGAGCTGAAAATAAAGTCATTTGATGAATACAGATACAACATAAACACGCATTAAAATATTTCTGATCAATGAATAATTTTATAAAATATTGTAATCAAGTTTGTTGATAAAATCATCGAACATACAGTTGACATAACAATGGGTAGGTTTCTAACCTATGACAAAATCTTTAAAAGAAACCAGAAATGGTCATACACGGAGAAGTTACGTTTCACATAAAGCATTTCTGACACCACATATATTTTATTCTTCTTTCTACCAAGAAGTTAAAATAATTAATAGATTTAAGTGTGTTGTTGAATGAAAGGCTATTTATTTGCGCACGACAGTAGCAGCAAACCAGAGCATAGAACACAAGTGTCTTGGATGAGATAAAACCGACTTTTTACCGAACTATTGCACTAATATTACCTATCCTTGTACATGTTTCGTCAGTTCTCAAGCCTTTTTCGGTCGAGTTTTCCGTGGTGGTTGATGTAGGACATGTGGTGATTACTTGACATTTTTAATAAAATTAACGTTTAAATGTGTATTTTGTGGAAATATATCTAAGGCCTTAGCGTTTGTCATGATAAAAAGTCTCTATAACAATCTACAGCACAGTAGGAAATAGACGAATAATGATTGATAGTTGCATACGAACACTGATTGTCTTTTCTATATGTCTTTTTTAAGTTTCTTACCTTTATTTACTGAATTGATTGTTGAAACAGTGGACAAACAGTGTACATCTATGACCGTCATTACATAGAAAACCAGAACCTTAAAGCATTCAAATAAAATATTTGATATATATCAGTAAGTAAAATAGAGAATTTCTTCTTTCAGAACTTAAAATATGGAGATTTTTATGACACACCATAGACTTGACTATTATTAAAGAAAAATAAACAAATGATTCACATCAAAAGTTAAAACAAAACAAAACAAAATGAGAATTTTGTTTTAAATACTTTCATTAGGGAGTTATAAGTTAGACAAAGTAAAACAACCCCGCAGCATTTATTTCACAAGTTTGTTTCAACTACGTTTCCCAAATCTGTTTTTACTCTCATGGAAATACAAATTATTCAAGGTCTATTACAAAAATGCGAGAAAACAATGTCAGTCTTGGACGCTTTGATGTATACATGACGCCACATTATAAACAAAAGAAGAATTAATGACTTGATATTAAAAATCAAAGATACAATGTCCACCAACAGTAAAAGTCAAGCTTCTTGGTTCTTTTATTGAAACAGGACATTAATGGATGTTATAAATAAATAACGAAAAATAAGATTTTTAATTTCTCAAACGAAAAAGTTTTCTACAGTGAGAAGGATTTCGCTAGGAGAGGCATTTTCTGGCACGCAAACATCTGCAAAGTTTTAAGAAATTTGATGGATTAACCTTACCATATTCCAAAAACTGGCTAAACTAAATTTATTACTAAAAGAAGACATCGCGGATGCAGGAATCGTTTACCTAGTAGAGGGTTTCACTCCTGGTGATATAAGTGGTCTCTTTTTATAGTTTTGACAGCCAATAGTTTTTGATTATTGTATAAATTGTTATTATTTTCTAACACGTGGTTTTAAACGCCAGCTTCTTTGTGTGAATAAAATAGCAAATAAAATGACGCATTTTATCAACTAAAAAGATTGTCATAACAAGGACAACAGTACATAAATAAACCAACGTCTTAATGGTATTAATGACTTGTCGTTTTGTTTTCTGTTCTTGTCTGAAGCAAAAATTTAATTGTCTCGGTAAATCGTTTGTCATATGTAATCTCATTTGATTGTAATGAAAGTTAATAGAAAGATATCATCAAAAGCGTAAAAAAACATGTATTTGCTTTAAGTTATTAGCAAAATTAGATAAGAAAACACACACTCAAAAAGCACCATAACAAAGATAAGGTTAAAAGGGTTCTACATAAAATTTTCAGATATAAACAGCTTTAAATCTCAAATTCAGGTAAAGATGCTGTTGTTCAATAGGTATTTTGCATTGCAAATATTACCAGTATTGCCTACCTTCATTTTGTCCTTAAAGTACTGTTTCACAATTTTAGTATAACAATCCTTAAATTTCACCAAAACATGGTCCTTGTATCAGTTTTATATAGAAGTGTATTGTACCTCAGCAAACAATACAAACAAAACAGATTTAATAGCATTTAAATGTAACGTACTAATTAGCAAGCATTGATAAATATAAAGATGGTTAAAGTGATTAAATTGAAGCAGAATGAAGTTTTTTGTACAGATCTCAACGATGCAAAAATAAACGTGCATATAAATTAAATTGAATATAATTTGGATATGGATAAACGATTGTTTAGTTATATAATAGGACAATGTTTTGTTTGGTTATATTATCAAATAATATTGACTGTTGCCACCATAGTGTTCTAATCAAGATAAATTTCTAACTGAATGATTTTAGATCACCCTTTTAAGGGTTATTTATGAAAACTTATTTTATTTTATCATTTCTAAATGGATAGTAATAAAGGATTTATTCAGATTACACCAAACACAGAGTAAGAAATACAAGAAAAACCAGTTAAGTAATTTAATTATATTTAATATATTTATCTTATTATTGTTATCATCAGATACAATTTTGTACTTATTAGTTGGTCGAAAATACATTAAGATTACTCCTTGATTGTATATTTTTAATATTTGGTAACAAATGATATAATAAAGACAATTGCAACATATTTTAATCGTATTTGTACATTACTTACTGATGTAGTGAAGATTGTTTGTTTGTTTTGTTTTTAACCCCATTTTGAGCAATTTTTCAGCTATATCATGCCGTGCAGTTTTTATTGGGGAAGGAAGCCGGAGGACCCGGAGAGAAGTTCCGACCTTTGGTAAGACAACTAGCAGTCCTTGTAAATTAAGATTTGGGTCAAGTACACGCTTCCCGCAGTGATACTCGTACCCGCAGCCTCAGTGTTGACAGACCATGTGATCAATAGTAGAAGAACTACCTTAACCACCGATGATGTAGTGAAGAACATCGAAGAATACATCAAGAAAATGTTATCCTTTGTATGACAGATGACCTGACTAGTTCCAAGGAATTACGCTGTAGCTATTGACGGACGAATAATATACCAACATAATTCTTGTTCTAAGAGCCTTAAACTGGTCTTTTTCACACAAAAAACGCCATCGAACTTTGGGTCTCGGTGGCCGACTAGTTTATGTAGTTAGTCGTCTACTTTGATCACAGGTCGGTCAACAACGAGATTTCGGGTTTCTTGATGTGGGAAGGTGGTGTTTTTTAATTGACAAGGATTGCCAGTTTTCCTACCAATGGCTGGAACTCCCAGGTGTACTCTGGCATCCTACCACAATAAAAACTGGACCAACGATATCGCTGAAAAACTGCTGAAAGTTGCTTTAATCCTCATTTAAATAACAAATCTACCCTAATACAACTTTGGCATTTATTTTGGGGTTTGATTTTAACGCTACCTTAAGTAATTGTATTGTTAAGTCTACAAATACTAATTGATCAACTGTAATTATGTTATTATTTGTCAATTGCATTTATAAGCCACGCGACTCAGTTAAATAACAGGCGCTGCACGCTTTAACGGTTGTGGATATTCATGTGCCTTAATCAGTCAATCAGTTATCTTCAATATCCGTTGAACCTTAAACACAGCACTGTGTTCTCATTAACCGTAAACTACTTTTTGTACCTATTTCATTAAAATACAACGTTACGGGAATTAACATTACAAAACTGTCATCCGAACTAAATATGGTATCAGAGATCATATCTTAAATTCTTTGTACTTTATTGTTCTTTAAAACATGTCGATAAAGTGAAACATGTCTTCTATTTGTAACGGAAATCCAAATATCATCCAGCATAGCATTTTTTCAAATATGTAAAATGCACGGAAAAATGTTCAGTCTGAGCTGATATACTGCTATATTTTAACACAAAACTAATGCATTATAATCACTACATATAACTTCCAATGTTTAACAAAGTTGTTAAACAAGATATAGAACGTTTAAGTTACTGCAAAAAACTAGAAACCAGAGTGAGCTAAACTCAATTCATATCTTCATGCCCTTACAGATGGACAGATAGTTTTACACAGTATGATTATGAACGAGTTGAAATATCTATTGCAAACTATTCATATTTTATATTTCTAATTGCTGTATCAAAGAAGAGATTCTTGAGAACAGAAACTAAAAATTATTGGGCAAAATATAATCTATTAAACTAACATCTCTTGTACCAGCAAAGATTAGTGACAAAAACAGCTATTTTACAATCACAATATAAAACAACTTGACTCGTTAAAAATAACGACACAGATACAACAGCTAAAATACAATAGAAAAAGTCTTGCAGTTATAGCGAAATAGCGATCATATATAAATACGTTTAGATTTCCTGAGATATAATATTGCGAAAGTGAGATTTTGGAAAAAGCTATAAATATAATTTATTTGACTGTTTAACAGTGAAGTAAAAGTTTAACAAGTAAAAAATATATTCAAAAAGTCAAAAATCATTGTTTTGCTTCAATTCACAATGTTAGTACCACATAAAGAACTCATACATACTGTCAAACTGACAATTTACAACTGTAAAACTCATTGAAGCGATTACATCAATGGTTCTGACTTTGTACAGGCATTTCAAAAGAAAAAAAGGAAAGTCTAATCTCCTGCTTCCATCATTATAGTGTTTGAGTTGCTGTGTTGATAATATGTGGTTGAGTATAATATAGTAAGTGTTGACGTAAGGTGTAGAGTGTTTTTGCGTGAAAAATGAAAACTGCTTACCGCGTATGGTTCAGCTTATTCTCCTTCTGTAGATCAAGAAGGGTACATTTTGAAATCAATAGAATTATTTCCTCGAAATATTCAGCGTCTTGAAGTATGGCAGTTTTTAAATTTTGAAAGGGCGATTTTCCATACTAAAATTTGACCTTAATTAGAAAAGAAGTGTACTTTAGGAACAATTTATTGTTGTGTTCTCGAATTCCTTCGGGTGATGTCGTCTACAATTGAGGCGGGAAAAGTCTCGCTGTTAGTCCAAATACCATTTAACGTCACGAAAGCAGACGAATATTTGTAAACATCGTAAGGTCCCTTTAGAAGCAAAAATGGCTGACTTATTATTTAAAATTCCTGTAGCAAAAGTCAATGACGATTTGTAACAACTAAACAACAGAGGCATTTTACAAAACATGGACAGGATATCGTATCAACATTCTTTCTACTGAATGTTCGTAATAAAAAAGGTAAAATATAGAATAATAAAAATATGCAAGCAAACAAATTTTCCTAAGGGGGTTTGGCATTTAGTATAGTCAGTAATAGATGTATTTCTAGTGATCATAGCAGAAAATTCGCTATACTGTCATTACGAGAATTTTTAAAATTCCTTCGTTTTTTAAAAAATGTTTTGTACCATATTGATTATTTCAATTTATGGGGTATTGAATTTTAAAATGAAGCAAGTAGAACTTCTGGATTAGAATAACATTTTCCTCACTTTCATGAAAATGATGAAAATAATTTGTTTAATTTTTATGATACTGGAAACTAGTCTCTCTAATAAGAAATTTCTATATGGCGCTCACGAAGCATCAGACAGTCCATTGAAGCAAATTCGTTAAAGTTGCCTCAAATAACGTTGTTAGTAAATAGAAGTACTGTTATAATATATTTCCAGGTTTTCAACAGGAGAGACAATTGCATTCAACAGAAAACCATTTGTCCATTCCTTTAAATTGTCTTAATACTTAACCTTTTCTGATTCGTTTACTAGTATCAGATATATTTATTGCAATTAGACACCAAAGTAAAAATGAAGAGAGGAAATAATCAACATTTTTAGCTGTTCTTTTATTTAAGGATAAATAAAAAAGTATTGCTTTATATATTCGAACCTTGTTGTGATTTTGAATATTTTTTATATATGGCGCTTCTTAATCAAATAACCTTTCAAAGTTTTTTATTTTTTAAAGCAAAAGTTATGAAAACTGTTTCCATCAGATTATTTATTAAAAAACCGGCTTAAGTATACAAGTCACAATACAATGAGTCATTGAGTCATTCAAGCAAAAGCTGACACCAGTTATCCTGTCAGCTACAACTAGTACAGAAGAAGCCAGTAAAATCATTTGTACCATTAGCTTTGACTAACAGAATATGCCAGTAACATTACCAGCTTAAAGTCACTCATACTGATCGTATAGAATGGATGAAAACTTAATTGTAAACCCATTACAATTTCTTCCTTTTATATAACCTGTCGGTTTAATCATTTCCAAATAAACTCTTCTTTTACAATGTTTAGGGAGGAAATCAAGTTAAAAATCCAAGTTATCTTTCTTTTATTTTATAAATTTTATTTATAATATATATAATAGGCATCTATACAAATGCACACGTACAGTTTATTGTTCGTGAGATTTTTTTCTTTTGCCCTCTCCGATCAAATTCTAAATTCTTGTTATATATAAATTTACAAAGAATTTAAAATAAATACTTCAACAAACAATGTTTAATTATTATATAAATATTATAATATAATTCACAGTCTATTATAATCATCAACAGCTTGAGAAACAGAAGAGAATGTCGTTAAGAATGACAATTATCCTATTATTAGTAGTGATGACAACGAAGCTTGCTTCAGCAACAACAAACATATCTGGTAAGTGACACTTAATATGATATACTACTATTGGAAAATCGTTTTATTCGTTTATGTTGCGACAGATATAATTGCTACAGAAAAATACTGTCATACATATAGCTGAGTTGTCTCTGCAAACCGTTCGGTTAAAAATATCCCTTCCATGAAAACGAAGCCATGCCTAAATATCCCGTTTCGTAGGATAGTACTGACATCTTCACAAATGTTTTACCTGCTGCTCTTGTCTGTTTTGAAATGGCGTTTTTCATTACTAACAATGTTGTCTTTGAAAATTAATCGCAGAAAGCCAATCTTGTGTTGGTAGTTGCTGTTATTGGGGAACTAGAATTTTATCAGTTTGTATAAGTTTATTTTGCAGTTTAACGCCTAATTTTATTTTGATTTAGCATTACGTTTTGCATATTTTATTTGCAACCACTGTGTTAAAGCCTATACTGATGGGCTGTTACTGGAGAGTATCACTAGCAACGCAATAACTCAACGGCGCTGACATAGGTGGTTTTTAGCCATTCATTGATATAGCCATTGTCTATAATAACTGTCATGATCTATGGTTTTCTATTCCGAACGTACAGATTGCTTTCTTAATAATGTCTTAAAATACTTTTATTCTTTGTATATAACCACCATTGATGAGTATTGAAAAGACAAAACACTAATCGGGCAAAGTATTTTTTATCATTTATCATTTCATTTCAAAGTACAGACCTCCAATGGTGCTTTAAATGGGTAATAAATTGTCTTTGTAGCTGAAATAATAAGATTTTGTACATGTTGGGAAGCACTTATACTGTGTGAGGATCAAACTGTGTTCGTTATCATCAAAACAGAAAATTGCCCCAAACGTTTTGTATGGGAACAACCTGCTGCTAGCGTTACACAATTTCAAGTTATAACCAGTTAAAACGGAACAAATGTAGTCAGCACTATTTCATGTGAAAGAATTGAGGTACATTTTTTTATACTAGTAGTACTTTTATATCAAATACTTGGTATTAATAAATATAACATTCTTCTCTTGAGAATCGACACATAGATCAATTTTAAAAGTTTAAAATGAAGTCTTATTATTAAATATATGATATATATATATATATATATATATATATATATATATATATATATATATATATATATATATATATATATATATATATATATATATAAAAGTCTAAAGAGTCTACCAACCAGCAAGCTTATTAAGTATCGGATCGACAAACATGACGATACAGCATAAACAAAAAATAATGTACAAGTCTAGAAGATTATGCAACGATACAAATGACGGTGTTTCTTGTCAAAAATTTAGACAAAGACTGACCAACGAATGGCCTTAGTCATTGAATGTCAATAAAAATAAATGACGTAAACAAGTCATAACATATTGATCTTGAAATTTCTCATTTCCAACTTAACCCAAAATAGTTGCTTCACAAGTCCGCCAGCCGCGGACGTGCCGTGCTGTTACTTTGCTTTGCTCAAATATTCCAACAAGATGTAATCAAAATTACCAAGGTGACAAATTCATTACGCCAGACGCGCGTTTCGTCTACTTAAGACTCATCAGTGGCGTTTAACTCTAAATGCTTAAAGTATTTTTTCATTCGGTGATGGAATAATATAAGTCCACTGGGATCGTGTAAAAACACAATACAGGTAGTTCAAAATATTATATAAAAGTCTAAAGAGTCTACCAACCAGCAAGCTTATTAAGTATCGGATCGACAAACATGACGATACTTAATAAGCTTGCTGGTTGGTAGACTCTTTAGACTTTTATATAATATTTTGAACTACCTGTATTGTGTTTTTACACGATCCCAGTGGACTTATATTATTCCATCACCGAATGAAAAAATACTTTAAGCATTTAGAGTTAAACGCCACTGATGAGTCTTAAGTAGACGAAACGCGCGTCTGGCGTAATGAATTTGTCACCTTGGTAATTTTGATTACATCTTGTTGGAATATTTGAGCAAAGCAAAGTAACAGCACGGCACGTCCGCGGCTGGCGGACTTGTGAAGCAACTATTTTGGGTTAAGTTGGAAATGAGAAATTTCAAGATCAATATGTTATGACTTGTTTACGTCATTTATTTTTATTGACATTCAATGACTAAGGCCATTCGTTGGTCAGTCTTTGTCTAAATTTTTGACAAGAAACACCGTCATTTGTATCGTTGCATAATCTTCTAGACTTGTATATATATATATATATATATATATATATATATATATATATATATATATATGATATATATGAGAAAAAAACCATTTACCTGAGGGTTTATTTCGTTATATTTCATTCGTACATGTGTTAACGACGCAAATTATGTTAAAATGTCAACAAATGTTGAAATCGTATTTCTCCCTCATTTTTCGTTTAGGGAATCATATGTAAACAACCGATTGTACCGTTTGCGAGGGACGCCATGACATTCGGCTTTGCAGTCAAGGTAATCATTGTAATCAGTAATTAAAGTCAGGGAATTATTCATGATGCGATTACAAACAAATACTTGATGTAAAACATTCCACGGACCATTTTTCTGTTATTTTAAGGACGAGTTTAACTAAACAAACAACACCAACAAATTCGTAAATGGAACCAAGTTAATTGGATAGGTAAGCCCGCAAGACATTTTGATATCCACCAAAAATAGAACGTCTACAAGAAATTGTCATGAGAAAATATAGCACCCAAACAATTAACCTTTAAACATTTAATACAAATTGTATGCAAGGAATCTCCAACGGTCAAATTTGTTTTTCCAACACTGCACAGTAATCATCTAATATCTTACGAAACGGTGGAAGTTGTAAGAGAAGATATAATTATTCTTACATGAACACAGAAGATACGAATATTGTATAATTTTATTTAATCGGTTTATTTCGATGTAACAAAGATTCAGAATTATACCAGTGCTCACAAATACCAAAAACACTTTTAGTAATTACGATTCCTATTACAGATTGCTCCCGTTTGCTTCAGATTTAATAATGACCATTGTAACTGTTTACCTATTCACACAGGTAAGAATTACAGTTTAAAGGTAAAACGACGTATATTTTGCACTTCTTAAATTCTATAATTCAATACACAATTCATGATTCCGATTTTATTTTTACTATCCAATCAGAACGCTCAGTTATAATTAGCCGATGTGTACACAAAGCTTCCGCCATCTTTGTCCCACAAGCCAACTATTTGTACAGTTGTGGAAACGTTTCAATTGTTTTCAGAAAATGATTCCTAGTTGTGAATGGGGTACACGTAATTCCGCTGAAAGGTACCCAGATCGAATGCAATTATACATATTTATACTACTTCCTAAGATTAAAAGAGATTTAGAGAAATGTCTACGCTTGAAAACGTGTTGAAGTCCCAATGATCAGTTCAATATTAAGAGGATAAATAAACATAATGCTGCTGCAATCCTTGTAGAGATTTAAGCAACCCTAATATGTTAGAACAATGCCCGCTTAGTCTAAAAAAGAATAAATGATTACGTGATGGTGTGCACGTCTTCAATTTCAAATTAACTTTATTACAATTTTAAGTCTGTTAGTGAATCTACCCTAACTCAATTATGATATACAAGAAATGGGACAGGAACCATGCTCTTTTTTATGTGTTCCTGTGTAAAACTATTGGATTTATATATACTTATATAATGGACTTAATTAATTGTTAATGAACATTACTTACATAACGTTACACGTATTTCTGATTTATGTTCCTTTTTCGGCTATGAAATTTGTCGATTTGAAGTTCGGGTAGTACTTTAAACACACATACAAAACAAATATTTCTGTAGTAAACATCGTGTTTTATTATTATATTGATACATCTTTATCCAATTAATTAGCAGTTATCGATTTTTCAGCGACGGTACATGTGTAGGAAATTACTCTCTGACAGCGTATGTAAATACGCGTTCACACACACGGCCAGTTAAGACAGATTACATTTATAAAATTTAATCGCAATTTCGGAATAAAAAAACCTACCGAGCTTAACATGTGAAATAGGATTTCAGAAAGTTTCGGTTCAGGTCCAATTTCTCAATACGAAGACTGTGAGGCGATTAACCTTTTCTCATAGATTGCCAGCGGCAACGCGGACGGTATTTCAGATATTCTGTTATCGTGAATATAACCCTGGGTGAAATAATTCAAACCTTTTTCTAAAACCTTTGTTGGATAAGAAATTTCTTTCTGGTAGGTAGAAATATCTATATTTCCGGGAATTTTGTCAAGACAATCGGTAGTAATATTGGCATCACGATGATGCTGAGCCGCCATTTTGAAAGAAGCTTGTGGTGCATAGAAACAATAACTAAGGAGGCGGGGCTTATCTTCTCATCAGGGAACCATGAATACTGATCTACTGCAGAATAATAATACAACATCTATTACTCTAGTAATAAAATTGATAAGGTTTGTTCTATAATCACATCGCCAATACTTAAATTTTCGTAATCGATTGAGCTGTTTGATTGAGTATTTATATGTTATATTTTTTTCTGTAGAAATCACAAGTTGTCGACCAAAGACCAACGAGATAAAGACCAAAGACACAACGACTAAAGAGACCAATGAGAGCAAAGAGATAACTATAGCAATGTGTATCCCTCTACTTGTTGTCATATGCATAGTATCCTTAATTATCGTAGTCAGAATATACCACTACATTGCCCGAAAGGTATAGTAAAGTAGTGAACACTGAATATAAAATGTTTAATGTTCGTATGTATGCGTGATTGCAGTTTACTTTCAGCAATTTTTCCATTTCTAAGACGTCCAGTTTTTTATTTTGTTGGAATTCGGAGTTGACAGTGAAAACCTCCGACGTCGGCGGCAAAACTTTCTTGAAAATTAATGTTGGTGTCGATTACACTCGTTACACCTAATAATCAAGCTTAGAAAACCAAATCCTAATTGTAGTAGTGTGTTTGTAAAGTTCAGAAACATTTTTTTAACTAACTATATGACTTATTTTGTTATATTAGTAAAATTGGTTTTCATTTTCAGAGAAATCACATAGAACATAGACATAAGAACGATGAAGTTGAAATGACACCATTATCTAACGTTATCACACAGTGAGATTTTATTTGAACTCAGGATTCTTAAAGATGAGGAAATAGTTATTGGACTTATATACCAGTCACTATTCTGCCCTACCAAACTCTATAATAGAAATCCTTTTGTTTTCATCCACTCATAAGACTTAATTCTAATTGTTCTTCACAAATGGTAATAAAACATGGGCTGGCCTGGACTTTATGGGAATGTAAAAATTCAAGTTATTCATCTAAACTTATTATAGTTTGTTGTATTTGTATTTATTATATAGTATATGGTTATGTTGTAATTATATTATGCACTTGTATACTTGTAACAAGTAAGGCGCTGCATAACAACTAAAAAAATAAACAGCTGTACAAAGATAGGTTGTCATTCATATCTAGGTTTAGCTGTCGTATAGACGCATGACAAAAGATTATTTATCCTAACTTATCTCCGGACTTTTCTGTGTAGATCAGTGATTAGTTCATTTAGCTTTACCATCCTTTTATACAATTTTATATTTTGTTACAGAAATCGAGCTCAAATATATATTTATTTGCTGATTAAATAGAGTATAGGAATTTCTTAGTACTAGTATTCTATTTTTTATGTTTACTTTAATATTTTTCTTATATTCTTTGCTATGATGTAAAACTTTATTGCCATGTGTTGACACTGTGGAATAAATTTAACATAAAATACTTTATAAATTATTTAATTTAATTGGTTCAGTCAATGTGTTTTCAATTTTACAAAGATTGGTTAATATTTTTATTATATGATCATGTATAGAGCCTACTCTTATGGTCTTCATGACATTAATGAAAAGTACTTAACTATTTTCAATCTTAGAGCAGTTTACAAAAGAATGTATGTCATGTTTTTCATTCAACTCGATAACAATCATAGAACACTTTTTAAATGAGCTAAAATTGTTATAATATTATGCATATGGATTAATTAAAACTTGCTTTTAAATTATATATTTGTAGCTATGCTAATATTTGTTATTCGTAACTCGCTTAAGTAAGAAACACTGGCTATAATCAGGACTAGAAGAAACTTAAAATTAAAGAAAAGAATGTGTAGTCGTGTTAATTTATCTGATTAACCAACGAGTTTGCTTGTCAATTCATCCATGAGTATGCTAGTCCTGTTACCAAAGAGTTAATAAACCCGACTAATGCAATCTTGTCGGCTACAGGATTAACGCACAGTTATGAACGCTGTACCAACCAAATAAATATTGCATTACCTATTAAAACTACACGACAGTTACATTGGATAAAACAAGTTGGTTTAATCTGAAAAGGATTAAGTAATCGTAAAACAATATGTATTTATTATTTTAAAGTATTGTTGAAGAATTTTACTCGCGATTTAGACAGTTGTTTGAGATAACAAGTTCACATTTTTCAGAGAGTCACTGCTTGTATACGTTACACAATTTTATGCAAGCTGTCAGATTAAGAATACAGATATTTGCGTTAGTATACTGATGAAGTTAGATACAAAGAAAACCACCGATTGGAAAATGTACAACAACAACATTTGGACAAAATAGACGGCAGCACCAAACAGCAAAAAGCAACAGATGAACAAAATCAGTATTCAACATGAATAACAATATAGTCCAACCAATCACTCATCGTGAATGCTCTAACAATGTGCTGACTTCAACCTGTGAAAGGTTCGCATTATTTAAAATGGATTTAAAAGTTAGTATGTTTGTCCAATGCTCAATCCTGCCGATTGTAATGAAAGAACATTTCAGCTTCTTTTCAGGGGAACACAGTTTTTACTTGTATGGTGTATGGAAATAAAAAATATAAAGCTCTTTCTGCGTTTCTGTATATTTACTAATATTCAGTTGAGACCTACTTACCATACATTTGTAATAAAACTATATTCTTATCTCGTTCAATGTTCAACTACAATCAGCCAAAAAATGTAAAGAAGCTAATAAAGCAACACTTTTCCTTTAGTCATACTTCTAATAAATATACACCACCAACTTGTATAGAAAACAAATATCCACTCTTGTTTCGTAAACCGCAATTTTTTTCAGCAAGAACACAATGGTTTTAATAATACATAAGAAACAAAAAAGAATCTACGAAATTCTTACAGTTTTGTGACAACAATATCTTAAATAAAATTCTTCTATACACACAGCTCAGCTGCTGTCTGGTACATTAAAAGGTACTTCAGTTACACGGTTTTAAATTCTTACGTAAATGAATTTGAAATTTTTTATTAAATGTTACAATTATTTGCGACAATACTAACTATAATATGAAACTACATAAAAAGTATTTAAATGTTCAGTGAATAGCCTTTTGATCCATTCATCAGAGTGTCAATTTCAAATGTAACATTGTGAGGTAATATAAGACAATTCTGAATGATAATATTTGCGTTCAGCATTTTTTTAAAATACGAAAAAGTGAGACTACAACGGGAACACAGTAATAAAGTCGTGTTGGAGTGTTTGATGTATAAAGAAATAACATAAACAAGCATTAAAAATATTTCTTATCAATGTATAATTTTATGGAATTTGTGTTGATGAAAACGTCGAACAAAGATTTGAAATAACAATGAGTAGGTTTCTAACCTTTTACAAAATTCTTATATTTAAAAGAGACAGAATTTTATGCTTCAGAAATGGTCATACTCGGAGAAGTTGCGTTTCACATAAAGAATGCCGGAAATTTTAGACACCACATATATTTCACTCTTCTTTCTACCAAGAACTTAAAAAGGAATAAGACTTAAGTTTGTTGTTAAATATTTGACTTTTAATTTGAACACGACAGTAGCAGCAAACAAGAGAATAGAGTATCTAACCATAAGTATCTTTGATGAGAAAAACCGACCTTACCGAACCATTTCACTAATATTACCCATCCTTATACATTTTTCATCGATTCTGAAGTCTACGTCGGTCGAGTTTGTTGTAGGACATGTGGTAATTACTGGACAAATAAAGTTTAAATGTGTATTTTGTGAAAATATATCTAAGACCTTAGCGTTTACAACGATCAGTTTGAAATGGACGAATAGATTAATAGCTTGCATACAAATACTGATTGTGTTTGCTATATGACTTTTTTTTTTAAAGTTTCGTACCTTTACCGAATTGATTGTTGAAACAGTGGACAAACGTACTAATCTATGACTGGCATTACACAGAAAACCAGAACCTTAAAGCATTCAGATAAAATATTTGATATATATCAAAGTCCCTCAGTAGGTTTAAAACGCAGATTTTCGTGAAACATCACAGATTAATAGGTTCTTCCATACGTTGTTAGGAAAGATTGGTTGATCTGTTACGAGTGATAGAAATTTATGCGAGTGGAGCGCGGCGGAACACACCAAAAGAATTACACATTTTTATCACGACTGACAGGTCACACGGGCTACCCAAAAGGTAAAAAAAAGTACCTATTTCTTCCGTAAACCAACAACTTTCACATCGCTATATCTTATAGACGCTCGATTGTTTTAGATTCCATTGTGTCAGAAATCCAATCAGAACGCCGGAAACAAAAACGTCAAACAAGAACGTTGTTATGCTTCCATAACAACGTTCTTTTTTCTGGAGTTTTGATTGGATGACGCAGCAAGTACAGATGTGTGCGCGTGAGCTCATCTGTACTGGGTAATCTGTACCAGAAATCGTCCATTTACGGAAGAATTGAATATTTGGTAAAAAAAAATAGACAAATGATGCACATCAAAAATATAATTTCAACACTTTTATTAGGTAAGAAAGTAGTAAGTTGGACCTATCAAAATAAAAACAAACGCCGCATTTCACAAGTTTGTTTAAACCACACTAAGGCAAATCTGTTTTTATTCTCTTAGCAATTCAAGTTACTCAAGGTCTATTACAAAAATGTGAGAAAATAAATTTTGATGTATAAATGACAACAAAACTGTGAGACAACAAATGTCAGTCGTGCACATTTTGATGTATAAATCACACAATGAACTTAGAATAAGTGGCTCAATATTAAATATTCTTTAGAGTTAAATTTTAAAGATTCTACGGTAACCAACAATAAAAGTTAAGCTTCTTGGGTCTTTTATTGAAGAACATTTATGGATGTTATAAGCTAAATTCGATGACAAAAAATTATTTTATTTCCCCCAATATGATTTTCTCCATCCATGTAAGCAACATTCATCCTTGCAAGCTTATTAATATGCATATCTCCAACGATATAATATTCTAGAGATGCCTCAAATGAGAAGGATTTCGCTAAGAGATACATTTGAGTCACGCTAACATATGCTAATTTTCAAGAAATTTGATGGATCAATCTTGCCATATTGACTTAACTAAATTTATGATTATAAAAGTCACCACTGATGCATGAATCGTTTACCAATTAGTATATAGAGTCTTTTATTCATGGTGATACAGATGGTTTTTGTAGTTTGACAGTTCATTGTTTTTGTTTGTTGTATGCATTGTTGGTATTATCTAACACCTGGGTTAAAATGCTAGCTTTATTTTTGTGAATAATACAGCAAATAAAATAACGAGATAGATTTAATAACAAGTGCAACAATACATAAAAAGACCAGACGTCTTACTGGCATTAATCATTTGTAATTTTGTATTTTGTTCTGGTCTAAATCAAGAACAAATCTGTTTTTCTGTGTAAATCGTTTCTTTGTCATAGTGTTCATTAATTAAAAAGATAGATATTAATTTTATTGTAGTGTATTTTAGTATTGAAAGTTCATACGAAGATGTAAAAAAATCGACCAAAATCATGTATTCGCTTTAAGTTATAAAACAAATTAAATAAAAAAAAACAGAGGGTACGACATAAAATTTGCAGATATATACAGCTTTAAATCTTGGAGTTGTTTTTTTATTAAATAGGTATTCTTCCATGCAAATATTAGCGGTGTTGCCTACCTCCATTTTGTCATTGAAGAATAATATCAAAATTTTAGAATAACAATCCTTAAATTACACCGAAACATGGTACTTGTATCAGTTTTATACAGAAGTGTGTTGTATCTCAGCAAACAATACAAACAAAACGGATTTAATAGCATTTAAATGTAACGTACTAATTAGCAAGCTTTGTTAAATATTAAGATGGTTAAGTGATTAAATTGAAGTATAATGAAGTTTTTGTACAGATCTCAACGATGCCTAACTAGCGTGCATATACAAAACATTTAATATAATTCGGATAAACGTTTGGTTTGGTTGTTTTATCGGAGGATGTTTACTGTTGCCATCATAGTTTCCTAAACACGACTTATTTCTAAATGAAAATGTTTTCAGATCACCCTTTTAGGGGTCAATTAATGAAACTTATTTTATAATTTAACAATGGATGGTAATAAAGGATTAAGTGAGATCACAACAACACAGATTACGAAATAAAAGAAGAACCAGTTAAGTACTTAAATCATATTATATATATTTATTTTATTGTTGCTTTTATGATCCAATTTTGTTCGTCTTAGTTAGTCAAAAATACATTTATATTCTCCCTTGATTGTATATTGTTTATATAGTGGCTTTAAGCACATTTAAACAAACAACTTTTTGCATTTATCTTGGACTTTTTTTAGCGCTGTAAATAATTTTATTGTTAAATAAATCAAAAAATAATTGATGAACTGTTATTTTAGTATTTGTCAATTGCATTCATTAGCCACGCGACTCAGGTTAAATGACAGTCGCTGCACGTTTTAATGGTTGTGCATATTTATATGCATTAATTATTCACATTATATATCGTCAATATACATTATACCTCAAACACAATACTGTGTTCTCATTACCTGTAATCTACCTTTTGTGCATATTAGATTAAAATTCAACGTCACGGGAATTTCCATTACGAAAATGTCATCTGAACTAAATATGGTATCAGAGATCATATCTTAATGTTTTTGTACGTTATTGGTCTTTAAATATTGTCGATAAAGTCAACGCGTCTTCTGTTTGTAACGGGAAACTAAATATCAGCCAGCATAGTTGTTTTCAATGCTGATAAAATGCATGCATGACCACTAAAGTACTATAAGAACGTTCGGTCTGAACTGATTAGCAAGTTATGTTTTAACAAAAAAAATGATGCTTTATAATAACTACATATCACTTCCAATGTTTTACAGCATTATTATACAAGATATGGAAGTAAAGTTAATGTAGAAACTATAAACAAGAGTGATCTAAATAATATTCATTAAAGTACAAATTTTCGTGCTCTTCTCGGTAGACAGAGAGTTTTACAAAGTAACATTATAAACAACTTAATAGACCTTTTTCTAACTATTCATATTTTAGAATTCAAATTTCTATATCAAAGAAGAGACTCATGTTACCAGAAACTAATAATTATTTGGCAAAATATAAACGTGATACTAATATCTCTTGTACCAGCAAAGGTCAGCGACAACAATAGCGAAATAGCGAGCATATACACTTAAATATATATAGAAATTCATGAGATATAATTTTGCGAATGAAAGATTTGGATAAAAAGTATAAATAAATTTATGTGACTTATAAAGTGAACTGAAGAATTTAACAAGTAAAGAATATGCAAAATATTCGTTTGCTACAATTCAAAATGTCAATACTATATTTAGAAGTCATACAGACTGTGAAAATGACAACTATAAGCAAACTCTTGAATCAACTAACAATGACGAAACTGCATCAATGGTTCTAACTTGGGTCAGACATTTCAAAAGAAATGAGATTTTACGAAAAGCCAAATATCCCGCTACCATCATTGTGGTGTGTGAGTTGTTGTGTTGATAAAAAAGATTCAGTATCATAAACCATTAGTCAGTAAATAGGTGTTTATAGTGATCATAGCAGTAAATTTGCTACACTGTCATTACGAAAAAAATGTTAAAGTCCTTTGGTTTTTTAAATTTTTGTGTATCCAATTGATTATTACAACTTCTGGGCTAGTAGATTCTATAATGGAGCAAGTAGAACTTCTGAATAAGAATGATATTTTCCTCACTGAGATTTCTAATAATACATTTTAATATGGCGCTAACGAAGCACCAGAGATTTCGTTGAAAAAAATTCGTGAGTTACCCCAAAACACAACAGGTGACACGATAGAAATTCAATAGACAACCATTTGTCTATTCCTTTAAATTGTCTTAATACTTAAACCCTTTCCGATTCGTTTTCTACAATCAGAAATATGTATTGCAATTCATCGCTTAATCAAAAAAGAATGCGGGTATAAATTATCAACACTTTTGAGCTGGTCTTAAATTAAAAGGAAAATAAAACAGTATTGTTATATTTTTTCGAAGCTTGTTGTGATTTTGAATATCATGCACATTGGCTCTTGTTAATCAATATAACCTTTCATAGTTTATTATTGTTTCGCCTAGTAAAATTTATGAAAACTGTTTCATCCAGGTTATTTATAAAAAAACAGGCATAGGTAAGCAAGTTATAATAAAATGAGTTATACTAGCAAAAGTGAATCACAGAGCTGACAACAGTTATTGCATCATCTACATCCAGTATAGACGAAGTCAATAAAATATATTGTGCTTTTACTAACAAAATATGCCAGTAACATAACCAGCTAAAAGTTATTCATACCACAACAAATGACAACTTAATTTTATACCCATAATTGTTTCTTCATTTTATATAACCTGTCGAGTTAATTATTTCCATATATACTCTTATTTCTATTTCCTTGTTTAAGAAGGAAATGAAGTCAAAATTCAAGTTTCGATATATTTGATAAGAAAACGTTTAAATTTAATTTATTAAAATTTTATAAATTTCTTTATAATTATATTTAATAGAAATCTATAATCTTACACAAACTTGCACGCAAATATTATTATTCGTTACATTTATTTTTCTTTGCCCTCTCCGATCAAATTCTAATTCGTGTTATGTATAAATGTACAAACAATGTAAAATAAATACTTCAACAAAAACTGTTTAATAATTATATAAATATTATAATATCATCCACAGTATATAATCATCAACAGCTTGAGAAACAGTCAGGGAATGTCGTTAAGAATGACAATCATCCTACTATTAGTAATGATGACAAAGAGGCTTGGTTCTGCAACAACAAACATATCTGGTAAGTGGCACTTAATGGACATACTAGTATTGGAAAAAGCTATTTATTAGTTTATGTTGCCACAGATATGTATAATTGCAAATTGTCTTTGTACAAAATTATACTGTTATACATATTGCTGAGTTATCTCTTATAGATGTTGTGTTAAAAAATATCCTAACCAAAAAAAAAAATAAATAGACGAAGCCATGCCTAACGATCACATTTTGTAGAATAATACTGACATCTTGAAATCTTTAAAACCAGAGCATAAAACTTGAGTTTAATATGTGAACTAGTTTTTCTAAAAATCAAACCACAGGGATGTAAGTTTCAAAACACGGATGAGGCTGCGGATAAAATCGTTGATTATTATACGTTAAAAAATTGAAAATTGAAAATGAAATATGTAAGTAGTGAGTAGTGAGTATATGTAAACTTTAAAACTAAATACGTCATCTGTGGCCGCCATTTTTTCCTAGTGTTTACAAACAATACTGACTACTATCGGTAAAGTTAAAATCGATCCTAGTTTTTCTTATGTCGAAAACATTGATCCCATACGATTTTAAAGGGATAGCAAGCCTTCTCCTTCCGTAAAACCAGATAGTCATGATCTTGGTGATGACTTCCATACCCACCAACAAACATATATCTCACCCAGTACCAGCCATTCACAGCTGCAACCATCTACATTTATGTTACACCCAGCAGATATAGCAGCCACATCACACCAAATCAAATTAGCCATCAAAGATGAACTTGCTCAATATATAAGATCTTTAGTTAAGGAGGAAATTCAAGAATGCCTAAAAGAAACAATCCAACCCCTCCAACACCACTTTGAAATACTCCGCTCTGAAAATACCCAACTCAAAGCGGACATAGACTCATTAGAGCAGTACGGCGTGAGCTCATACATGTTAATGGTATCATTGAGTCAACAGACGAAAATACCACCGATCGATAAAGTAAATAATATCGTTAGGTCGATAGTTCCTGATCTAAACAAGTGATAGATAATAAGATCTCATCGAGTCGGAAACCCTAATAAGAAACATAAAACAGAAAACAGAAAACAGAAAATCCTGAAAGCGAGTAAAGATCTCAAAGATGGTGAACTTTATAAGCATATCCTTATTAATGAAGACCTAACTAAGACACTGAATACTATTGCGTACAGAGCGCGTCAACTTAAAGAAATAGTATGTCTCACAAACATGGACCATAGATGGTGAAATATTCATTAATTTCCATAGCGGAAAAACTGTTAGTATTACAACGCTTTGAAAAAAATGATCAAAGAAATCTTTCCAGAAGCATTTGTCATTGCCTTTCCGCCAGCCAAACCACAGACTGACAGACAGGACACTGAAGCAATGCAACAATACACACAGTCATTTGCTTATGCGGTACGTGGGTAGATTACCCTCGAGACGCCCAAAAAAGCTTTTGGAGTAAGGGTTTGAACTGAATTATTAAATGTATAAACTTGTTTATTCGTTTATTCGTTTTTGTTATTTCAATGTCTATATGTCTGTTTATTATTATTATTTAAACTATCATTGTTTACAGGTGCTCCGTCGTAGTAAAATCAGTTAATCAAGCGTATCCAAACCATAATAGTACTGTTCACATGACTATTACTTAATCTCGTTGTATATGCAAGGGACATTTAAACATAATTCTCCATAAAAGCACATTTTTGTCATGTTTTCAAAATTTTCAAATCGCTCTTTGCAGAGTTCTCAAATGAATTCAAAAAAGTATTAACTATATTCATTTTTTCTACTTATAGGACGTATAATTCTCAACATTTGAAGAAGAAAGTAAATTAATTTTATTAGAATTACAAAGTCTTTTGTGATAAAAGTTTTTGTTTCCATTGCTAAAATCAACATACTCTCTTATCCCTGTGGTGTCGATTCATCCCAGGTTATAAATATTCTCTTACTTTGTTTTATCATATTTTGTACATTCACTTTAATCGCTCTTTTTAGAAAGTTTCCTACATACAGCTATATCTTGCACCTTTTAAATCAATATTAATTCTTCACAACTCCTCCACTTGAAATGCGTTTGTTATTGTATATCGTTCCGACACTGAATGTTTTGTTTTTGAACTTGTATGATCTAATGAAATGTATAAAAACGTGGGTATAAAAAACGTGCGTAACACCCACTCTCTTTATTTCTTTTCACACCTTTCTGGTGTGACATAATAAATCATGGGTATTTGTATAGAGCAATACCGTATTAGAGTGGTCAATTTAGTGATAACCCATACATTTTTTCCGAAAGTTTTTTTTGAATGTAAATGAAGTGTTGCTTGTGTATTTAGTATATTTTAGTGTAGATAAAAATCGTGCACTGAGATTGTTACTGTGTTATATTGTAATGCATTGGTATACAGCGAGAAGAAAACAAATTTTACTTCGAAAAATAGTTTCTATATTGATTATGCGAACATGTTCAATACTGTAAATATTTCTTTTGTAGTTTTCATAATTCAAATGTTACTTATCATTTCGTGATTAGAAACTAATCCAGGTCCTTTAAATGATGGTTGTGAGATAAGCTCACAAGGTGATATTTCTGAAATTTCAGATATTCCAGGCCTATTCGAGACATTTTCTACGTCCTTATCTTTTATACATTTAAATATCCAAAGTATTGTACCGAAGTTAGATGTGATAATTGCAGAATATTCTGGTTTTGATATTTTATCATTTTCTAAAACTTGGTTAAACACATCTGTTACCGATGAAGAGTTATTTCTCTTAAATTACCACAGACCTTTCAGGAGGGATAGGAGCATCGATAAAAATGGGGGTGGAGTTATTGTTTATGCTAAAGAAAATATTCATGCTATTAGACGTCTAGATCTAGAGGCAGCAGACTTAGAGGTCATTTGGCTTGAAGTTAGTATACACCAGAAAAAATTTCTATACCGGACATACTATATTCCTCCTTTTGGTTCTGTTGATATTTGGAGAAAGGTTGAGGACTCGATGGAGTCTGCCAAAAATGTTAAAAATTGTGATCATATTATTATTACTGGTGATTTTAATGACATCATTTTTTAGCTAACCCCAAAATGAAAAGTATATGTATTAGGTTTAGTTTGTAGCAACTTACTGAAGAGCCTACAAATTTTACGGAACATTCGTCTTCATTGATTGATCTCATAATTACAGATGATCAGTTTTTTGTACCATATGTTACAGTTGGTCCACCACTTCTTAATCAAATTCGATATCATTGCCCTGTCATTGGCTTTGTTAATTCCCCTAAACCCGCTAATAAGTCATTTAAACGTTAAATTTGGCTTTATAACTAGGGCAACTATGATCTGTATAGGCAGATGTTGGCTAACGTCGATTGGGAAAATATCCTGAACGCTAATGATATTGATAAAATTGTGAGCGATGTAACCGGTTGTATTTTACATGCAGTGGATTCCTGCATTACGAATCGTTTTGTAACTATTCGGAAAGATAATTTTGTATGACTTACAAGCGAGAAAAAAAAACTTATCAGGTCGAAAAACCACCTACATACTAAAGCTAAACGTTCTGGTAGACCGACTGATTGGGACAAATTTAAGAAAGTAAGAAATAATGTGACGTAACATGTGAGACTCGCTCGTGAAAAAACACCGCATAGAATTGATTCATCGATTGTCTATCGAGAGGTGCTCATCAAAATCTTGGTGAACAACTTGGAATGAGATATCAGGAATTAAATCAGCACGTTTAGACGTTCCAACACTTTTTATTGGTGAAAGATTAGTTTTTGATGATCTCGACAGAGCAAACTGTCTTAATGACTTCTTTGCTTTGCAGACCCAATTAGATGAGACTAATGCTACACTCCCTCACATCACAACTAATCGAGAACATAAATTAGAAAATATTGTTTTAGTTGAACGTGATGTAGAAGATGTTCTTTCCATTTTAAATATTAACAAAGCCTCCGGGCCTGACACAATAAATCCTCGATTTTTGAAGGAAGCATCGTCTATTTTAAAATACCCTTTATGTAAACTTTTTAACATGCCGTTATCTTAGTCTTATTTTCCAACTGAATGGAAGAGGGCGAACATTTCACCAGTTTTCAAAAATGGATCACCGAGCGAAGTCAAAAGCTATAGACATATTTCATTACTAAGCGTTATTTCTCAATGTATGGAGAGATGTGTATATAAACATAATTTTTATTACAAAATAAGATAATTACTCCTAGTCAGTCAGGATTTACCACAGGCGATTCTGCTAAAAATCAGCTATTGTGCATGTCCAATGATATCGAGAAAGCATTGGATAACGGGAAAGAAAAAAGGGTTGTCTTTTGTGACATAAGCAAGGCATTTGACCGCGTATGGCACAGAGGCCTCTGATTGAAACTGCAAAACTACTTGAATCTGTTAAACTGGTTAAAAAATTATCTTTCAGGGAGGGAGCAAAGGGTGGTTTTCAGTGGTGGAAGTTCTAGTAGGAAATCTATTCAAGCAGGCATTCTACGGGGTTCTATACTGGGATCCTTGCTATTTTTGTTATTCATTAATGATATAGTAGTTATTTTAAAAGCATGTGTCAAACTGGTTGCAGACGACACTAGCATTTATATAACTGTAGACAATCTCATAACTGCTGCTGACATACTAAATAGAGATCTATTAAAGATTAACAACTGGTCAAAACAGTAGTTAGTAAAATTTCACCCAACTAAGACCGAAACCATAACTAAATCCCGTAAAACCGTTAAACCATTACATCCGCCTATCATTATGGACGGCCATAATATTCAAGATGTTGCTTCTCACAAACACATAGGCATTTTTTTCCAGCAATGTTTCTTGGCATGACCACATCGAATATATTGTTAAAAAGGCATATACAAAAGTAAATATTTTGCGTTTCGTCCTTGACAGGTATGTCTTGGAGAAAATGTACTTTTCCTAAGTAAGAACTATTCTTGAGTATGGTGACGTCATATGGCACAATCAAACCCAATATATTATCACTAAGTTAGAGAGCGTTCAAGTGAAAGCAATGCGTATTATAACGGAAGGGACAAGATTAACATCATAAGAAAAATTATATCAAGATTAGGGGTGGGAGACACTTTCGGCCAGGAGAGACAAACATCGTCTTATTTTGTTTTATACGATTATCAACAAGGAATCCCCATGCTACTTATGGGACCATGTACCTTACTTAGTTGTAGATAGACACGGTCATTTTACTCGTCAAGTTAACTACATTGTTAACGTCCGCACACGCACAAACATATACTCTGATTACTTTCTACCTTATACTATCCGTCTGTGAAACAGTTTGCTTCTGAAGATACGAACGTCTGGTTCGTTGAGTATTTTTAGGCGCAGACTAGAGACACAGAAAAAGCCATGTCCAAAATATTATTATATAGGGACAAGACAGGCACACGTTCTACATGAAAGGCTTCGCATGAACCACAGCTAATTACGAGCACCTGTTCCTGCGAAACCTTGTTGACCCTCCAAACTGTTCATTTGGTCATGTCGAATCAACTTACCATTTCCTTTTAAATGTCAAAAGTACGATCAGCTACGCACTTTAACCTTACATACATTTAATACTCCTATCGATATAAACTTATTATTGTATGGGTCAGATACTTTATCCTTAGATGAAAATACTCATGTATAAACTTGTTCAAAAATATATTGTTTAGAGCAAACGCTTCTGATAAAACTGCATTTCAACAATTATTTCATTTTCCTTCAATACCTTGTATCTATTTCGATCGTATTGTCATATACTATATACGTTACGAACTTAGTTTATGTATATTCTTTACAAATATTTTGATGGTTAAAAGGATGTTAGTTAATAAGCATGCATGAAGTATGTTTAATGTTTAAATTGTTAGCCTTATAACGGAGACGGATTAATAAAAGCTAATTGCTTGTTTCCGAATCCCATTGTTATATTTTGTTCTAATTATTCGTAAACATGTTTGATACTATCAATAAAATATGTTTAAACTAAATCTTGACAATGTTTTACCTGCTGCTTTTGTCTGTTTTGCATGGCGTTTAGAATAAATAATAATTTTATTATAGTCTTTGACAAGTAATCAAGAGAGGCTTATCTTGCATTGGTAACTGCTTCTATCAGTGAACTAGAATTTATCCAGTTTGTATCTGTTTATTTTGCAGTTTCAACGCATAATTACATTTTGCAGCATAACGTTTTGCACATTTTGTTTGAACTATTGGGTTGACGGACTGTTACCCAAAGTTATCTCTAGGTTACCCAAAGTTATCTCTAGCAACGCATTAACACCACAGCACTGGCATAAATGGTTTTGAGTCATTTATTGATATAGCCATTTGTTTATTATAACTGTCATGAACTATTATTGTCTATTCCAAAAGTACAGATTGCTTTCTTATGAAAGTATAAAATACTTTTATTCTTTCTATAAAAGCTCTTCAAAACTTTATTTAGTCCTCTAATATGTTTATTGGACTATCGATGATGAGTATTGAATAGACGAAACACTAATCTGACGTAGTAATTTGTATCACCTGTTATTTCATTTCAAGTACAGACCTCATACGTTGATTCAAATGGTTAATATATTGTGATTGTAGCTGCTATAATAACATTTTGTACATGTTGGGAAGCAATTATACTGTGCGAAGATCAAACTGTGTTCGTTATCATCAAAATAGACAACTGCCCAAAACGTTTTGTATGGGAACAACCTGCTGCTAGCATCACACAATTTCACGTTATAACCAGTCACAACGGAACGGATGTACTCAGCACTATTTCATGTGAAAGAATTGAGGTACATGTTTTCTTTCTATTTGCAGTACTTTCAATATCAAATAATTGGTATCAACATAACATTCCTCTCGACACCAGTTTTAACAGTTAAAAATTAATTTTTTTTTAAATGTATGATAAATAGTGCACAAAAGTTTGCATTTACCTGAGGATTTGTTTTAGTTTATTAGAAAAGCAACATCTACATTTATACTATCGTAATATCAGGAAACTGTATTTTTTTCATAAAAGGATGTTAAACATGATTGCATTCCTACATGTGTTAACGACACATATTATATTAAAATGTAAACAAATGTTGAATTGTATTTCTCTCTCATTTTTTGTTAAGGAAAACATATGTAAACAACCGATTGTACCGTTTGCGAGTGAAGTCATGACATTTGGCTTTGCAGTCCAGGTAATCATTGTAATCAGTAATTAAAGTCAGGGAATTATTTATGATGTGATTACAAACAAACACGTAGTGTAAAACATTCCATGGACCATTTTTCTGTTATTTTTAGGTCGAGTTTAACTAAACAAACAACAAACACATTTGTTAATGGAACCAGGTTAATTGGATAGGTACCCGGCAGGACAAATTGGTTGTCACCGAAAAAAGAACAAGAAATTTTCATGATAAAATATAGCACCACAGCAAATTAACCTATTAACTTTTAATACAAATTGTATGCAATGAATCAACAACGGTCAAATGTATTTTTCCAACACTCTACTCTAATATCTCAGAATATATGACCATTGTTATAATTTCATTTAATTGGTTTATTTCGCTGTAACAAAGATTCAGAGTTCTTATAAATACCAAAAACACCTTTAGTAATTAAGGTTCATTTTACAGATTGCTCCTGTTTGCTTCAGATTTAATATTGACCATTGTAGCTGTTTACCTATCCGCAGAGGTAAGAATTTCAGTTTAAACTTGTTTACACTTCTATAATTCTATAATTTAACTTACAATACTGTTATACGGCACAATTTTTGTTCTATTGTTACGTCGCCAACACTTTTTAATTTTTGTAATCGATTCAGCTGTTTGATTGAATATTTATATGTTATATTTGTTCTATAGAAATCAGAAGTTGCCGACCAACGACCAAAGTGATAATGACCGAAGCGACAACGACCAAAGAGGCAAAAGATAGGAAAAAGTTAACTATAGCAATTTGTATCCCTCTTCTTGCTTTCGTATGCATAGTATCCATAATTATCGTAGTAAAAAAATACCACTTCGTTCCACTACAGGTATAGTAAAGTACCATATGCACTTTTTTATATACTAGTTAAACCCATTCATTAAAATTGTACAGAAACTGTTACTTGACAGATGATACATGTAAATTGAGAAACCAAATACCAAATGTTAAATGTTCGAATGTAAGTGTGTCTCTACTTTCAGCAATTTTTACATTTCTATCTCTATCAAGACGTCCAGTTTTTAATGGAGTGGAATTCAGAATTCCCAGTGAAAATCTCCCGACTACGGCGTCAAAACGTCCTTGTCAATTACGGTTAGAGTCGAGCCTTACAATTCAGTTTAGCAACCAAACACTAATTATAGTATTGTGTTTGTAAAGTTCAGAAAGTGTTTTTAAAGCCACTCATATAACTTTTTTGTTATATATGTTTTCATTTTCAGAGACATCACATAGAACAAAGACAAAGCAACGATGAAGTTGAAATGATCCCATTATCTAACATTATCACAAAGTGAAATTGTCTTTTGAACTCAGGATTCGTTAAGATGAGGAAATAGTAATTGGACTTCTTTTAAAGTCAATATTCTGACCTACCAAACCAATCATTTCGTTTTCATCTAATCATAAGACTAATTTCTAATTGTTTTTCACAAATGGTAATAAAGACAGGCTGGTATGGACATCATATAAATGTAAAAATTGAAGTTCTTCATCTAAACTTATCATAGCTTGTTATAATTGTATATATAATATACTATATGGTTATGTTGTAATTATATTATGCGCTTGTATACTTGTAACATTAAAGGGCGCTGAAAAACTAAACAGCTGTAAAACGATAGGGTATCAAAAGAGTCAATCATATCTAGGTGTAGCTGTTGTATAGCCGCAATTAAATAGACTATCTTATCTCCGGACTTTTCTTTATAGATCAATGAATAGATCATTTAGCTTTACCATCCTTTCAGATATTTTTTATATTTTGTTACAGAAACCGAGCTCTTACAAGTTACTGATAAGCTTAATTGCATACAGTATTATCCGATGAGATAAATTTACAATGAGCAATGAGCTTTATAATTGTGAGACCTAAGCTAGTTAGTCAATTTGTTCATTACCTTTCTAATAGACGAAATGATTGACCGAAATACAACGCTTGCCACGATTTTAAACCAAGCGTTTATTACTCATTGATTAAACATTACCCAAATATTGCATTATTCTAATTTTTGATGTTTACTTTGATCATGTCTGTTCGTGGCTATGATGTATAACTTTATTGAAATGTGTTGACACCATGGGAATAGATTTAAAGCATAAACTATTTTTTAATTAAATTGGTTTAGTCAATGTGTTCAATTTAACAAAGTTCAGATAATATTTTTAATTATATCATCATGTATAGAGCTTACTCTCATGGTCCTCATGAAATTATTGAAAAGTATTTAAATATTTTCAATCTTAAAGGAGGATTACAATAATTATTTATTTGTAGCTACGGTTACATTTTTAACTATGACTTGCACTAAAAATCACTGTTTTATGAGTTCTTAAGTAGAAATCCACCGGCTATAATTAAGACAAGAAGAAACTTTACATTTTGAAATGAAGAATGTTGGTCGTGTTAATTGATCTGATTAACCTAGCATTTTGCTATTAAATCGATCTAGGAGTATGCTACTCCCGTTACCAAGAAATATTCTAGTCTTATCATTTTATTTGCCTAATCCAGGAGTTTGCTAGTCGTGTTATTTATCAGATAGTCGTGCTATTTTATAGGGTTTAAAATAACGCTGGTTTAAGTATTATAGTCTATTCTCTTGTCTAGTCGGGTCATGTCGGTGAATGATCCTTTGTATTACTGAAATAGATTAATTTTCAAAGGAAAATGCAAAAACTATCGATTACAGATGCCATTTATGGAGACATTTAACAGTCTCTAAACTTCCAGAATTGTTGCCATCCACAATGACCATCATCATTATATTTACAATAAGCATAGCTGTTGTAACATAGGCTTTCTTTTTCGTAGCTACATTTCCCATCTGCTGTATCAATCTGGAAAAAACTCAAATAATTTATGTCCACTCTAGATGTATATATAGGAGAGTTCTCAAAGTCAGTGTTCTGTTGACGTGTTAGTTATTTGTGTTGAGGTTTAACACGTTACACTTGCTCACCACGGACCCAGAAAAATAAAAAATTATTTGCTTTTCTATCAGTCAACAAATTAAAATGTGGATTTTTTCTTAGACGTAATTTTTCGTGAAGACCAAACTCAGTAATAATTTCCTACACATATTTAATATTTACTGTACCTTTCAAGGAGGAATCAAGTTTCAGCCACTGAATAAGTGTACTAATGACTATACTTAAATACTTATTTAAATATTTGTGTTGGGCATATGTAGATAAATAGACAACAGGTTAATGCATTATAAATAGTTAATAAAATACCTGATCGGCACATTGACAGTTAGACTCGTAATCTCCTTTGAATATTCCTTTACGCTGATAGCAGTTTATTTCACTCATTGATATGGAGAAGTCACAAGAGTTAAGAACGAGATGTCCATTTTTATATTGTCCTGAAAAATAATGCAACATATACTCATTGGTAAAAAATTCTGGACTATTACAAATGCAAACAAGTAAAAATGTATTAAATTTCAATGTGTTTTCTGGAGAGATAACAGCAGACTGAATGCATTATACTGGTCTGCTAACTGCTTTCTGATGTTTTTCTAATTTGAGTGTAAAGAAATACAAAACTGGTGCCTTTGTTTAAAAAAATGAAGGGGTTACTAAAAAGCGAAAAAGTGAAACCTACGCTAAGTAAACGACTGCAACAGCCGTAAGAAGACCATTATTGGTTAATACAGAAACAATTCATATGACGTACAAAAGATCTGTAAACACTTGTGAATACTAACCCATTACCAAATAAATTTTTCCTTCATAGAAAGGATGATAACTGGTAGCGCCACATTCAGTATACAAATTCGTCAAACTGTAAGCGTAAGATCCGCCCTAGAAACAACAATACGGGAATTTTGATTATTGATTAAATTCACAGTAAAAAGTACCATTTCCTGATTTCTTAATTGGTTGTATTATTTCTCTACTGTATGAGGTTATGGTATATTCAGTTTATTTGTTTGTATTTTTTGGAAAGGGAACTTTGTTGGTCGAGTTGTCTAGATAGTTAGTCTACAATTGATCACGTGCCTGTCTACACTTAGGTTGCTGGTTCGAGTCTCAAGGTGGGCAGGGTATACACAACTCCTATCTTAATTGACAAGGACTTCATTGGAAACACGCCAGGACGAGTCGCGCTTTGCTACGATTTACCGACTGTGTCTAGTTTTAATGAATATTTTTTATAAACTTCTTGCACTTCTACGGAATTACAACAAATCAAATGAAGGATTGACATATAACGGTTAGTATTTGTGTCGTTTACCTAAAGAGACGTTATCGAAACATTTCACGTGGGCAAGTTGAACAATTTAAAAAAGGAACTGGCACGAATTGAAGCTGCATGTCCTCCTGTAAAATCTTTGTTGGTTTAAATTTTATCTGTTATTATATTCGTGCAAAAGATGTACGACTGGTCGCCATAGCGATGTTTAGCTGTGTGTCCAGTAACTGGCTTTGAAATTGGCCGATCAAATTTAATGAATATCATGAAAACTAGAAAATATACATGTACACGAATGTGTAGCAGAGAACACGACCAGACGCCGATTAAATTAAGTCCATACTAACCATGGAGTACATCGTAAAGTGAACATGGTCGCTTGACAATTCTTTTTCAATTTTGTCTAATTACTCCATCATTTGCACAACAAAAGTTTGACACTGTGGTGTCTATATCAAAACTAAAGGTCATAACAAAATTTATATTCTTTTAAAGTAAAACCGTTTTATTTGTCTATCATATTTGCTTATGTATTTTAAAAACGGAAGCATAGATGACTGGCTAAAAAGTTTGCAAGCATAGCAAGATAGAAAATACATGTAACGACATTGGAATAGCAACAATGTGCATACATGTTATATTATTTTGGATGGGTTAAAGTGTACATCAGAGTATACACGAGCTGAAAATTTTGAAAACAAATTGTTATGCTAACAACTGGAATAAACCGAGTTACGAAGAGAAGTGTTAATACTAACCTTTGATACTTCTTTGACCTTTATCACGTAACCTGGATCATCATATCCGTAGGGAACTTCCTTGACATACTTTTCAATTACGACTTTTGCCACTGAAATCAATGATACAACATTTGATTACTACGTGCGCTTATATTTAATACAAAAACAATATACTGAGTTATTTAAAAGTATTTAAAAAAAATAGTTTCGAATCATTTAAATGTAAAAAATTAAATTCTTTATTCAGTTGTATACTCTTGTAAACATCTGTTATCCTTATAAGTAAATTATTACTTTATTCATACTGTTTGTTAAATCTTTGTATTTTTACAAAGGATAATTACGTGAATATTTAAGGAAAGGAGAAGCATATGGCGCAAGCATAAATGCATATAAAAGTAAGCGTATGTATTAAACACAGATTAAAGTAGAGACGCTGTAAAACGTGATTCAAATGTAACATTTATGACATGTGGTGCTACATTTTCTTAATTAGATGATCTAAAATCTGTTTAAATGCCAAACTAAAATTTAAAAAAAGAAGAAAAGTTGAGCGTTAAAAATATCCTTTTAAATAAATAATTTGCTTTATTTTGGTAACATGTATAGACCTTATGACAAATATTTTTTATTTTTGATTCTATTTCACATTAAAAACTAATATCAATCAAATGCATTTATTGTGTTAAAGCACTGTGTAATAAGCATAAATTAATGACAAATACGAACCAACATCAGCCTTGCAGTAGACGATCTGTGGATGTCTGTAATAACAGGTCTTTGCACAGTCAGCAGAATCGACGTCTGATATAGATAATCCAAACGTCAGGGCAACCACCAATATAGTCCACATTTCGTTTCTACAACAGATTATACGATCTTTTGTGACTATTAATATTATAATTTTCTCATTTGATATTATCGGAATTTTTTACGGAAAAAAGATGCATTCTAAGTGTTGTTATTTCGTATTTGTTACTGTTTGAACTTTTTTTATTGCTCGGGTTATAGCACAAAACAAGAATGAAACAAAATCGTCAGCTGTTACAACAAAAAGAAATTGAAATAAAGCTTTAATTTTTTGCTACGCTTTAATGTGTTTGTATTACTGAATAAAATACAACGTTTTGTGCATGCTTACGCTAATTTAGCAGAAGGCTTTTCATTACGTTCGCTGCATTCTTACGGGAATTTTAAGTCAAATTTGATTAAATGTTCGTGATCTCGTTTTTAATCGCATATTGTAATTTTAGTTATAAGTAAAAAACACAGCAAATGCAGGAGGTTAAAATATGTCTTTTCGCTTTTACTGTTTCATGTTAGACTTTAGTACATATTCTTATTTAAACGTATTTCAATATCACATAAAAGTTTTGATGTCTTCTGGAAAACTCGAAAATTGTCAGCCTCTTCAAAGTGTTCCATGTACAATCACAGAGAATGTTGTTTATTAACGTTCTGACAGTAGAAGTACCTTAAATAAAGCTGCCTAATTTTGAAGTTGCTGATGCATCTGATTGCACCAGCTGAAAAGTCGTTTTATTTGCATTATTACACCTGATTATTGAAAGAGCTGGTTTTAGATAACATACAATATATATATCATTCTGGTTGGATGCTAGACAAAGAAGTGAAACTAATAACGACAAGTCAGTTTATCATTTGATGTCTTGACAAAGAATTAATATCTCAATAAGTAAATGAAGGTAATAACAACATACCGAACACCGATAAAACTGTCCATAAGACAATCCGCAAGTCAAGGTCCGGGAAACTCCAGAATCAGCAACCAAAAATATAGTGACAACAGCAATGGTCCTGACTCAGTACAAGCACTTTAAAAGACATCGTGGGTTAAACCAGATTTAATGGCATGCAAAACGTTATACAAAAAGCACATCAAGGAAATCGACTGACAAAGAGAGGAAAGTCAAGCGGCAGCTACAAATAAAGATTCAGAAAAAAACACAACACAAAACAGAAACAAACACAAACAGAGAAATCTAATAATCAGAATAAAATATAAACGACTTACGCACTCGGTGTTCTGGAAGAGCAAGCATTGTCAGCCGCTTATTTGGACAGTGTCATCAATTTTTTGTAAGATTTTATGCTTTTGAATATATATTTAAATATATATTTAAATCTGAATAATTCAAGATTGTGAGATAATTGTGCAGCATTATAAATACATATTAGTTTCTTTGTTCTTTTTAAATACCAGATTAATAGAAATTCATTATTTAACTTTTCTTTTACAAACTCAATCCATTTTTAAACAAAATAATAACTCCAAACTAACCAAACAAAGTTTGATAAGAAATATATACCTATGTCCTATGGCACGTGGACCACAACCCTTAAATCCAGTGCATACACGTGAGTTAAAAACTTAATTATAATTGACGTCATCTTGATAAAATTTAAAACTACTAACCTTAAAGAACTATTCTCTGCCAACAGAAAATCCTTGCATGTCCTAATGATATCCAGAGGTTGCAAAAGTTACCACAAATCTGGGATTGTATTATATACCTGTTTTCACACAATGACGATATAAATATTTATAGGAGCTTAGTAAAAGACGATTTGTACAGTATGTGTGAATGGTCTGACAGCATCAGTAAGCTAAACAGATTTCGTGGCCATTAAGAGGGAATAAACAATTACAATTGTATCAAATGAGGCATATTAATGGTAATTTTGTAATGTTACACTCTTAAATATTAGGAAAAACGATATTCTTATACATGCAACCCCAGACCTACTCAAGAATCTACAAACATTTTTTCTCTAATTTTGACGTATCATTTCAACCGTTTGACCAGTGTGGAAAATATAGTTCTCGTCACTAGTGAATTTGTTGTTCTCAGAAGTTGATTGGTTAAAAATAATAACGTCATAATGAAAACTCGTGACTTTGACGTCAAAAACAAAACACTTTCAATTTACCGCGTATTCAATATGTCAAGTCATGAACGTAAAATTGGGGTTTGGAGAATTTGTACTTCATTTCGCAAATTTACTACTTTTTAAAATTAGAGAAACAGAACCTTACATAAGTACTCTTAGATTATCGGACTACTCCAATCTCGATAGTTAAATTATGGAAATTTAAGTGCTCGCCAAGGCTCGGACTCCATAATTTAACTATCTCAATTGGAGAAATCTGATATTCTACTCGTGCCAATGTAAGATCCAGTATGTAATAGACGATGTAGAAGGTTAGTATAATTTATATTATTAGTTGTAATTACTTCTGCTACATTTTAATGAGATGAACTTAGCTAAAATCTGTTTAGATGCCAAATTGAAATTGTAAAAAGAAAAGAATTGAGAGGTAAACAAATATCCTTTTTAATAAATACGTTGCTTTATTCTGGTAACATGCATAGACTTTGTGAAGCGATTTCTAGCTGCCGGTTTAAATCTCCAATTTGACTAATGAAGTAGTTTCTGTAGCGACTGATAGAGTTATATTATTTTTCTAGTCCATTCCATTTATTAAAATATGCATTGACATTTCTAATTCTTTTTGTACCATCTAATAGCCAACTGTATGATGTAAATTTGAGTTCAAGTCAGAACGATTAGAATAAGAATCATGGTAACACATAGGCGTCCAAATGTTAACAAATGTTAACAACTACACAGTATTCGGTACATACAACTGAAACGAACGAATCAAAGGGTAAAAGGGTTTAACACCTTCTCAGTATGAAAACAACACGCATTACTCCTAAAATATAATCCGCATATTAAATGCAATAGTTTCTAATGAATTGATTTCAGTAACATATGGATATGTTAATAGGGATTAAATAATACACATATTGCATTTTTATGAATTTATAATAAATAAAGAATAACAAAATATAAACATTATATACATATTATATCCATTAACTTAAGCCTGTGTATCTTGTAGTTCACATTATAATAACCTCGGTGTAATACTTGTTATTTACAGAATTACATTACATTATAAAACCAAGAAAATCTTGGCAAACTAATAAAATTTACAAAAATACAATATTTTAGTGAATGTCTAGCCAATAACTTGATGTGGATTCGATGTGATGTTGGGCGACTGTAAGAATGTATCGATAATATGTATGACGCCATTGGTTACACTTATATCTGCCCGTGTTACTTTGGCATTGTTTACCATGACATTTCCTGTAAAACAAAACATAAATTAGACGGTCTTGTTACATAAAGCTTCTTATCGACCACACTGACACAAACAAGATCTAATTAGAATTTCGAAAAGTTTTCGTATGATGCCCAATATAACATACCACGTGGATACAATTTTAAAGCATTCTCCGTGAAGCCCAGAATCAATTTGGCAACACAAAGGTCAAAGCAGAGAATGAATTATTTTGCACTTTAAACATTTGAGCACAAGATTATGTTAGCTATTAGAATATCATTTTGAATGAAAATGATAAAGACTATATCGAGGACTTCTGGACTTTTAGAAGAATTTTGCTCACAAAGTTGTAATGAAGTCAGAAAGCATAAAGTTTAGCTAGAATTCCAACATCAATTGTAATGATCGTCCATCTTTAAGAGCAGTTCTAGTAAGTTTATTATTACGTGATGTGTCTTGTGTGTGTAATGTCAATTTTTTAACCGATGACAATAGACACTTCGTGCTAATCTTGAATGTACTGAAGAAAACTGAAGATATACCCTTATGGGTGCTACAAGTACTTAAATGCTATATTGATTTATCAAATTATTCAATGAAGTTTTAAATGTGCTAAACCTCTCTCATACAAAGTAACTGATATCATTATTGTCTATATATGTGTGATAAAGCTATATTTTTATGATTAGTAGTTTATTTATAAATAGTATTGATAAGTTTACTCAAATTCTTTTTTTCAGAGTATAATTCCATACTTTTATTTTATTTGTTTTCAGTACCTGACTAATGTATTTTATTTGCGGTGTATTTGTAGTCTACTAGTACTCAAGCAGATATGTATTTTACTATTGGGGATTTCTGTTGTCATTTATTTGGTTAGTAACTTTGGCGAGTTGTTTTTGGGGCATTTTTGATTAGTTGTTCTTCATGTTGGAAGACATATTTATGGTCTTGGTCGTAATTTCAACTTTGGAATAAATTCATATGTTTGTTGGGAAAATCTTATTTCTATTTCAAAGGTCAGTTTCTTACAAATTTATTTACTAATTTATTTACCTATAATAATATTTCATTAAATAACTTATTAGAATGACTTGGATGTATGATTGTAACAAAAGTGTGTGAATGAATGATAGAGTTTGACTAGCGTGTAATTGATTTAAATGTTTTGTGTTCATTTGGAAATCTTATTTAAACTTATGATAGTATCAGTTTAATATGTATAAGGTAACTAAATAAGGCTAATTTGCATAAAATACTGATAAAATTATATAAACAGTTAAAATAGCTATTTCATGTAAAAATCCTAATTTTAACAGAATGAATAGGTGAGAGTGTGATTTTAAATTTAAATAAGTCAATAGTTAAACATATCTATAAAATAGCTTATTAAAAGGAAATAACTGTTTTATATTCTAGCAGCGCCACGTATTTTTACCTTACATATTTCACAAATATTTATGAAGGTAAATATTGTATTTCAGGTATGAATAGTTGAGAGTTAACTGAGTAGACTGAGTAGAAAACAGCCTTTACAATACATGAGAGGTATGTGTTATGCATAATTGTAGCGTCTACTAGATTTTTAATGCATAACAACATGTAATGTCTTGTGTGCATTAATATTGTTACTTGCAATTGTTTTTGTTTACTACTTTTTTATTAATATTGTATACCACAGCCAAATAGTTGTTAAAGTATATGCATATTTTACAAGGGTATCAATGAATATTTGTATAACATTATATTGAACTGAGATTTAATAATACTTGTATTAGTATGACAGCTATATCGTATATACATTTTTTTAAAGTCTAAGAAGAAGTAAGCATTTTGTGTATGTATAATGTTTCATCTTGAATATTGTTATACATAGATCATATGTTAAATGGTTCTCTAGCTATTACAGGGTATTTAAATGTATTCGTCAGCATCATCAATGAATAAAGAACCGTATGTAATATTCCGGTTGTTGTTTTTGAGCTCAGGAAACACTATCATATATTTATTAGTAAAATGTAATGGTGTGACAAGAGACTTATACGAATGATATGCGAAACGTAAACCAACACAGGATAAAGGAAGAAATGAATATAAATTATCCTTACCGTGTCTGATATGTATTTGAAGGCTGTCTCCTTCAGCAGTAGGAACCATCATACCATCCATCAATGCAGCACTGTAGTACGTTCCCTTGATCACATGATACCTGATCAAACCTGCAAATCCAGCGAAAGCAATGCATGTACAAACTGAACGGTAAGATATATACTTATCTAAAAGAAGTTTATGATAAATTAAAACCAAGCAGAATTTTTTTTTATAAAGTCGAAATTGTTTTGGGGTCTTGAATAATGTAAGAAGCACTTTTATAGTGTACACTAGTGAATAATCTAATGTTATTGATTACAATAAACTTTCATTGATTGAACTTTTATTGGGATTTTCAATTGCGCTGAATAAAAGTGTAGCTAAGCATGTCTGTTGTTTCAGTTAGATTACATCGTCTTGGAAAATTGTGGTAGATAAGACAACCCATTTATAATTAGATTGTATCAATAAAAATATTGGGTGCGTTTTAACAAAATTATGAATCCGTCCAGTAACCTGGGATACTTGCATAATGTTTTCGACTGCCCAAAAGAAACAGTTTCGTTAAATAAAATATATAAAAGTCAATGTACTCAGACATCAGAGTCTGACTGTTCGTTGTTACTAACCATACATAGAAGCAAGATTATGCTAAATATAGCTACAGATATATCGACGATGTTGCTATTTTCATGGCCCTGAAGTAACGTTAAAACAAACAGTTTTGTGAGTTATTTTAGGGGATGACAAGAAAATCTGTAAACAATTGTACTTAATTGTAATTAAAAAATTAAGTCCGTTTGCTTAGTTTGCTGAATAACTATACTAGTAATTTTCAGGCATGTTGACGAGGTTTATATTTTTCGAAGATGAATTACATTTGAAAAAGTAAGCGTGTTATCACCTTCTCCCCACAGGAGAAAACCAATTTAAACGTCTCCTTAATAAATCGTGTTTGTTATGTAAAAGCTGTACCGTTTCCTTGACTAAATTTGACTTTTTAGTTTAATTTCAAAGAGTAACTCGACAAATAAGAAACAGCCACAGTTTGCTCGTCAGAAGAATTTGAGAGAATCCATTGTATTTATTTGGTTCTAGTTCCCAACATTTTGGGGTTTTTTTTGTTTTACATTAGGCTTTGTTTCACGTGGGTATGTCTTCTTTCAAATTGGTAACTGCCCCTTGATATTCATGTATTGCTTTGTGAATTTCCTTACTTTTTCTGAACATATTGTTTACACTTACGTCTGGAATGTTCTAGATCTAGGAAGTTGTCGTTCAAGTATCCAGACGGAAGTGCATCAAAAGCAGAATCAACAGGAGCAAACACTGTGAATGGTCCACCTAGAAAAAAGTGGATTAAAGGAGAAATGGCAACACATTTTTTAACTTCTGACTGTGTAAATCGGAAATTTTTTGTATGCGCGATTGTTTTCAAAAAGTATTCTTTCCACACAAAAAAAAATAAATAAAAACATATTAAACATGATTATGACGTCACAAGATGTTAAGGTCATAACATTAGCAAATTTATCGTAAATACCGTGTATTGCTATAGAGTCACAGTACTTAATATGTAATATACCTGCTAACTCGTCTTGAAGATTAGCTCTGATCACTGAGTATACAAGTTGTGACATATCTGGTTGCATGGCAACATATTGAAGAAGCGTGTTGTCTGGAAGTGGATACATCACGTGGTCTATAAGATGAATAACTCCATTACTTGCATTCTGGTTCGTCAGTATCACTTTACTACCCTCTACTGTAACAACCTAAATACAAAGATAAGAATCTATTCGAAAACATGTTTCTCTTTACAGTAATTATGGTCTGGTATTTTGTTGCGACGTTTAAATAGACTGCAATGTAAATAAGGTTATTTTCAAAGCTGCATGGTGAACGTATAGGTTTAGACATTTCAGCATACCATATATCAATGCAAAGCATACAATCTCAAGTTTTAATGATGTGTTACAAAAATGGTACGATGATCGTTGAATTTTTTCGCAAAAAAAATGCCAAACATAAATTACTTGAAATGCACCCTTTGTACCGTTAGAGAAACATGGGTTGGAGTGAAATCTCTATAGCCTAATCACTCAGACAACTGCCCCATATTCATACACATATCTCCAAAATGACACTTGTCCTTTACATTATGTCACTTCAGCTATATTTAAGACTGTCTCTTCGTATAGTTCTTAGCAATTTCATTAAAAAATCAACATTGCCAATTAAGTTTTATTTTTATTATAAAACTATGAAACGAATAGTTTTGGCAAAGACAAATTTTACAAACAATTCAAAACGTGTCCAGAGATATATATATATATTATAAAACAACTGCTCAGACTAGTTAATAAGCACAAGTAGCATTTGTCTTTCAAAAATGTTAGAAACAAGAAAAATAAGTATTGTTTTTTTTAGTTCAGCTCAAATAGTTATTAACTATATGAAACCTGTCTATTTTTAAAATGCCTTACCTGACCATTTCGATAAATGTTCACTCTAATACTATGTTCGGGAACCAACGATTGCATAAGTAGCTCATTCTGTACCTCAGATGCAAAATGTAGACCTGATACTACGTGATATTTCAGAACTGTCGTCAGAAGATTATTGTCGCTTTTAAGCTTTTGCAAAATATTTGTCGGAATTTTAGCAAAAGCAGCGTCAGTTGGAGCGAATACTGTACACGGCCCTTTTAAAACAAAACACAAATGTTAACACAAAGCTTTTCTCGTGTCAACAAATTAAACGTGTTGTTACATTGGATGACTCCATCAAGTTATAATATTGTGACGTTAAGTTATATTCTGATCAACATTCAGACAGCGGTACAAGTTAAAAGAAAAAACAACCATCCTGGATAAATGAAAAATCTCGACAGGTTTCTGTTCGCTTGAAGAGGTGTCTTAATTTAAACAAAACATTTTTATAAAATAAATAACATAGTTACCTCCACTGGAAAGGGTATTTGTAAGACCAGCTTGATGTATAAGATTGACAAGCGTGTTCGCTCCTAAGTGTGTTGCTCTCTGAACAATGTTTTCACAGTTAACTGTAAAAAGGCAAAATGAAACCAACACGAAAATGTTCATTCTTGCAAAGAGTTACACAGCCAATGAAATGAGTGTCAAATGTACGCTATTTATATCAAGTTATGTTATACAATAGATAGTGTCACGTTTGGTACCACATTTAAAGATAAGATCTCCATACTGACCAGTGGTTTCCATTTCATAATAATCACATCGATTCGTCAATAGTCCTCGTGATGGTATTGTTTTTCCCTTTATAGAACGAAATATCACAAAACGATGAACCCATTGTTATCCACAGGTAAGGGCGTTGTATGTATTAATGCAGCAGAGGACTGACGAATTGTTTTGATTAGAAAATAGATTTAACAACGTTGGATACTTTTGTTAAACCACATACACACGACCTACCCTGTAACTATGAGTTGTTGAGAGACAAACTAGACGGCATGCCATACATTTGTCTATTTACTGCTATTTACAACTTATTAATAAACATTCAATCACATATGTTCCTCTACGTCAATTTACCATAAAGGACTGTTCATAAAAAAAACTGATCGTAGAAGGAATATCACGGAAGTAACAGAAAACTTTATTACAGAAGTTTGGAAAGCAAAAAAGAATGTTACGGAAGTTACGATTGCAGAGTTTCATGACGCATAAAATCAAATAAATTTATAAGTACTTTTTATCAACCTTGCCATATAGTTTGTTATGTTATGTTAACAGCAGTAATTAATAACTTGAAAAAAAGGTAAAATAAAACGGTAGAAATGATAAATGATATTTCCAGTCATGTCGAATCACTTCAGGAAATGTACGTATAAAACCAATTATGATAAATGATTATGGTGTACTCATAATTACATGTTTGTTTGGATTGTTTTGGTATTTTTAAATCGCTTCATTTTAAATCTGTAGTATAATTGCATGCATTTATTACTGTTAATATCTTGTAACTTCGTTTGAATATATGCACACTGTTTTCAGTACATATAAAATAACACGCTACCTCCATTGGTCACATAAAGACTAATTAATAGTTTTTTTAATTTTCTTAGAATTCCAAACAATAGGTAAATGATATCTCCGAGTTTTTGTCCATTTGACAGACTCCGAGTGTTTGTTCATTTGAAAGACTCCGAGTGTCCGAGTGTCTGCCCATTTGACAGACTCCGAGTGTTCCATTGATAGACTCCGCGTGTTTGTCCATCGAGTGTTCCTTTTGACAGACTCCGAGTGTTTGTCCATTTTGCAGACTCTGAGTGTTTGTCCATTTGACAGACTCCGAGTGTTTGTCCATTTGACAGACTCAGAGCGTTAAAATTGACAGACTCACAGTGCTCCATTTGACAGACTTCGAGTGTTTATCCATTTGACAGACTCAGAGTGTTTGTGCATTCTACAGAATTACCTCTTGTGCTCAATTTAATTTTGTCTATGACTAACTCGTTTTACATATTATTTTAATTCAATAAAATGTCATAAAAACATAGAATTTACAACGCCAGACGCGCGCTTTGTCTACATATTATCCAAATAAATTCATTGTATTTAAACCATAGCATGCATGTATATCTATCATTAATTGTACTATATGGAGAGGATAATATATAAAAAGGGATATATAAACAAAGATTTCATCCATCTTAATTTTAAACTGTAGTCTAATGTAAAACTAATTAAGTAACAGTATAAGTGATACACAACTTTGGACATCGTCAGCGAGCCTTTTTATGCATTCCGTTGTTTCTTCTGTTAACATACTAAAGACCAAATCTGTCATATGTCATATGTCAGATTTTCTGATTGTCATGTTTGGGATATGTTTTTCAACAAACTATTGGTATTTCAATGGGTACTAATTGTGCTCCTTTCCTCGACGACCTATTTTTGTAATCTCATATGAGGTAGAGTTCCTAAAAGACCTGCTGAAGAAGAAAGAAAAGACACTGGCCCAGACCTTTAGTTTCACATTCCGCTATATTAATGATGTTTTGTCGCTCAACAATGCTAAACTTGGTGACTATTTGTATCTAATTTACCCAAGCGAGCTTGACACCACCAATACACTAGGTCAGCCTCTTACTAAGATCTGCTTCTAGAAATAGACTCAGGAAAGCTACTAGACTCTGCGACAAACGTGTTAACTTCAACTTTCCAACAGCATCAGCGTATAATATGGTGTGTATGTCGCCGGGTTATTTCCCTTGTATGGCGTAAAGAATATGTTGTTACCCAAATATTTTATTTGTCTGTAAATAAACAATATTACAACAATTATAATATATTTACATTATAATTTAATTCAATATAAACATTCAAATCTCATTTGAGCAATCTAATAACATATAAACTGACCTGTAAATAAACAGGGAACTATTTCAAAATAGTCCACTCAGACCCACGTACAGTGTTGGAATGACTACAGGTGTTCTAATTAGAATTAGACAGGTGCGAAAAGCATGCAAAGGTGTGTTTAACTTTAGGCTTGTATGAAAAACATGCAAAGGTGTGTTTGACTTGAATATACGGTTGATCAGTCAAGCATTAATGTGAAATGATGAATATATATGAATGATATATGATAATGAAACGAATAAAATATCTGAACACACCAATCGGAAAGCTTTCAATTTAAATAAAACAATTAGCTCAATTAGCTTCCCGTGACATAGTCCCCCCTCAGGACAAAAATTCGTCCCGAATTTTGATGTATATAAAAACAAATTAAAGACAAACTGTATGTGCACCATAAGTATGTGGCAAATGCCTCGATACTATGAAAATATACACACATTTAACTAAAAATACAAAATCAATTTTTAACTCGAGATTCATTGTCCAGTATGACTTTCCATAGATGTGAAGCCCATCTCTCTCCCAGATCTGGTGCCGGATGTACTCCATCTACAAGTTTTGTATATTTATATCGAATTTTACTAGAACATTTCTGATGTACATAACTATGTAGAAATGGTGTACATATATCATGCTGACTATTAAATTCAGTTATGAATCTATTTAGAATTAAAAGGACAGAATTTAATCTATCCTGCATGAACAGGTACTGGGACTCGTGCCTGAGGAATGTGGTTTTACGCTTAGCCAATCTGTGATGGGTCCCATTTTCAAAATTCATGGTACAAATAGTAGAAAATACAGCTTGGCAACCTATATCCCGTAAACCCTTATATACAGTTTCAATATTAGTTTTATAGGTGTCAACAATAGAATCTGTACTTATATTCATATTAATAATTGATTCCTCGTATAAAGGATGTTCTTCCGTAAGAAGAGTACAAATATCGGGAATACCACAAACAAAATACACAATCCTTGTCCCCTCAACCAAACGCAAGTCCCTTTTAGCAATGTCAAATAATTTTAATAACTTGACACCAGGTTTTACAACAACTCCCGCACACTGCAAGTCCTGTAAACATCTGCCTCTACTGGAACAATATGCATAAGAATTCATGATCTGAAGAATAGAAACAACAGAAAAATGCTTAACTCTTTAAGGAAAAGGAAAGTGTTAAGTTGAACTAGCTGGTGACAATTGTCTCGCAGTAGTCAATCCAACATGAAAAATTATGAATCAGTAAAAAATAAAATCTCCATATCTGTCCGGAGGTTTTATATTTCTGCCACTTCTCCTGACTAACCTACCAGAATTACTTGGAACAGAACCTGAACTAGTATTATCTTCAACACTCGACTGATTTAACCCCTCAATATCTGGACTCTGGGGGCCAGAGAGATCAAAGGACGGACTTTTACTGCGTGAACTTGACGGCGATAACCGAGACTGCGGTAATTCATGTCGGGCCCCACGTTGGGAACCAGTAGCGTCGGAACGTGTATTTTCCTCGTTGATAAAGTTTTCCGCATTTCGAGAAGGCGTAAATTCAGCTGCAAAAGGATTAAGTTCTTTTCTTGTTACCACGTATCTTACGGTATTCCTATACGGAACGAAACATTCTTCGTCCTCTGATAAGTCAGGTTCTTCATGAAACTGTAAATTGGAATCGTCGGAAAAGTTAGAACATCCATGTTTTTCCAACGGTTTTTCCGGTGTAGTCATGTTTGATGATGAATGATCTTTGGAACGTGATTTGTTAGCAATTTTCTCATACAGGGGTAGAGAACCGATCGGAAGTAACAAATTTCTATGCACGGTCTTTGTACTGCCTCGGCCATATTCACGTTTCACTACATAGACTGGAATACTTGAATCGGGTTGTGATTTAACTGTATATGGGATACGTTCCCATTTATTTGCGAGTTTGTGTTTCCCTCTCAGGCCTACGTTTTTAAGTAAAACTCGATCACCAGGACTGAGAAAGGAACTACGGACTCTCAAATCATATCTAGCTTTGTGTCGCTTACTCGACTTCTCTGCTTCTTTCTCGGCGGCTTTATATGCAAACTGAAGTCTTCGTCCCAGTTTCTGAACATACGAATCTTTCGATCTATCGGCTAATGAGTCCGTCTGAGTACCGAAAAACGCGTCAATCGCTAACCGCGGATGCCACCCAAACAGCAAGAAATGAGGACTATAACCCGTACTCTCATGACGTGTTGCGTTGTAGGCATGTACAAGAGGCGAAACAAAACTCTTCCAATCTGCTTTTTGGTCATCATTCAATGTACCAAGCATATTAAGAAGCGTTTGATTGAACCTCTCACACTGCCCATTCCCTTGAGGATGATATGGGGTTGTACGAGATTTCTTTATTCCAGCTAGGTTGCACAGTTCCCTAATAACTTTGGATTCAAAGTTTCTTCCTTGATCGCTGTGCAATCGAGCGGGAAAAGAATAGTATTGTATAAAATTCTCCCATAAAACCCTTGCTGTTGTGTGAGCGGACTGGTTTTTTGTCGGAATAGCGTGAGCAAATCGGGTAAAATGATCGGTAATAACGAGTATGTTTTCATAGCCTCCCTTTGATCTCTCTAGTCCTAAAAAGTCTAAGCAAACCAACTCGAGAGGTTGGCTGGATTGTATGTTCACTAAACAAGCTGACCTTTGAACCTTCGACTTCCTCATAATACAATTAGTACACGTGGATACCTTCCTCTCAACATCTTTATCCAAACCTGGCCAATAAAATCGAGATTTGACCAAATACAACGTACGGTCACGACCCTGGTGGCCGACATCATCATGCAAGCCTGTAAGGGCTACATCTCGGTACACCTCAGGTAATACCAACTGTTGTACCTTCTCGCCATTCAAATCACAAGATCTATACAAGACTCCTTCTCTCAATGACAATTTTTCCCACTCGTTCAAAATCCTTCGAACCTCTTTAGATTTTCTTGCTAAAATCTTCTTCGAGGGTTTTCGACCAGACAAAAATATATCAATAACTTGGGAAATGTTTAAATCAGAGTTCTGTTCATCTGCCCAAACTATATCACTAATAGCATGATCTGAAGGTGAAAACGACTCCAATCCTTCGGTATCTTTAGCTAAAAATACAGATTCTACCCTCGGACTGTCTGAAACTAGTGCCGAAGTGCAAAGTGCTTTTATAACGTTTCTATCAACTGACTTAGTTGGTTGAGACAATCTTGATAAAATATCAGCATCAACGTTAGTTTTACCACTCCTGTATGTGATAATGAAGTCATAGTCAGCCAACGAAGCTACCCATCGTTGAGTAGTCGCGTCTAGTTTTGCTTTATCCAACACATAAGTTAACGGGTTATTGTCAGTCTTGACTTCAAAACGGCTACCAAACAAATAATCATGAAATTTGTCTGTTACAGCCCATTTTAAAGCTAGAAATTCCCTTTTATGTGCAGGGTAAAGTTTTTCTGATCCGCGCAAACCACGACTTGCGTAAGCTACCACCCTATCAACACCGTCTTGACGCTGATATAATATTGCCCCTAGTGCTTCTGAACTAGCGTCAGTGTGTACTTCAAAAGGAAGACTATAATCCGCATACGCTAAAATAGGAGGAGTGGTTAGTTTTTCAATAAGAGTATCTCTCGCTTGTTGTTCAATACTTGTCCAACGCCATGGGTTCTTAGGTTTTAACTTGGACTTTTTAGCACCTGATTTATTCGTTGGGTGTCCGACAAGGAGATCGTTTAACGGCTTAGCTATTTTGCCGAAGTCTTTAATGAACTTTCGATAATATGACGTAAAACCTAGAAACTTCCGCAAATCCTTCACATTTTTTATTTCGGGCCAATTTTTGACGGTTTTGATCTTCTCGTCGTCCGGTTTAATTCCGTCCGCGGATACAATGAATCCTAAATATTTAATTTCAGTTTTGAAAAATTCACACTTGCTCCCTTTCAACTTGAGACCGTTTTCTTTTAAACGACGGAATACGGCATCTAAACGTTCTAAATGTTCAGCAGCGGTTTTTGAAAATATAATGATGTCATCGAGAAATACAAGACATTCTCTTAAATGCATTTCACCCATGCATTTCTCCATTAATCTCTGGAAACATGCAACCGCGTTGGTTAAACCGAAAGGAAGCCGGTTACACTCGTAAAATCCCAAAGGACTAGCTGAAAAGGCGGTCTTGTATTTATCAGACTCTTTTATTCCACACTGCCAGTAGGCCGATCTAAGGTCGATTTTGGAAAAGAACTGAGAGCCAGCCAAACAATCGATTGTCTCTTCGACTCTAGGGGTCGGATAGGCATCCTTAATAGTACGAGAATTTAATTTTCGGTAATCGATGCAAAATCGTAAAGAGTTATCTTTCTTCCGAACGAGAACGATGTTGCTCGAAAACGGACTATTTGACTCCCGAATTGCACCCGCATCTAACATCTCTTTCAAATGTTCACGGACTTCGTCAAACATTGACGGAGGTATGCGTCTATACGGTTCTTTAAACGGAGTTTCATCGCTCAACTTTATCTCGTGTTCCACAAGTGTCGTAAAACCTAGATCGGTAGGTCCCGTTGAAAAAATAGACTTCCACTTACCGATAAGTTTATAAAACTGCTGCTTGACTTCTTCCGATAAGTCTGCGTTTAACTTAAAACCAAGCGTCTCTAAATCGTCACGGAGAATATGTATGTTGGTATCAACTTCGCGATCCGGTTTAACCTTGATGTCCTCGTTGAAAGGATCAACGTGGCGTAACACCCTGACTTCACTAACACCGCACAGTATTGATTTTGGTTTTATCTTAACTACCCTTGCCGTCATGTTACACAACCTTACAGGAATTCGACATTTTCCCTCTTTATTCATTCGAACAACCCTTGGACACACCATTACACCATCTAAAAACTGACTATCGACTCTTTCCGTAACGACAGTAACAGCTGCACCGTTGACGTTACGTACTATACCTGACATAGTTTTACTTGACATTGGCTTAAGAGTTATAGGCTTTTTGTTGGTTGAACGGACAAGAATTGAGTTTGTTAGTGACTGAAAGGCTACATTCCATTCAGGAGGAATGCTATTATTCTCTTCTGTATAAGATCTTAAAACATTTAGTACATTTGTACCAATAATCACAGGAACCTTTTGATTATATTCAGTTTTTGGAACTACCAACATGAGTACAGGTAAAGTTTCGTTATTCATGAAAGGTATTCTCAAATGAACTTCAACATAACCTAAATATGGTAGTTTATCACCGGAAGCTACACTTATTGTAATGAGATCGCCGATTTCTTTAATCTCTGTAATTGATTTCATTTGTTTAACCATCGATTCAGAAATCGTCGATACCATTGAACCACAGTCTAAAAGTGCTTTGCAAGATTTACCATTTATGGTGACGTCAGTCTCATTCGAGGAACCAACCAGCCTTGAAAGTAATTTATTATCAATTGGGCTATCATTTTCTCTGCACGAGTCTCCAACCTGCCCTGCGTTAGAGACTCCTATTCGTTTAAATTACTGCCGTTTGAGTCTCGAACACGGTTTTGATTATTTCCACGACCTCTTTGGAATCGATTTGAACCCCGGTTATTTTGGTTTCCCCGATAATTACCCCGATTCGACGGATTTTTGGGTTTTTCGATTTTTAAGCTTTTTAACTCCGATTCCAAAGAATCCATTCTTTGGCTGAAAGTGTCTAATTTTTTTAACACCTCGGTAATTTTTTGGAGTTCGACAGAAATAGAACTTTGCTGTAAATTGCTAGTTTTAACATTTGAATTTGAATTTGCTAGTTCAAGCTCAATGGCACGAATCTCGCGCATGAGTTTATCAAAATTAGAAATTGAGTCGTACTTATGCCTGCTTGCGTTTAGTAATAAGGGATCGCTAAGACCAGATCAAAACTTTGACCTAAGCATATCATCTTTAGATGCAGGGTTTACATGACCTCGCTCAATAGCGGATTGTAATAGTGACTCAAGTTTCATACCATAGTCAGCCACAGTTTGATTAGGCTGCTGTTTCTCAGTGTAAAATTTTTGTAGTAACGCTTCGCTAGTGTAAACATTTCCATAAACACCCTCCAACTTTTCTAGAATCTGCTCAGGACCCACATCTTCAGGTAAAGTTAATAAAAGGCTTCTAGCTTGACCTTTTAATGAACTTCGGAGCGATTGAACTATTATAGTTTCATCAAAATTCCCTTCTCTGAGTATACACTTAACCTCGTATTTCCAGACGTCAAAAGTAGCCTCCCCTTTATGATCACCCGAAAAAGTAGGAATTCTTGGTCTTTGCCAGTTAGTGTTGGAGTTGTTCCCACTCTGATCCGCAGGGATCAAAGAATATTGTCTCTTAGGAGTGGGCGGGGGTGGTCTAGGCGGTGCCTGATCGTTCTCGGTTTTAACCCTAGGCTTTGGAGTACTAAATTGGAATCGGTCATACTCTTCCCTGGTGACAACCTTATATTCTGTATGATCATTTAAATAATTGATCATTCTCTTAATATCATTTTGATCTAAAAGTTCAAAATCTAAACTCTGTTTTTCAACAGTTCTATCCTGCCCTGTCGCCATCTTAAACAAAATGTCAAATTTTCAAAATTCTATCAAAAATGATAATGAATGAAAAATGAATGAATGAAATGATGAACTTACCATATATGCAGGCAAGTGCTCACATGCTATAGCTTGTTAAATGTGACAACATGCAATCTGTAGTCTATACATATAAAAATACCATGCACTGCAAAATACAGATAAATAAATATAAATAAATTGAAGTAAAAATAAATAAAACACAATGCAATTATATTTCAAAAATTGTTCATTGTCAGCGTTTTAATAATTAAACGTGGATACAGGTAACAGCAAATATTTCCTTCGCCGGTATGTTCATGAAATAGCTCAAACTCGAAATGAAAGTTCGGTCCACTACGATGAGTATTCAAACAATAAAAAAAATTAACAGAATGCGCTTCAAGAAACAGTTCTTGTTCTGTCGACGTGAATCAATCCCACCTTTATACAGTTAAATATACAATTTTAATATGACATCCTGATACACACAACATTGTGATTAACGGAGCTTCCTTTACGCTATCGCACAATCTGAAGTAGCGAAACTCGTAAATTACGACTCTGTATAAATATTAAGATGAAAACCATATCAGATCAAATTCAACGTTGAACTGTGGTTATGCAGATAATTCAAATAATTATTATATAAAACCATACATATAGCGATGGCCTTGAAGTAGGTTCGGACGAGTAAATCATTCAAAGTGTCGTTGACCAAAAGTCGTCGAGCCAAAACTATGTTGTCAAAATTGGACAAGTCGTTGAATGAACATCGTCGTTGAGCCAAACATTTGAAGAACGGGAATTATCAAAACCGTGGAAATGAATTTTCATCTAAATTGACAAACAGACAATGGGTAATCTCGCCGGAGCCTCCATTTTTGTCGCCGGGTTATTTCCCTTGTATGGCGTAAAGAATATGTTGTTACCCAAATATTTTATTTGTCTGTAAATAAACAATATTACAACAATTATAATATATTTACATTATAATTTAATTCAATATAAACATTCAAATCTCATTTGAGCAATCTAATAACATATAAACTGACCTGTAAATAAACAGGGAACTATTTCAAAATAGTCCACTCAGACCCACGTACAGTGTTGGAATGACTACAGGTGTTCTAATTAGAATTAGACAGGTGCGAAAAGCATGCAAAGGTGTGTTTAACTTTAGGCTTGTATGAAAAACATGCAAAGGTGTGTTTGACTTGAATATACGGTTGATCAGTCAAGCATTAATGTGAAATGATGAATATATATGAATGATATATGATAATGAAACGAATAAAATATCTGAACACACCAATCGGAAAGCTTTCAATTTAAATAAAACAATTAGCTCAATTAGCTTCCCGTGACATGTACATTTCACAACTTTTAAGTTATTCTAGATCCTGCGATCGGTATTCTGATTTTCTAGACCGATTATTTCTGTTGACTACTAAACTACTCAAACAAGGGTTTGTTGTACCTAGATTGATGTAATATCTCTAGAAGTTCTATGGCCGTCACCATGACTTAATTGATAGTTTTGGGGAAATCAATCTCTCAGCACAATCGGACATATTCGCTTAGTCACAGGTAGTCTTTCCTATTCCTGGATTTGACTTTTCCTTAGACATGACAATGAGCAACTCGCCGGCCGTTTAATTAAAGGCAGCATGGCGTACTCGTCCGGAAAAACCCGAGTGCAGCAATGGTTTTAATTGGGTTTGGGTTACTCTCATTTTGTTTTTGTGTTGCAATTGTCTATTTCCAGATTTGTAACTGTCCCTTCACGTTTGGTTCGTGTTGTTCGGTCGGTTTTGTATGATATTTTTCTTAAATAAATGTAAGAATTTGTGTCTTCCCATTTATCCATTTTTGAAAGTTAGGAACTCCCATTTGTTCATCTTTTATTTTTCTTACCTATTATGAGTGTATTTAACAATAACTAGGTGTCATTTGTACAAAATGTCAGGAAATATGTTTCAGGATTATGACATTTATTTTGTAAATTTGGAATTATCTAATTTCAACTAAATTGAATACCAGAAAGGGTTTTTCATTATTTTATATGTTTAAGATGACGATTTTAAAGTTTTAAAACTTGTAATACAATTATTTGTTTTGGCCAATTGCTCAAAAGTTGTCATTAAAAATCTACAAATGTACAAAAATGAAACATTACATACTTAGCATCATATACACTACAATTATGCAGTATCTATCCGTTAACGCTTGGTTAAAGTTGATTCTTAATTGAAAGTTTTAAATATAATATACTGTGCTGCTAATTTTTTTTTAAAATTATATTATAGTCCATTAATAATGTACATGAACTTTTATGCTGTTTATTTTATCCAAAGTTATTTTAATTAATCTTTAATTTAATACATTAAAAGTTCTTTTGTATTACAAACTCAGAAGATAGCTAGAGATTGTTGAACAAGTAATCATTTCTTTATACTTAAAATGTAATACTTAATAAATATGACATAATACATGTATAGATTGTATACTTGTGTTATACGTCTCTAATACATATTTTAGCATTTTTTTATAAATATTTTAAGTTAGAAACAAAATATCAGCTGAAAGAAACTAAAATTATATTCCCTTTATTTTGTCAAGTTAGAAATGGGAAAAATATGAAATAAGCTCATTAATAAAAGTAACAGGAAAATATGCAATGCCCATCAAATCATTTAATCATATCAGCTGACATAATCCAGGTCCAAAATTTAGTAAAGTTTTTTTTCATTTGCCACACAACCCAATTTATAATTAAAGCCTTTTGTTATTAATTGCCTTTGATCTCATTTATCAAACTTTTAAATTTCTACGTGTAGTATCTTTTTGCAAAAAGTTGGAAAATAGAAATGAACCGTTAGGATTATCCAAGACAATAATGTATTTATTCATATTATCAAGCGGTCAAGAATGACTTATGACATTTTTTGCGACACTAGGACGAACCTTTTACTGAAAAACGCATAGATACAATCATCATGTTGAACTCTTAAGTTGTTATAGATTTATTCTGCATTTGAAGGATAAAATATCAGTCGAGAGATGAAAATAATGTCCATAGCCTTGTAGGCGAGGAAAATTTAATCTCGCTAATATCCCTACAAAGCATGGCATGGACAGTATCTCTACAAGGCAAGGCAAATATCTGTACAAGGCATGTCAAATATCTCTACAAGGCAGGGCAAATATCTCTTCAAAGCATGTCAAATATCTCTATAAGGCAAGGCAAATATCTGTAGAAGGAAAGGCAAATATCTCTAAAAGGCATGTCAAATATCCCTTCAAGGCATGGCAAATATCTCTACAAGGCAAGGCAAATATCTCTCAGACAAGGCATGGAAAATATCTCTACAAGACATGTCAATTTTCTCTACAAGGCATGGAAATATCTCTACAAGGCATGGCAAATATCTCTACAAGGCATGTCAATTTTCTCTACAAGGCATGTCAAATATCTCTACAAGGCATGGCAAATATCATTACAAGGCATGGCAAATATCTCTACAAGGCATGGAAAATATCTCTACAAGGCATGGAAAATATCTCTACAAGGCATGGCAAATATCTCTACAAGGCATGTCAAATATCTCTACAAGGCATGGCAAATATCTCTACAAGGCATGGACAATATTTGATAAGTTACAACGTGAGTTGATCAATTTCATCGAATTGTCTGCAGCCGATACCAAATACACGGATGAGGGTAATGTTTTAGTTTATTACACCTCGTTTAAAAAATGCTGGCTTTTGATTGGTCAATAGACAGTATATTCACACATTTCCTCATTTATACAGCTGGGAGGGAAATTTGCATCGATTTTGTTATCACCGGGATATTCGCCAAAAAATACCATCTGTGCCGGTATTTAAAACAGATATGTGATGTCTGGGATGGGTATTTGTCTGTTTAATTACACTTATATATTGGTTTTAAAGAGCAATAATACAAGACCACTTGTGTGATATTTATTGACTCTTTACTATAGGATAAACAGAGCAGCCCCCGATTGGCGGATAAGAGAGACCCTCTCGTGGGGGAGAGGGGTTGTCAGGTCATAATACAGTGTCCCATCTATAACCCCGTTGATTAATTGTTCGTCCTGAATATAGCTAAAATAATAACATCTAATCAATCTTTACTATCGGAACTTTTCCGGTTTTTAAAATCGAATACTTATATTACGTTTACGTTGAGGTAAAAGTCAAAGCTTCCGAATAAGTTTTGTGGGTTACTATAGTATTATTGGTGGTTATTAATTGCAAATGACAGAAGCACATCTTTAGTAATAATTAATAAATTTATGAAGTCCTCTGTGTTTGGATAAAAATGGCACAATGATGCCACAATCAATTTTAAAATGCAAATTCATGAATGAAGTATCTGGTTCGACTGCAAAAATGCTTGGGTGATATCATAGTTTCATATTAACATTATTAAAATGTGAAATATTGATTAACATTATAAATTTCAGTAAACGAATTAATTTTCTTTTCCTAAATCATTTTTGGTTAAATATGAGAAAAAATAAATTATCAGTCCTTGTAATATTTTTCAGACAAATCAATTGGACTTCAAGAAAGCGTATTGTTTTGCAACAGAGACGTGTATTCTGTGTCATCCGAAGTTGGAGTGTGTACTCAAAATAAGATGTATTATGTCGTACCAGATAATAGTATTGTAATAATAACAATAATTATAATGTCTCGTGTCACAGTTGATTTCAAATAAAAGTATAATATACGCTTATGTTATTTTCTGCCATCGATATTGACGAACAGTAAAATCATATAAGAAATGATTTGCATAGACGTCAACTTACAAAATTATATACTAGTATTCAAGTTGGTCAAAATGACCAATGTTCGGACATGTATGCCTGATGGCCGTAAAGTTGTATATTGATTTCAAAAGAGACAGTAAATTGGGCGGTGGCCCTTGCCTCCTTAATCTGATTATATAAACAGATTTGAGTTGGTATCCGAGTTTTATTTACTACGTTTCAGAGCGATATCAAAATATGGTATGCCAAATGGTAAACACTATATTTTCTGACCTTACTCAAATGTGGAAATGGACCTTGCATGTTAAGTACCAAGTTGATAAATTTATGACATCTCTGTTTTGACGAATTAAATAGAAATGTTCCGAATATAGATAAAAAGTATTATATATTTTATCAATAACCCCCGTCCCCCCCCCATCTTTATATGTTTAATTTTAATAGAAAATGACGGGATACTTTTACACCTGCAATATTTCATAAAATATATGCATTTGAAAACCAAGTCTTTGCTTCGCTTATACAATTCAGGCGATATTACAGCTATTTCGGATTTTATAGTTGCAACTGTATGTTTCTATTAGTGGATGTTTAACAGCTCGGAATTCTTGCGACTGCTAAAAGTGCTAATATAGTGCTATATATATATAACGGTTTTATTGTACTGGACATAATTATAGCGAGCACAGCTCGCAGCGGGGCAGCGAAGCTGCCCGCGAAGAGCGGTGAGCTCTACGGCAATTACGTGTCACGTGATCAAAATGAAATCACGTGATCAAAATCTGCTAAATGCTGATATTGATTTTTTTTCGTCCGGAAGTTGATATCGTCAAAAAACTGGAACAAAGTGAATGAAGAAGCACTAAATTTAATTTTGAAGAAAGACTTAAAAATAAATTTGACAACGATAAAAAGTTAATGTTATATTTAAAAATAACAGCAAAAATTTCATACTATTTTTTGCAATCTCTAAACGATCTTTAAAAACTGACAATCAAATTACATTTCATGTGACGTCACCATTACAAAAGAAAGACGTCACGTGACCACTGGAATTTAGAGGCACATTTAGGGTGTTCGGAAGTAACGTCAATTATGAAATGCACATTATATATTGATAATAAAAGACTATATTGTCTGTGCTCGCATTTTGGCAATGCCTACTCCATATTAAATTCAATTAATAAAGGTTTTTTTTAAGTCTTCCATTGCACAACTCTAATTAATTAGTATGCTAATTACGGAAGTTAATAATAGAGGGAGACCATTTTTATCCTGGTACTAAGTCTTTCGTTGATAGCTCTATCGACGAGTGAAAAATCGGAAACCAGAATAAAGGCTATTTTGTGTCGACAATTCCGGAGTATGCCGAAATGTTTAAGATTTAATAAATAAATGTTATGTCAATAATTTAATTCAACCACGTAAATATAAGTTTCTCATTTAAGTATATTTATGAATAGATTTCATGTGCGCAAATTTAAAATATTGGCAATTGAAACTATCCACAACTGCAGGTCTTAGCTTTACAGAGAACCTTATGGGTAAAAAGTTCAAATTATCTTTTTAGAAATCACTTTGACAAAGGCGTGCAGAATGCAGAATAAATCGGCGGCGAACTGATGCATTGAATAAAAAGTTTTCTTGTTATTTATTATTATGAATTGTAATTTCTCGATTCGTGGCTTTTGTCTGTAGTTTTTATAGAACTGATTGATGGAAAATTAATGGATTTACTACTGCAAACAACTTCTAGCCTCTCACGAAAGCGGTCAGGAACTGCTCTTATTAAGATGTTCTTAATGATATGGTCAGATACTGGTCTAAGGTATATCTGCTCTGGTAAGTAGTCGTTCTCAGGGGCGTAACTGAAGGCGAATTGCTGTGCAAGCAAAATTTTCTCGGCGATGGATATGGAAGCCCGGTAAGGGTCTTGGGAAGAAGGGGGAGGCAGAAATTACCAGTGATCATTTGTACATAATTAAGTGTGAACAGGTTGAGGAGAAAAGACGGAAATTAGCAGCAATATTTACTTTAACGTAACACAGAATTTAGTTGAACAGTCAGATATTGGCTGTCCGCATTGTCAACTATATATATATTACTCTGTCTTTGTCAACTTCCATTTCTATGTGAAATTGCAGTGGGGCCAAAGAAGATAGTCTGTCTTATATCGTGGTTTACCAAAGGTATGTTATAAGCTTACAAACTGGTCTGAAATTACGTTCGGTGATAGCTGTATTAACATGTATAGTTACAGGCATATAATTATGGAGAGAATTGCATAGACAGAAAGAGACAAATCTGTGAAACCGAAAGAGTTACTTTAAAGGAACTACGCAACGATTACGTAGACGATTTCGGAATGGCTTATTGGCAAAAACATTTGATTTTCCAAATATAAAATATTTCATGGGAATGCGGTGAGTCTCACATTAACTGGAACCTACCGAATGGCATTCATTAAAATCTTTGTTAAAATGTTCAAGGCTTTGCTATTCAATTCTTCCTTTACCTGTCTAATATTTTTTATTGAAATAATGAGTAATTCCAAAATAATGAAACCTGTATAATCGGCGAATCCAATAAAAAATAAAACAAGAGTCATTCCTAAAATAATGTAAGCTTAATAATGTCTTTATTTCTCAAAGTTTCGTTGATTTCTCGTGGGGACACCGATAAATGTATATTGTAATCTGAAAAATACGAGTATACCTACTCTAAACTGTTCTGTTGTAGACCTGTTTTAGAATATTCCTGCTATAAACTGTTCTGTTGTAGACCTGTTTTAGAATATGCCTGCTATAAACTGTTCTGGAGTAGACCTGTTCAAGAGAATGCCTGCAATAAACTGTTCTATTGTAGACCTGTTTTAGAGTATGCCTGCTATAAACTGTTCTGTTGTAGACCTGTTTTAAGTATGCCTGCTATAAACTGTTCTGTTGTAGACCCGTTTTAGAATATGCCTCAGTGCTATAAACTGTTCTGTTGTAGACCTGTTTTAGAGTGTTTTAGAGTATGCCTGCTATACACTGTTCTGGAGTAGACCTCTTTTTAGAGTATGCCTGTTTTAGGACATAGCCGTACTGATAAGAAATCTTTTAACATTTGTCCGGTGATCAGTTCTAGAGCTGATCTCCTCACCATGACTATTTTTAAAAAGATTATGTCTACGTCTTTTGCAGTTTCATACTACGGATCATTTCTTAACAAATTTATGTTTACTGTGTATAATGAGAGACAGCGTTGGCTATCATATGATATGGTAGCCATACATGTACCCGAGATTCACCTGAATCGGTGTACTAGTATATTTAAATACAGGTAACTATAATCACGTGATCATAACAGTTATGGTTGTTGCCAGGTCAATACAAAATATTAAATGTGTCGGGGTCAATTGTAATTAAGAACGTGTGTATTTTGAAATACACTACTTAAATATATGTGTATTAGTACTTCACACGACGTGTATGTAACATGGACTCTTTAAGCTTCATTTTACTAGTAATTAACGTTGTAGTACAAGGTAAGGATGTATTTTGTTTCTGTTTTATAATTGTACATTAATAATCTATATCACCAATTAAGGCAATATTTAATCTGTATATAAAGTGCTATGCTTATTGATTTATTGATGTATTTTATGTTGACTTCATGATTTGAAGTTTTATTTTTATTCCATATTTAATTGAGCATAGTTTATTCGTGGCTGTACTCAATGACTGCGACAAATGTTATATATAATATCGTGTTTCACAACCGGGTACAAAAATTTAGACTTCGTATTAAAGCATGAACGCCTTGGTAAGGATTGAAATGTATGCTTCTGTAGCAGCAGCAATAGGCCTTCTTTGTTTATAAAAAAATAAACTGTATGGTCTTTATCGTGAGGCGTGGCACTATCTCCCATTATAACTTGACAACCCTCAAAATGAGAAAGATTCTTCTAATTCAATGCCATGTGTACCTTTCCAATGCACATTGCTCACGGACTTGTTTGAATTTAAAAATACAATAGAATTGTTAAGTTAAAAAAGATAACTGAAACTGGGACCATTAATAGGTTGTCAAATTTACCTACAAAGTTAACCGATGGAACTAAAGATTTCTAATACACGTCCAAATCTATTTCGTTTCAAGCCATATTAAAATTAGATCTTTCACTTGTTCCCCCTTTTTGTTATCGGTCCCTGCGTTGTAAACGACGGTGAGCAAGTAAAAGATCTAATTTTTATAAGATTGTATCAAAATGGTTGATTATTTATCAATCAATATATAATGACAAATGTAAAATGTCTTTCTAGCTGATTTAGCTGGTGCAGTTTACCGAGGTTACCGAAGTTACCGTAGTTACCGAAGTTATAGCTACTCCTACACCTACTACAGTTACAGCTCCAGTTCTTATAGCTACTACAGTTATTACGACTACTACTATTACTACTACTACTACGACTCGTACTATGGATACTCATCCAGTGGATCGTAAGTTACCACAGTCTTATCCAGTTATATATAGATCAGAGTAATCTTGTATTGTATTTTTAGTATAATAGTACAGGATACATGCCTTGTTACAATTCGTATTGTGTTTAAATTTGCTCAACTAGTCTTGTGTTGTTGTGATTCATAAACCTGACATGGATTGTGTGGTGTTAGTAAACTTAGTACTGATTGGTTAATTGGTCTGACTGACTTGGGGAGTTTTTTACGTCCTACACCGACAACTTAATGCCCTTGGTCGGACGGATTGGTTAATTGGTGTGTTTGTGTTAAGTTTTATTACTGTTGCCTTTTGTTATGTTCATTTTTGGGAAAGGTAAACTAGTCCGTCGATAGTGGTTAGCAACAGTCTTATTAGAAATGTTATACATTTGGTTGGTAGTAAATGAAATGATTAGGTTTTAACTAGGTGGAATCGATTGTTTTAGTTTGTTTGAACGGTATTTTACGCCTCTTTCAGTTATTTTTAGCAATATCGTGGAATCTAGTTTTACTGGGAAAGGAAGCCATTGTACCCAGTGAAAACCGCCGACGTCGGTAGAAAAATTGACGATTCGTGTCAATTAGGATTAGAATCGAGCACACACTAACTTAAGTTAGACTCGAACGCCAACCTCAGTGATTGATAGTAAACGAACAGCAACCTTGACCACTCTGCTACCGATGCCCCAGACAGAAGCGAAGTAAATTGATATAATTTATATGAGAAGTTGGTATTAATAAAATGTGGAATTTGTGTTCTTTTTGATGTTTTTAGTTAAATGGGGTGAATCTTTACTTATTTGTATACAGTTTACAATTCTAGACTTTTGGGAAAGTAATATAATCAATGTACACATCGGTGTATTGCCGAAAAACTAAAGATGGATGTTTAAATTTGAATGTTAGTTAGATCAATGTAGTTTCGTCTTGATTGTTATTTACATTAATGTACTGTATAGTTAGTTTTAATTTCACCTTTTTGTTCACTTCCGTAATTCCGTTTGATTCCATCAAGATTATTGTGCGAGTTGGCCGTGTAATAGGCGTATACTGGTGCTATGTTGGTTGCTGGTTATTTAATGAACATATTTTGAGGTTTTGAACAGCCTATATACGACATTATAATCTACTTTGTTTACAATTTATAAACCTTAAACCAGCCCCAGTGCAGGTATTTGAATAAAACATGTTTTAAACCTTAAAATATTCATGATAAATTTAATATTTAAATCCTATTTTGCTAATTGTTCAATTATAACGGTTGACATTAAACTATTTTTATAGTTATAGGCGTATGAATACGTCAGGTGACACAAATTATGTTATACCGTATAACCTCAAATATTCCATTGGAGATAACCAATCAGATTCTAAATTTCGAATCAAATTAAATTTATCAGTGAGTAGTGTAGAGTTGGTTTAAATTGAAATCAGCATAGTTTACAGTTGTTATTTAGTTATTTCAGTGTAATTATGAGTTGGTCGATTGTATGTGTGTATTACGTTGAGTGCCTTTGATTATTTAATTCCTTTTTGCAATAAGAAGGATTTTACGATTGGTGACCTAAAGAGGCAGAACATTCTAGATCTCCAGATCATTTGTACTAACTAACGGCTTGTTGCGAGTTCGTTTTTAGCTCCATTTTGGTTTTCTGTGTGTTTTTGTTTGCTAGGTTGAATTCTTTTGGTCTTTTACACCAATGTTTTGCTTTTGAATACAGATCTGGCTGGTAGTAAAAGTTTGTCTTAAGATGAAGTTTTCGAGCATCGTCTGTATTTAAATGCCTTGATATTGTTCCCTTTTCCTCAGCGTTTGAAACTCCAAACAAACTTTCAGTTCGTATAATATCGTTTCGAAACATGTACAATATAGGCACCCATCTCGTCTTAAATTTCACTTCGTTAAATCATATTCATTTGCATATTAAATGTCCTGCAGGTCATAACAACATCATAGTATCATTTAAGCGATAGCTAATATCTAACTTCAGAGAGCTTTAATGTTCATATTTAACAAGCTTTCTCTAATAAGTCTATCACTATAATCTAGACAATTCACTGAATACTTTGAAAGTCACACAACGCTAGTATATGTTTTCATTGTTGTTTATATAAGAAATATGTCTACCATCTATTCAACATTAGCTAAGGACAAAATTTCCGGAGTCATATTTTATCTTTTTCAGGGGTCCGGCCGCCATCGTTGGAGGGGTAATAGGAGGAATTGTTGGTATTATAATTATTGTTATAGTCGTTTGCGTATGCTACAGACATTACAAGGCACCACCAAGAAAGGGTGTCGTTATAACAGCCACGACAATGTCAAAAAGTAAGTATTAAACATAATTTTTAAAAGTCGGATTTTGTTTGCCCGTCTGAACGCTTGGTAAGTATTTGTTATTGCCTGAATATAGCTGCAATATTGCTGCTCGGGCGTTAAACACCATTAATCAATCAATCAAGTATTTGTTATTTAGTCATGTGGGAATTCGAGAAAAAACGACCATTTTCAAAATGCCCCCGAATGCCAAAACGCCCTCGAAAGAAAAATATTAGTTATATTAATTAAAAAGAAAAAAAAACTTAGTTAAATATTATACTTTTATTGCCGATAACAACATACACTAACAAACAATATCATATGCAAGGATTACATATATAGGATAATTTTTCTTTGTCCGTAGCATGAAAACATGCATACCCATAAAACATGGGTTTACATTTATAAAGAAAACTAAAATTAAAATTCATTCCTATAATAGCGTAATTATGGTCATGAATGTTCTTTCTGTCAGTTGCTTTCATTTTTCTGTTCTATAAATTCAATTCTTTCAAACGAGCATAAAGTATTTACGCACTTTACCTTTATAATTTCTCATCATCGTCTATAATACCTGACGAACGGACAAAAGTGAAAACATGCGAGCATTTAGAAAACAACATACTAACTAATGTGCGGACAGTCCAATAGATGTAAGAACGCCATATAATGGTATTATATTAAAAAATAAACACTATGTAGAGATTGTCAGGGGCTTTGAGGAAACAAGGAATAGTAATATAAAAAATGTCCCTTTAAAGTAACTTTAAACAAGCTTTAACAAACTCTTTTTTTTTAAATTACATTCAAAATCAAAAATTTATTACATGTATAATGTATATCCGCAATTTTCCTAATTTGAAAAAAAATGTAGGAAACACAGAATCGCCTACTTTGTAAATGTATTTAAAACAAGCATTTTTAATTGGAAAACAAAATATTAAATGTTATTCCCATTTTCATGATATGCTTAATACTTAGAATAATGCATTCTTTTGAAGTTTCATTGAAGTATGAAACAGTTTTGACTGAAGCACTTGTGCCGTTCGGTCAAAGTTGTCATACGTCGATGAAACTTTAAAATAATGCATTTAATTCTTGTAATTATATGTACATTTTCATATCAATAATGAGGGAATTCATGACAAAATTTAAGTAAATGTCCATCTTATTTCTATATATTATTACGCCAGAGTAAAAAATATTGATGTTGCTAATGTGCATTGGTTGACCACATGACCGAATTCGACCAATGAAAATGATATTTCCAATAAATGCATGCATGATGTAATTATAATATACAGATAAAATTAAAAATCCTACAATATTTAGATGTATAGATTAACTACTGACTATAAGATATATTTTGCAAAACCTGTCTTATACGGAATTAGATAGTCTAGTATCGGTATTGGCTTGATTGTTTTAGTCTAGTTACATAATAATTATATTATCATAAATAATCATTACCTGATGATTTTTGTATTGACCTAATTAATGGTCCAAGGCTTGCTGTATTGGCATGAACTTGCTTTACGGCATCATTTTATCGATCACTTTATACGCCTACCCGACATAGCCATACGTAATTGATTATTCTTTACGGTTTTATTTGGACATATATGTGGAAAATCATTATATATTTTTTTATCAATAAAAACAGAGAAATTACTCAAGATATTGAACGTGAATTTGTATATACGATCGTTTGACCGTCATAAACCAAACATCATCTGACTATTGGGTAAAGATACAGGATAAAGCTACTGGGAACAATCTAATTTACATGCAATTACACAGCCAAGGAAACCAACTCTGAGGATAGTAAAACCAGTAGCAAAAGTCGGCAGGTTTAATATTTCCGATTATCCCGTCAAATCTCTTAGGCTGCAGTTTTGCAATAATATTTTTAAAAATAATTAACACATTGAGTTGTTTTTCATTACATATATAATGTAAATGAAGTAAAATCTTTTACTCCTCCCCCACCTTTTTTTTGTTATTGTCGCCGTGGAAAATCTTACAACTTCTCATTGCTTAACTTGTTGGTATTAATAATCTTAATTGAAAATTTTCGCCATCCCCCAATAAAGGTAGACAATAAAACGTAATATTTTACCTTAACTTTGGTTTATCAATGACATTGGTACAATGGTTCGTTTTGGTAAATGCAAGAGAGATGTCGATTGTTAACTGTAAAACTAGAAAGTTCCGATTTTTGACCTGTAATGGTGTTCCACGCAATGACAATAGCAACGGCTAGGGAATTATTAATATTAATTAGATTGCTTTCTTTTAGTATAACATGTTTTTTGCTATTGTTGATGTTACTCTACAGGACATAAAATATGTTTAAAAAAACAAAGACCAACCATTCTAATACTATTCTAAAATTTGTTTTCGGATTAAATAAGCTGACACATGTTTTTTCTATCTTTTTAGCAACTGGTTCGACAGCTCCAGTAAATACCGAGCTCAAGACATCAGCGCCCCAATACCAGCCGTTTACATATACACCCTATATTCCACCGCCTGTATACGCATCACAGGACCCTGCGTATCCGCCACCAGCATACAACTACGGATATAATTGATATGTCTGTATAAATAGTGCACAAGACAATCCTTATACAATAACAGTAGTTCGGTTTTCGGTAAAAACTGTCTAACAATCCGTCCAAATAATCGTTTTACTTATCATGCTCATTTTTATACATTGTTTTCTTGCTTCTGAATTATGCAATTGTGTTAATGTTATTTATACATTTTTAAATTATAATTCAATAACTCACTTGTTTTTGTATTCATAAATATTAAAATCTAAACTTAATGTTAACAAACTTCTAGTTCGAACTAGAACAGCACTCTATTCAAACTATTATGTGCCTCCAACTGTACGGTCTTAGAATTTGATACCTGAATGCACAAAGCTTAGTGGGTCAGTTTCATCTTTCAAGTCTGTGCAGAGGAGCGGCCAACAAAAACCACAATATTATTTTGTCTGGAAGAGAATAGTACACATACTTCATTCTAGATTAAGAATGGAGTGTAGCTCACTTAAACGGGACTTGTTCGTTAAAGACATAGTTGATTCGCCGCTTTGTCATTGTGGAGAAGTTGAGATAACATTCCACTACCACTACCACTGTGGAGAAGTTGAGACAACAATCCAATACCACTACCATTGTGGAGAAGTTGAGACAACAATCCACTACCACTACCGTCGTGGAGAAGTTAAGACAACAATCCAATACCACTACCATTGTGGAGAAGTTAAGACAACAATCCAATACCACTACCATTGTGGAGAAGTTAAGACAACAATCTACTACCACTACCATTGTGGAGAAGTTGAGACAACAATCCAATACCACAACCATTGTGGAGAAGTTGAGACAACAATCCAATACCACTACCATTGTGGAGAAGTTAAGACAACAATCCAATACCACTACCATTGTGGAGAAGTTGATACAACAATCCAATACCACAACCATTGTGGAGAAGTTGAGACAACAATCCACTACCACAACCATTGTGGAGAAGTTGAGACAACAATCCAATACCACAACCATTGTGGAGAAGTTGAGACAACAATCCAATACCACAACCATTGTGGAGAAGTTGAGACAACAATCCACTACCACAACCATTGTGGAGAAGTTAAGACAACAATCCAATACCACAACCATTGTGGAGAAGTTAAGACAACAATCCAATACCACTACCATTGTGGAGAAGTTAAGACAACAATCCAATACCACTACCATTGTGGAGAAGTTGAGACAACAATCCACTACCACAACCATTGTGGAGAAGTTGAGACAACAATCCAATACCACAACCATTGTGGAGAAGTTGAGACAACAATCCACTATCACTACCATTGTGGGGAAGTTGAGAAAACAATCAACTACCACAACCATTGTGGCCGAGAAGTTGAGACAACAATCCACTACCACTTTTCATTCAACAACTCAAACATCAACTTACCAACATCGTCAACAATTTACCCGTTCAGACACTATTATATGGCTCACCCGACCTCTCATTGAAGAAAATAGTATTTTTGACAGTTCAAGAATATATACTTAGTACAAAGCGATTCGATTAAAACCTCATCTCTGCACTACAAATTCATCAGTGTTTTCCTGTATCCACATTTTATCACTACTGTTATAAAATAAACAAGTTTATTTGCTCATATTGTATATAGTTTTGATCCTTTGAGTATTATTAATGTAACTATAGTATCTATAGTAAAGGGATTAATATAAGTCTGTGACTTGTTTCCAGATCCTAACATTGTATACGATGTACATGTATTAACTATGTTCATTATCACGAATAAACTATGTTTACACTAATGTTAACAAAGCTTTAAGGGACATCAGATAAAAGAGCCGACATCTAACAGAATTTTATTCTCCTTTGGTCTTACCGACTTGTATGGGACATAAACAGTAGCTGTGAGAAAAGGCTTACACCGGAAAATAATGTGCCAAACTATACAGGGAATATAACTACCAAAATTAAACTTGAACGAAAAATAATTATCAATTCACAGTCACATCTGAAAATAAAATAGCTGCTTCACGAGCGCATGACACGAATGTCTGAAGAAATAAGGACAATATTGATGCAAGCAGTTTTATCTGCCATGATTAGAAATAATCACATCTATGAATATCAGCAATGCCCCGAAATTTCAGGAAAATTTATTAAAGACTTTTTGAGTTTATGTTTAAAAACTATACCCCTTTTTCACAAACAAATCCCATCTATCAAAATAAAAAAATCACTTAAATGTTCAGTAAAAGTGATGAAAGCGTTTAATATTCTGAAACAAAAAAAAACACAATTCCACGTTTGTCACGAACGAAGTCCCATTACTCTACAAAAATAAACATAATTTTGCCAAAAACTTAAGGAAGATCGCATTTATCAATATAAACATCCTCACAAGTCAGGGTTTCTGTGTTCACAGTTTGTGGACACATGTGGACACAGAAACCCTAACTTGTGAGGATGCAATTCCCCAATTTTTCATCAAATTTTTTTGGAGCCATAGCTTGAAAAAAAATTTTTCACCCTTTTCCACGAACACAGTCCCATAACTCTATAACACATTAAATCAGGCTGATTAACCAAAAATTATAAAGTTAAAGAAAGCTAAAATCTATCGATATAAACAATTCAACAAATGTTAAATAAAACTGAAGGAAGCATTTTATAATCTCCAAAAAAAAAAAAAAAACTAACATACAATCCCAGCCTTTTCTCGATCAAAGTTCCATAACTCAATAACTATAAATCATAAATTTATAAAGAACAAAAGGAAACTTACATATATCAAAATACACAATTCCCGAAACTTTCTCGAAAATTCATGAAAAGGTTTTTGACTTAGGGTCTAAAAAAACAAACCAGAAATCCCCCTTTTTTTCAAGAATAAAGTCCGATAAGTTTATAACGATAAATAAATGTACCATAAAGTATGCATACCATTAGGCTAACATAATTTAATAAAAAAAAACTGCTAAGCTTGAACAAAAGCTGTGAAGATATTCTCAAGATACCGTACTGACAGATGTTAACATAGCTTGCAAAATTTTTATCGACACATTTCTCAATATTTGTAAACTTTGCATTCCTTCACAAAAAGTAGTTGTCAGAGAAGATGACAAGATATGGTTAAACTCGGATTTACGGAAATCTATAGACAAGTTTTTTCAATTATCCCCCTTAGTTAAGATAGCCGCCGCTGAATATCGTCGTTATCGCGGCCGCCATTACATTCATGAAAGGTGACATCCATTTCTCAGTGGGATATACATGTTTACAAATAATGTATATATTAACTAAATTACCATAAAGTCCCCACATTTGCATACTAATTAAAAGGATGATAATTATTATTTATTTATGTGTTTTTTTCTCCATTTTTAAACTTCTGTCTTATGCACTTGTAAAACAAGTTGAACTTGTATTCCATATTTTCCGTCATGCTAGTACTGTGTTACACCCATAACCATTTAAAATGAAATACAGAAATAATAAAAAGACCCTAGACATTCAACAATATTAAATCATGCACATCTACTTCTCTTTTTAGTTGGACAAAGTCACCACGTAAACCCACGGGCTAAATCATAAAACAACAAGTTTAGTCTTAGTCGCATCAAAACTAAATATATTTCATCAGCTATACATCCATATGAAACGAATGTCATGGCCTCTGTTCATGTGAAAAACAAATCCATTGTCACCCCTGTGTACACGAGCGAGTCACTGTCAGTTTGTATGCTGCCAAGTTCAGTCAATGTTCCCGTTTCTGTTTTAACCTAAGCTATTTTTTCGGTCGTGAGTGTGAGGTTTGTCTGCGGACAAACGACATGTTTTTTGACTCGCGTACGTTTTCTGTGCAAGTAGATGCATTTACTTCAAAATCTTTTTTCATGTCCGTTTCCATAGAGGAACATGCTTCATCATCTAATCTACGTCGTTTGCGCGGCACTTTCTCGAAGTTTGGGTCGGGGGCGCCGTCTGAGAAGCCCACTGTGTTTTTTCTGTTTAATGCCTTTGTCCAATGAAGCCTGTCTTCATCATTTCGGGCATGACATGAAATTTGTATGGAACCAAATAAGCAGTCTGTATGTTTTAAGTCTGCCGTCCAACGCTTTTTAGACTTTGCTAGTCCCACCCTGAGAGAGAGAGAATAATTAACCATAGAAGGTACATCAATATTTAACGAAAAATTATGCATTAATGCAAAATGTAAATGTATCAAGTTTTGGAAGCAAGAATGGATTTGAATGCATCCGAGTGAAAAAAAAACATATCTGTTGTCCTAGTTTTACATTAGCAGTTCTTTCCGGAATTCCTAACTTTAACTGGTACCCACGTGCTTGAATCTTTCTGTATTTTCGATAATGCTAAAAAATCATTTTTGGCCTTCTGTGTGATAAAATACGCAACGTTGATAACCAATTTTCATTGCGTTTACACATAATTTTTATGACAAAAAGTGTGAACATTCGTAATTCTACTGATAATTTAAACCCAAGTGTTTAAACCTCATTGATGTTGTGTTGTCTAAAGGGGAGACGAACATTGCCGAAAATCAGCAAGAAAGAAGTTATTTTGCGTTAGAGTGCGGTTTAATCAATAAAATACACAACTACAAAATACACTGCTACAAAATACAGTGTTAGTCGCACGTGGTTAGTGACATTGTTGCAAAATATAAACGAATATGTGTGTACTTCTTTTAAAGTAATTACATATTGTGTGTTATCACATTGTATTGTTCAGATCAATAAAGAATTAAAGCTTTTGGAATGTTTAAGGGGAAAAATTACACAAAGTGTTGCACATTGTGTTACCCAATAAACCAATAACCAATGGGTTTCTTTGTCTAGGTTCTTACCTGTGTGTATTACAGCTGATTCGTCCGTTAACATTCGGTCAATATTTAGTACATGAGATAAGTCTTATACAAAGCACCTTAGTAAAACTCGTGTTTCCAGTTGACCCGCAACTACACAAAAATACACAGACGTCAGTCATGCCTTCTTATAAACTACAATATTTTGACGGTAAAGGAAGAGCCGAGTTAGCACGTTTATTGTTTGCAGCAGCAGGTAAAGAATATGAAGATGAAAGGTTGGGAGGCGAGACATGGCTGGCAGCTAAACCAAGTAAGTAGTAAAATGATCAGGTCAATACCTGTAACGACCGACAGCAAGCAAAATTACTTAGTTGTCATACTCACGACTTAATTCATTAAAAATCATAAATATTTCTTTATTAATTAGCGTTTTTTTGTGGACATGACATTGTTACGTACTTATACCGGGGTAGGGACATATCGTAGTGGACATGACATAGTTACGTATTTATACGGTAGGGACATATCGTATAATGAATAATTTGTAATTTACTTGATGTATTTTTTTATATTAATTTTATAATAAGTTAACGTCTTGGAAAGCAAATTTACACGTATTTTAATTTTCTTTTTAAAACTGCATTTAAAACCTTGTTATTTGTTCACATTTAGTATTCTTCAAATGTAATCTATGTACCAGGGTGGTTCCCAGAGGTACTAACTCATCCTCCAGTGGTGAATATGTTGTAAATTTATCCGGTTTATAATACAGAAATCTCGGTTATGGACCGACGTATTTATAAAGGGACGTGTCCGACTATTTACCTACTATATTTGAACAGAAATGTCAACAGGTCGTATGATAACAAAAAATTCCGCTATTGTCAGCGTTTGAGGTTTTTATTAAAAAAAACAATCAATATAACATCAATATTCTAGATAATATACATAGTGTTTAAATACATTGTGTACAACAATATATTAACCACGTGACATAGAGTATTATTGTAAACGTGACACATTATAATTAAACAAACCAGTAGTGCAGTGAGGGTTATTTATGTGTGTACATCTATACTGACAAGTTCTAATTAATAATTTTTATTTATAATGTACGATATGAAGCAATTTTTATGTCGTATTGAGTCAGGGATAGCTTTATTGGTATTTGAACAAGGCCGAGTTTCAGGTTCCTACAGCTATTTTCCAACGTTGTGGGGGGGGGGGGGGGATTATCTGTTTTATATCCATAGTTTCAGATTCTCAGTATCATATCCCAGATTCAGGTGCCCTTTTATATCACGAGTTCAAGACTCTCTGTTGTATTAGAACCATAGGTTCAGGTTCCCTGTATAACATGCCTTTCCCCAGGTTCAGGTTCTCTGTATAACATGCCTATCCCCAGGTTCAGGTTCTCTGTATAACATGCCTTTCCCCAGGTTCAGGTTCTCTGTATAACATGCCTATCCCCAGGTTCAGGTTCTCTGTATAACATGCCTTTCCCCAGGTTCAGGTTCTCTGTATAACATGCCTATCCCCAGGTTCAGGTTCTCTGTATAACATGCCTATCCCCAGGTTCAGGTTCTCTGTATAACATGCCTATCCCCAGGTTCAGGTTCTCTGTATAACATGCCTATCCCCAGGTTCAGGTTCTCTGTATAACATGCCTTTCCCCAGGTTCAGGTTCTCTGTATAACATGCCTATCCCCAGGTTCAGGGTCTCTGTATAACATGCCTTTCCCCAGGTTCAGGTTCTCTGTATAACATGCCTATCCCCAGGTTCAGGTTCTCTGTATAACATGCCTTTCCCCAGGTTTAGGTTCTCTGTATAACATGCCTATCCCCAGGTTCAGGTTCTCTGTATAACATGCCTATCCCCAGGTTCAGGTTCTCTGTATAACATGCCTATCCCCAGGTTTAGGTTCTCGGTATAACATGCCTTTCCCCATGTTCAGGTTCTCTGTATAACATGCCTTTCCCCAGGTTCAGGTTCTCTGTATAACATGCCTTTCCCCAGGTTCAGGTTCTCTGTATAACATGCCTTTCCCCAGGTTCAGGTTCTCTGTATAACATGCCTATCCCCAGGTTCAGGTTCTCTGTATAACATGCCTATCCCCAGGTTCAGGTTCTCTGTATAACATGCATATCCCCAGGTTCAGGTTCTCTGAATAACATACCTTTCCCCAGGTTTAGGTTCTCTGTATAACATGCCTATTCCCAGGTTCAGGTTCTCTGTATAACATGCCTATCCCCAGGTTCAGGTTCTCTGTATTATATTCCTTTAGTTTCAGGTTCGCTGTATTATATCCCTAGTTTCAGGTTTTTTGTATTACCATCCTCCCAAGACAGGGATTCTGATTTCACGTGTATTACATGCAAACGCAGACTGTCAGATTTTCTATAATATGAAAAATGTCAGCATCACACATTTTATCGTTATAAGGTTATCTTGAGACACGTAATAGTGCCTCTGCATTCCATTGGTGATGTGACGTATTTCTCTTATGTTGTGGTGGCGTATGTTTCAAAAATTGCAAAACATTTATCTAAAATTTGTGTTGTTAATTTTTAACAAACCCTTTATTTTAAACGATGTCAAGTTCATTTTAAATCTTTTGAAATGTAATTTTTTGTGTTTGTCTAATATTTTCTGCGGATTTTCATATGGATAACGTGACTTTTTTACACATCTGCCATGCTCGCTCATGTATAGTTTCAGGGTTTATTAATCATACACCTAAAAAGAAACCAAAAAAAAACAACAACAACAAACCAAAAAACCAGGAGATTTCAGAGAAAGCCGCACGAACAATATTTCACAAGTCCTATTTATTCAAACATAATTCATGGCTGTCAAATTGTATTGATTATTTAATATTACGTGTAGGTATTCATGAATATTTTGTTACGAGCGTTAGTTAATGCCTACTCTTATTTGCATAATCAATTCAGTTTGGACCGCTATTAATTATTTTCGATTCTAATATGAAGATATAAAAATTTTGAATTTAATGCCTACATATATAACGGTTTATTTGGCTGTTCCAAGTTCCGAGAATTTCAATTGTTACAATTTTTTTCTATGTCATCAATAATATGTAATATTTGGTAAGAAAAATAAAAGAAATATAAATTAAATATAAATTGAAAACTGATTTATTATCATAAAAAATATAATTCAACAATCAGAACAAAAATGTTTCGTTACATGACATCACTCTAATGGCTGGAACAGCCATAACAAACGCACAGCTCAATGTAGCACAATTGAACTTAACAAATATGTTGTAAGAACGTTCTGATTGGCTGAAATTCAAAAATCTTCTTCTCATAAACTGCTTGGCAGATTGCTTTGAAATATTGTAGAAATATAGTTTAGAGTTTTTTGTGCCGATCCAAAATCCAAGATGGCCACCATCGCAGGACATAGTTTAACATAGGACCCTATGGGAAAAACATACAAACAACTTCTTCTCTGAAACTGTTCCACACAATGAAGCCAAAGTAATAAGGAAATGAAGGTTGGATAATTATCTTATTGTTTTGGGTTTTTCGAGCCAATTGCAAATTAAACATGGCTTCCAGGGCCATTAATGCGTTCTGATTGGCTGAAATTAAAAAATCTTCTTCTCATAAACTGCTTGTGATATTGATTTGAAATATTGCAGAAATGCACCTTAGATAGTCCTCTACAAAGTTTGAGTTTTTTGTGCCGATCCAAAATCCAAGATGGCCGCCATCGCAGGACATAGTTTAACATAGGACCCTATGGGAAAAAACATACAAACAACTTCTTTTCTGAAACTGTTCCACACAATGAAGCCAAATTAATAAGAAAATGAAGGTTGGATAATTATCTTATTATTTTGGGTTTTTCGAGCCAATTGCAAATTCAGCATGGCTTCCAGGGCCATTAATGCGTTCTTATTGGCTGAAATTCAAAAATCTTCTCATAAACTACTTGGCAGATTGATTTGAAATATTGCAGAAATGTACCTTAGATAGTCCTCTACAAAGTTTGAGTTTTTTGTGCCGATCCAAAATCCAAGATGGCCGCCATCGTAGGACATAGTTTAACATAGGGTCCTATGGGAAAAACATATAAACAACTTCTTCTCTGAAACTGTTTTACACAATGAGGCTAAATTAATAAGGAAATGAAGGTTGGATAATTATCTTATTATTTTGGGTTTTCGAGCCACTTGCAAATTGAACATGGCTTCCAGGGCAACTAATGGGTTCTGATCGGCTGAAATTTCAAAAATCTTTTTTTTACAAATCGCTTAGCAGATTGATTTGAAATATTGCAAAAATGTACCTTAGATGGTCCTCTACTAAATTTGAGTTTTTTGTGGCGATCCAAATTTCAAGATGGCCGCCACGGTGAAACACAGCTTAACATAGGTCCCTATTGGAAAACCATAAAAACAGCTTTTTCTCTGAAACTCCGTTTCACAATTTAACCAAATAATGCAGAAGTGAATCTTAGATACTAATCTTATTATTTTAAGTATGTTTCGAGCCGATAGGAAATTCAACATGGCTGCCGGAGCTGCAAATGCGTTCTGACTGGCTGAGATTTCAAAATTCGTTTTCTCACAAACCGCTTGGCAGATTTTAGGATATGTGATATTGTATGGTCCTCTACCAATTTTGAGTTTTTGTTTTGATCCAAAATACAAGATTGCTGCCACCATGGAACATCACTTAACATACTAACCTATGAAAAAAATATAAAAACTGCTTCTTCTCAGAAACACTCCTACTGCTGATTGTAAATTCAACATGGCAACATTCATAGAAACAGCATCTTCACATAAACTCTTTAGCATTTAATATCAAAATTTTCAAGAAAAGTCTTGTCTTAAAAAGTTTATAGCTCACCTGGACCGAAGGTCGTCCGTCGTAAACTTTTTCAAAAATCTTCTCCTCTGAAACCACTGGGCCAATTTTTTTTCAAACTTGGCCACAATCATCCTTAGGGTTCCTATTTTCAAGTTTTTACCCAGGGTGTTGATCAACAGACAAATATGGCCGCTGTTACTAAAAATAGAACATGGGGGTCAACACAGGTTTTTGATCATTATCTAAAAAACTATAATAGCTATAGAGAAAACCGTTACTTTAAATTGATCAGCACGTTAAGGTCTACAATATTTCCTATTAGTGCGAAGTTGTGTTTAGGCGTCTTGTAGGAGTTATTGCCCCTTTTTGACGATTTTTGACAAATGTTTTGGTATTTACAATATTACCTGAAAACTATACGAGGTAGAGTGAAACTGTAAAAGGCAAAAATGATCAGCAATAAAAGCCCTACAATTCACTTGATTGGTATGAAATTGTCAGATGACTCCTTATAGGAGTTATTGCCCTTAAATGGTAATTTTTTATGAAATTTTCCGTTTTTGTCCTTTAACTTTAAAACTATAACAGCTAGAGTAAAACTGTAAATAGCAAAAATGATCAACAATACAAGCCCTACAATTATCTGTATTAGTCTGAAATTGTCAGAAGACTCCTTATAGGAGTTATTGCCCTTAAATGGCAATTTTTATGAAATTTTCCGTTTTTGTCCTGTAACTTGAAAACTATAGCAGCTAGATTGAAACTGTAAATTGCAGAAATGATCAGTAAAGACCCTATAATTCACTTGATTGGTCTGAAATTGTCAGACAACTCCTTAAATAAGTTATTGCCGATAAATGACAATTTTTTATGAAATTTTCCGTTTTTGTCCTGTAACTTAAAAACTGTAATAGCTAGAGTGAAACTGTTAATAGCAAAAATGATCAGCAATACAAGCCCTACAAATTACCATTTAAGTCTGAAATTGTCAGATGACTCCTTATAGGAGTTATTGCCCTTAAATTGCAATTTTTTATGAAATTTTAAAATGTAACTTAAAAACCATAACAGCTAGAGTGAAATAATAAATTGCAAAAATGATCAGCAAAAAAAGCCCTACAATTCATTTAATTGGTCTGAAATTATCAAATGACTCCTTATAGGGGTTATTGCCCTTAAATGACAATTTTGTTATGAAATTTTCTATTTTTGTCCTGTAACTTGAAAACTATAGTAGCTAGATTAAAACTGTAAATTGCACAAATGATCAGCAATAGAAGCCCTACAAATGATTGCTTAGTCTAAAATTGCAAGATGACTCTTTATAGGAGTTATTGTCCTTTCATTATGAATTTGGACAAATGAACAGTTTTTTAATTATAAATTAGTCTATAACACACCTATTAGTAGAGTAAAACTGTGTATTTCTAAAGTACCCTAAAGGACAATGCCTAAAAACCATTTACTTTTCAGAAATTGTTGATGGCACCTGATAGAAGTAATTGTATTTAACAAATTTTTTGAAGAAATGTTTAGTTTTTGCACAGTAACTTAAAAGCCAAAACAACTAGACTGAAACTGTTAATTTCAAAAATTTTAATATAGTTTAAGTCATTTGGATTCCATGTGAGCGATTACAGGCTCCTTGGACCCTCTAGTTTTGTAAGTCAGGGGAGCGATACAGGCTCTTAAGAGCCTCTAGTTTGTTAATTCAACAAATCACAAAAGTAACATAGGATTATAACGACAGTAAAATTCGGCCTAATATGTTGTGAAAACGACATTTTCGTAATTATGATATGCAAGTCGAAACTAACATCAAATACTGGAGTTTTAACTTTTTTCAATAAAATGCCGTTATGCGCATGCGGGACAATATTTCATCGATTATTTAAATAGAGTTTTTTTCCCAAACCATTTGAAGGACATCATTATCGCCGCCCCCTTAAATATCGCAACCCAGGAGGGTGGCGATATATTTATATTCACTTTTCCCGGATGGATAAAAGAGAAAATATTTCGAAGTACACTTAGTTACCGTAAATGAACAGAATTTTTCTACAAGAAAGTAATTTAACTTGAGTGAAAAATCAAGATGCTGTATGAGGTTCGACTGCAAAAATGCATGGGTAATATCAAAGTTTCATGTGATAATACATTTTTGGTATTATACTCACGGAAGTTAATAATAGATGGAGACCATTTATATTCTGGTACTATGTCTTTCGGTGATAGCTCTAACGATGATCGTAGCTTTGAAAATCGGAAACCAGAATAAAAGGCTATTTTGTGTATACAATTCCCGACTATGCCGACATCTGTACGATACAATAAATAAATGTTATGTCAATAATTTTAGAAACCACTTGAATATTAGTTTTAATTCAATTATATTTATGATATAATGTAAGACAAAAGATTACATGTGCGCAAATTTAGAATTCAAACTAGCCACAACTGCAGGAATGAGCTTTACATAGAACCTTCATGATGGGGAAAAAGTTCAAATGCCTTCTTTTTAGAGATTGCAATGCTGATTCTAAGCGAATATTTATTAGATAGTCCGTAGAAAGTGTGTGTTTTAGTGCAATTGAAAATACGAGATGCCTGCTACGCAAGCTTTTATGTTGACAGACACCTACATAATTCAGAATAAATCGGCGGCGAACTGGTTTTGCATCAAAAGTTTTCTTGTATTAGAATTGTTTTTATTACAGACACACCATACGGTCAGTTACCAGTTTTAGTAGTGGACAAGGTGCAAATCAACCAGTCTGGTGCTATATTTAGATATCTTGCCAGAGAACTAGGTGAGTTCATTTGTTATTATTACAAACCTTTGCCGTGTTTTTATAGAAAAACAAATTACGAAAACTTATTGGTGCGGTATGAAGTCTGATAAACAAAATAAGAACATAATGTTGACACTGTCAATTAACTAGTAAAATTTATAAAACGATCCTTATATGGCTAAAAGAAACACTACCAAAGAAACACTACCAGAACCAGAAGATAACACCTGTACACTAGGTGTATAATACAAAGACTTTCATCGGAAAGTTGCAAATCTGACTGAAAAGTCCTTAAAAGACTTTGTAAAACATTTTTAAACGCTGTCTTTTGCTATATATTAGGATTCTATGGTAACAACAACATGGAAAACACTAGGTGTGATGTTGTCTTGGAAACTATTTCTGACCTGATAACAGACATGGTGAAAGTAATGTTTGAGAAGGACGAAGAAAAAAAGGTTCGTAGTATCAATCTATTCATATTTAATACATTTAGAGGTGTATAATTATTGAAATTGAGGTTGCAAACTTACTTCAAGCAGGGTGTGTTTAACTCCAACAATAATTGATAAAGGATTGCCATTTTTCCTTGCCAAAGTCCACTGGTTTTAACCGGTACTCCGGCTTCTTCCTAAGGAAAAACTGAACACCATTGCTGAGCAATCAAGTTCATATTACTGTAGAAATGAGAATGTGCCATACCACATTATTCCTTCATATACTAGATCATACAATCTAACTAATAATTTTTATCTCTGAATAAAAACGACCTTGAACGGGTTCATCATATGACCTACTGTATAGTACATTAGGTGGGTTCATCATGTGACCTACGGTATAGTACATTATGTGGGTTCATCATGCGACCTACGGTAAAGTACATTAGGTGGGTTCATAGTATGACCTACGGTATAGTACATTAGGTAGGTTCATAGTATGACCTACGGTATAGTACATGAGGTGGGTTTATCATATGACCTACGGTATAGTACATTAGGTGGGTTCATTATATGACCTACGGTATAGTACATTATGTGGGTTCATCATGTGACCTACGGTAAAGTACATTAGGTGGGTTCATAGTATGACCTACGGTATAGTACATTAAGTGGGTTCCTTATAAGACCTACGGTATAGTACATTAGGTGGGTTTATAGTATGACATACGGTATAGTACATTAGGTGGGTTCATAGTATGACCTACGGTATAGTACATTAGGTGGGTTCATAGTATGAGTTACGGTATAGTACATTAGGTGGGTTTATCATATGACCTACGGTATAGTACATTATGTGGGTTCATCATGTGACCTACGGTATAGTACATTAGGTGGGTTCATAGTATGACCTACGGTATAGTACATTAGGTGGGTTCATCATGTGACCTATGGTATAGTACATTAGGTGGGTTCATAGTATGACCTACGGTATAGTACATTAGGTGGGTTCATAGTATGACATACGGTATAGTACATTAGGTAGGTTCATTATAAGACCTACGGTATAGTACATTATGTGGGTTCATCATATGACCTACGGTATAGTACATTAGGTGGGTGCATAGTATGACATACAGTATAGTACATTAGGTAGGTTCATTATAAGACCTACGGTATAGTACATTATGTGGGTTCATTATATGACCTATGGTATAGTACATTAGGTGGGTTCATCATATGACCTACGGTATAGTACATTAGGTGGGTTCATAGTATGACATACGGTATAGTACATTAGGTGGGTTCATAGTATGACCTACGGTATAGTACATTAGGTGGGTTCATAGTATGACATATGGTATAGTACATTAGGTGGGTTCATTATATGACCTACGGTATAGTACATTAGGTGGGTTCATCATGTGACCTACGGTATAGAACATTAAGTGGGTTCCTCATAAGACCTACAGTATAGTACATTAGGTGGGTTCATCATATGACCTACGGTATAGTACATTAGGTGGGTTCATAGTATGACATACGGTATAGTACATTAGGTGGGTTCATAGTATGACCTACGGTATAGTACATTAGGTGGGTTCATAGTATGACATATGGTATATACATTAGGTGGGTTCATTATATGACCTACGGTATAGTACATTAGGTGGGTTCATCATGTGACCTACGGTATAGTACATTAAGTGGGTTCCTTTTAAGACCTACGGTATAGTACATTAGGTGGGTTCATCATATGACCTACGGTATAGTACATTAGGTGGGTTCATCATATGACCTACGGTATAGTACATTAGGTGCGTTCATAGTATGACATACGGTATAGTACATTAGGTGGGTTCATCATATGACCTACGGTATAGTACATTAGGTGGGTTCATAGTATGACATACGGTATAGTACATTAGGTGGGTTCATAGTATGACCTACGGTATAGTACATTAGGTGGGTTCATAGTATGACATATGGTATAGTACATTAGGTGGGTTCATCATGTGACCTACGGTATAGTACATTAAGTGGGTTCCTCATAAGACCTACGGTATAGTACATTAGGTGGGTTCATCATGTGACCTACGGTATAGTACATTAGGTGGGTTCATAGTATAACCTACGGTATAGTACATTAGGTGGGTTCATAGTATGACATACGGTATAGAACATTAGGTGGGTTCATCATGTGACCTACGGTATAGTACATTAGGTGGGTTCATAGTATGACCTACGGTATAGTACATTAGGTGGGTTCATCGTATGACCTACGGTATAGTACATTATGTGGGTTCATCATGTGACCTACGGTATAGTACATTAGGTGGGTTTATCATATGACCTACGGTATAGTACATTAGGTGGGTTCATCATATGACCTACGGTATAGTACATTATGTGAGTTCATCATGTGACCTACGGTATAGTACATTAGGTGGGTTTTATCATATGACCTACGGTATAGTACATTAGGTGGGTTCATCATGTGACCTACGGTATAGTACATTATGTGGGTTCATCATGTGACCTACGGTATAGTACATTAGGTGGGTTTATCATATGACCTACGGTATAGTACATTAGGTGGGTTCATAGTATGACATAGGGTATAGTACATTAGGTGGTTCATAGTATGACCTACGGTATAGTACATTAGGTAGGGTTCATAGTATGACCTACGGTATAGTACATTAGGTGGGTTTATCATGACCTACGGCATAGTACATTAGGTGGGTTCATAGTATGACACGGTATAGTACATTAGGTGGGTTCATCATGTGACCTACGGTATAGTACATTAGGTGGGTTCATATTATGACATACGGTATAGTACATTAGGTGGGTTCATAGTATGACCTACGGTATAGTACATTAGGTAGGGTTCATAGTATGACATACGGTATAGTACATTAGGTGGGTTGATCATGTGACCTACGGTATAGTACATTAGGTGGGTTCATAGTATGACCTACGGTATAGTACATTAGGTGGGTTCATAGTATGACATACGGTATAGAACATTAGGTGGGTTCATCATGTGACCTACGGTATAGTACATTAGGTGGTTTCATAGTATGACCTACGGTATAGTACATTAGGTGGGTTCATCATATGACCTACGGTATAGTACATTATGTGGGTTCATCATGTGACCTACGGTATAGTACATTAGGTGGGTTTATCATATGACCTACGGTATAGAACATAAGGTGGGTTGATCATATGACCTACGGTACAGTACATTATGTGAGTTCATCATGTGACCTACGGTATAGTACATTAGGTGGGTTTATCATATGACCTACGGTATAGTACATTAGGTGGGTTTATCATATGACCTACGGTATAGTACATTAGGTGGGTTCATCATGTGACCTACGGTATAGTACATTATGTGGGTTCATCATGTGACCTACGGTATAGTACATTAGGTGGGTTTATCATATGACCTACGGTATAGTACATTAGGTGGGTTCATAGTATGACATAGGGTATAGTACATTAGGTGGTTCATAGTATGACCTACGGTATAGTACATTAGGTGGGTTTATCATATGACCTACGGTATAGTACATTAGATGGGTTCATAGTATGACACGGTATAGTACATTAGGTGGGTTCATCATGTGACCTACGGTATAGTACATTAGGTGGGTTCACAGTATGACATACGGTATAGTACATTTGGTGGGTTCATAGTATGACCTACGGTATAGTACATTAGGTGGGTTCATAGTATGACCTATGGTATAGTACATTAGGTGGGTTCATAGTATGACCTACGGTATAGTACATTGGGTGGGTTCATAGTATGACATACGGTATAGTACATTAGGTGGGTTCATAGTATGACATACGGTATAGTACATTAGGTGGGTTCATAGTATGACATACGGTATAGTACATTAGGTGGGTTCATAGTATGACATACGGTATAGTACATTAGGTGGGTTCATAGTATGACATACGGTATAGTACATTAGGTGGGTTCATAGTATGACCTACGGTATAGTACATTAGGTGGGTTCATAGTATGACATACGGTATAGTACATTAGGTTGGTTCATTATAAGACCTACGGTATAGTACATTAAGTGGGTTCCTTGTAAGACCTACGGTATAGTACATTAGGTAGGGTTCATAGTATGACCTACGGTATAGTACATTAGGTGGGTTCATTATAAGAACTACGGTATAGTACATTAGGTGGGTTCATTATAAGAACTACGGTATAGTACATTAGGTGGGTTCATAGTATGACCTACGGTATAGTACATTAGGTGGGTTCATCATATGACCTACGGTATAGTACATTAGGTGGGTTCATTATAAGACCAACGGTATAGTACATTAAGAGGGTTCCTAATAAGACCTACGGTATAGTACATTAGGTGGGTTCATTATAAGACCTACGGTATAGTACATTAAGTGGGTTCCTAATAAGACCTACGGTATAGTACATCAGGTGGGTTCATCATATGACCTACGGTATAGTACATTAGGTGGGTTCATAGTATGAACTACGGTATAGTACATTAGGTGGGTTCATCATATGACCTACGGTATAGTACATTAGGTGGGTTCATCATGACCTACGGTATAGTACATTAGGTGGGTTCATCATGACCTACGGTATAGTACATTAGGTGGGTTCATTATAAGAACTACGGTATAGTACATTAAGTGGGTTCCTTATAAGACCTACGGTATAGTACATTAGGTTGGTTCATCATGACCTACGGTATAGTACATTAAGTGGGTTCCTTATAAGACCTACGGGATAGTACATTAGGTGGGTTCATCGTGACCTACGGTATAGTACATTAGGTGGGTTCCTCATGACCTACGGTATAGTACATTAGGTGGGTTCATCGTGACCTACGGTATAGTACATTAGGTGGGTTCATCATGACCTACGGTATAGTACATTAGTTGGGTTCATCATGACCTACGGTATAGTACATTAGGTGGGTTTATCATGACCTACGGTATAGTACATTAGGTGGGTTCATCATATGACCTACGGTATAGTACATTAGGTGGGTTCATAGTATGACATACGGTATAGTACATTAGGTGGGTTCATAGTATGACCTACGATAAAGTTCATTAGGTGGGTTTATCATGACCTACGGTATAGTACATTAGGTGGGTTTATCATATGACCTACGGTATAGTACATTAGGTGGGTTCATAGTATGACCTACGGTAAAGTACATTAGGTGGGTTTATCATGACCTACGGTATAGTACATTAGGTGGGTTTATCATATGACCTATGGTATAGTACATTAGGTGGGTTCATAGTATGACCTACGGTATAGTACATTAGGTGAGTTCATAGTATGACATACGGTATAGTACATTAGGTGGGTTCATCATGACCTACGGTATAGTACATTAGGTGGGTTTATCATGACCTACGGTATAGTACATTAGGTGGGTTCATTATAAGAACTACGGTATAGTACATTAAGTGGGTTCCTTATAAGACCTACGGTATAGTACATTAGGTTGGTTCATCATGACCTATGGTATAGTACATTAGGTGGGTTCATCATGACCTACGGTATAGTACATTAAGTGGGTTCGTTATAAGACCTACTGTATAGTACATTAAGTGGGTTCCTTATAAGACCTACGGGATAGTACATTAGGTGGGTTCATCATGACCTACGGTATAGTACATTAGGTGGGTTCTTTATAGGACCTACGGTATAGCTATAAGGTGGGTATATCATATGACCTACGGTATAGTAAATTAGGTGGGTTCATCATGACCTACGGGATAGTACTTTAGGTAGGGTTCATTATAAGACCTACGGTATAGTACATTAGGTAGGTTTATAATATGACTTACGGTATAGTAAATAGGTGGGTTCATCATGACCTACGGTATAGTACATACATGTAGGTGGGTTCATCATATGACCTACGGGATAGTACTTTAAGTAGGGTTCATAGTATGACCTACAGTATAGTACATTAGGTGGGTTCATCATATGACCTACGGGATAGTACTTTAGGTAGGGTTCATAGTATGACCTACAGTATAGTACATTAGGTGGGTTTATCATATAACCTACGGGATAGTACATATGTTGGGTTCATCATACCACAGGATAGTACATTTACGCCAGCGTTTTATTAACACCTAGTGTATAGGGTTCATCATGACCTACGGTATAGTATATTAGATGGGTTCTTTATATGACCCGAGATATCATTTATTAGATGGGTTCATCACATGACCGGCGGAATATTACATAAGGTGAGCTAACCATTTGACCCGCGGTAGTACATATGTTGGGTTCATAGTATGACCTACGGGATAGTACATTATGGTGGGTTCATCATATGACCTACGGTATAGTACATTAGGTGGGTTTATCATATGACCTACGAGATAGTACATTTACGCCACAGGCACTTGGGGTCAGGATAATTTTTTTATGGAATAAAAAGCCAATTAATGAGTTTACAGTATGTATTCACTCGTTTGGTAACTAGTCTGACATGTCTCATTGTGAAATATTGACCTCGGAAAAGTAATAATTTTTTCTTCATTATAATAAAAATTTTTGTTCGCTTGGATAGAAGAAAACATGAAATACGATGTAACATAGTTGTTATCAAGAGAATATTAAACGGACATAGCTCATTCCTGACTGGACACTTAGAACAGTGTGTTTTTTAAATAAAACGTAGGGATTCCAGTAAATAAAACTTGAGCTATTTTAAGAATTTGGATAAGATTCATGCCTTGTTCTTATATAATAAAGAAAAAATTATTATTTTTCTGCGGTCAATATTTCACAATGAGACATGTCAGACTAGTTACCAAACGAGTTAATACACACTGTAAACTCATTTATTGGCTTTTTACTCCATAAAAAAATTTATCCTGACCCCAAGTGCCTGTGATTTACGCGAGCGTTTTATTAGCAATTAACATCTAGTGTATTGGGTTCATCATATGACTTACGGTATAGTATATTTAGATGGGTTCATCACATGACCGGCGGAATATTACATAAGGTGAGCTAACCATTTGACCCGCGGTAGTACATATGTTGGGTTCATAGTATGACCTACGGGATAGTACATTATGGTGGGTTCATCATATGACCTACGGTTTAGTATATTTAGATAGGTTCATCACATGAACATTACATTGGATGGCTAATCATATGACCCACGGTTTAGTACTGGTTAACAGACGCATCTATACTACTAAAATTATAGACCCATTTTTTAAGCGCGCATCACAAAAAAACAGAGAAATAGCGCAGTATTAACCCATATAAGGTTACATGCAGTTAATGTTGCATATGCAAAATATGCAAAATATTTAATTTTATATCGATTATTGCTTTAAATAATTAGCAATTAACGATTAAGAACTACGCCCGCAAATTTGTACCGGATAGGTTTTCCTTTACATTTAAAAATTTATTTCCGGGGCAAGGAAAACCCGTGAGGGGTACAAAACAAACGTAAGCCTACAATCGTTTTCTTGAAGTGAGCCCACTGAATGACAACAAAGAACGAACTGTTCACTTGCTTCCCGTGACGAAAGTCTATAGCTGTAGTTCGTACTTCAATATGTACAAGGTTGCACATTACAAAATATTTAATGTTGATATCGATAAAGTCGATTATTAAATTATTGTGATGCGCGCTTAAAAGGGGGTCTATAGTAGTATAGATGATAAACATTTTAGGTAAATTTCTGAAAGACAACCATAAATTTATGCAAAGGAACCCATTCCTGTCATATTAAACTACAGTTGTGTTTCTTATATATTGCTATCATAAAAGTAACCACCAGAATCAATACCACGGGTTCAAAAAATCCGTCTTTCTAGTATTATTAAATATGGAGAGGGTTGTCGTGGATAAATATATTCTACTGGATTTTCGTAATAAAAAGATTCAATATGGAATAAGAAAATGCAAGCAAAAAAAAACAAACTCCCCGGGGGTGACTTTTAGTGCAAGTAGGTTCATCATAAGACCCACGATATACATTAGTACAGAACACATCTAAATCAACTTTTTTATTATTGAACAATTTGTCTTGACTATTTTTGAATAGTATTGGCTGATCTTAGTAACGGGAAACTATACCTAAAAACGCGAACTTTTATCAGTTCTCTTAGATTCCCTGCGTGAATGACACTACAAAGGTTCATAAATTCCCGCTCTTTTTATGCTGGATCGTCAGTAAAAGTTATCTACCTATATATTTTGTCGCCGGACATTGTATATGATTTTAAACATAAAACAACAAATACAACAGCTTGTAATTTAAATAAGTGTTATGTTATCATTTTTTATCATCAGTAAATGATTGATATTAAATCTTCTTCACACACTGTAAAGGTCATGGAATAACTAAGTAGTGGCTTAGGGCATGCGCCGGAAAGATATATTCAAATTGTTGAATGTTTTTCATATAGAGAGAAGAAAAAGAAATTAAAAAGAAAATTCAGGTTAATTTTTAGACTTGTCAGAAAATAATTTTCAAATATTACTGTTTTTGTCAATTTTTGTTACTATTGCTATAATTATAATGTTGAATTTTAGTCTTTGTCTAAAAATTTAAGTAGTGCCTACTTCTGTTGTGGTCTGTCAAAATCTGGTTTTTCCACAAACGGTAGACATTTACTAGTTTAATTAAGGTTACAGTACTGATATATTCTTGTTACTTTACCTTCAATATTAGTAAATTAGATGATTTTTATAAGAACCACAATATACAGTACATTAGATTGGTTTTTATAAGACCAGCGATACAGTACATTAGATGGGTTTTTACAAGACCCCCGATACAGTACATTAGATTGATTGATTGATTGGATGTCTGCTTTACATCCAGCGAGCAGTATTTCAGCTATATTCAGGACGGGAACAAGTTAACAAACAATAATTCAACGGAAAATGGGGGTGGGATGGGTCACAGGGAATACAATTTTGACTGCCACCGGAAAAGTATGGAGTTTTGGGTAGGGGCGGAAAATTTAGCCTTTTGTAGAGGCTACAATGAGCCTACTCCTTTTCGAAATCTACAAAAGGGGTCTTTATCGTGCAAGAAGCGTGGCTCTTTCCAAACACGTTACCCACTACGGTCCGCGGTCAGGCTTTCCGTATTATGACCTGACAATCCCCCAACGAGAGGGTTTCCCCAATCCACCACCCGGGGACGCGCTGGGCTGCACTGTGGGTCGAGCACTGGGAACCCTCCCAGTATGGTCCCAGCAGTACATTAGATGGGTTTTTATCAGACCCCGATACAGTACATAAGTTGGATTTTTATAAGACCTCCGATACAGTACATTATATGAGTTTTTATAAGACCACCGATACAGTACATTAGATGGGTTTTTATAAGACCCCCGATACAGTACATTAGATTGGTTTTTTATAAGATCACGATACAGTACATTAGATAGGTTTTCATAAGACCCCCGATACAGTACATTAGATGGGTTTTTATAAGACCCCCGATACAGTACATAAGGGGTTTTGCATAAGACCCCCGATATAGTAATAGTACATCAGATTGGTTTTTATAAGACCCCGATTTAGTACATAAGATGGGTTTTTATAAGAATCCCGATACAGTACATTAGATGGGTTTTTATAGGACCCCCGATACACTACATTAGATGGGTTTTTATAAGACCCCCGATACAGTACATTAGATGGGTTTTATAGGACCCCCGATATAGTACATTAGATGGGTTTTTATAAGACCCCCGATACAGTACATTAGATTGGTTTTTTATCAGATCACGATATAGTACATTAGATGGGTTTTTATAAGACCCCCGATACAGTACATAAGTTGGGTTTTGCATAAGACCCACGATATATTACATTAGAAGGGTTTTATAAGACCCCTAATACAGTACATTAGATGGGTTTTTTCATAAGACCCATAGTATAGTTCAATAAACGAATTTTTAAGAAAATAGTGGTATTTGATTCGATAAAAACATTTTGTTAGCTTCTATTAAAATATTTTCACGGGGACAACGCTCACTTTGACCGCAACTCGCCGCGCGCGTAATAATATGCCTTTAATCAATTTTTCAAACTTGTTCATTATTTTATTTATTAAATTATTTCAGGTCCCTTGACTTCCCTCATAATTATTTATAAGGACTGACTCTTTTTATTTATTTATTTTATTGGGTTGTAATATAATTTTTTGGTGTTCAAACCTGGTATATTATGAACTATGGTATATTATATCAGGTAGTTCTTTTAGTTACTTCTGTAAACTGTCATATTTAGAATCTAATTTTTATGGGGTTTTTTACAGGCAGAGCAGGGTAAAAACATGAAAGAGGTTTCTTTGCCAAAGTTTCTGACATTCTTTGCTAAAACACTGAAAGATAATGGAGGAAAGTATCTGGTTGGATCTGCGGTAAGTGGTTAACTGTTAGTTAGTCTGTAAAGTTTACAGTTGAAACATGTTTGTTTATGGTTACTTTTCCCATTTATGTTTTATACTTTATTGGCAGAGTATGCCTTATGTGTGAAAATTATATCTGGATGATATCTTGACACTGAAAAGTACGGTAATTGGTTCGTTGGCTACCTGCAATTAATCTAGCGAGTTTAAACTGAAAATAAAACACCAAAACAGAATAAAACAACACTTAAACCATCTATTAAGTCTGCCGATTAGAAAGACTTTATGTGAAGACTTTTTTTATTGGCAGCTTTGTTTGAACTATATTTTATCAGCCAATTTTACATTTTACGTTGCAAAACAATTGTTACAAGTAGGATTCAAAAACAAGCAATATGCTTTGTAAATCTGTTTCCTCGACAATCAACTAGAGTTCATGCTGCGAAGATAACAATATTCCAGTCGCATCTACGTATAGTGTTACTAGAACGAATAATCGAGACCTCAGAATAAAACTACCAAATCATTACAGGCCCACCTGGTATTAGACTGAAGTCTCAATTACCATATCATAACAGGTCTAGCTAGTTCTAGACCTTAGCTTTAAACGACTAGATCATAATAGGTCCGGCTAGTACTAGACCTCAGCCTTAAACTTCCATATCATAACAGGTCCGGATAGAAGTAGACCACAGATTAAACCTACCAAATAATAATAGGTCTGGCTAGTTCTAGACCTTAGCCTTAAACGACTAGATCATAATAGGTCCGGCTAGTCCTAGACCTCAGCCTACTTGAAACTACATCATAACAGGTCGAATAGAAGTAGTCCTAATATGGTGGCATATATCTGCCAAGACATATCACTTAATTAAGTCGACATATTTTCGAAAATATGTTAACATGCTACATAATTAAGGGGTCATCCATAATTGTCAACATTTTTCACAAGTTTGCAAAGAGCACTCTTTTTGAAAACCCCTCCCTCCCTCCAAAAGAGTATGTCAACATTTTTTGCAAGTCTGCAGATCCACATTACCGGAAGTTTAAAGAACGTACAGAAAAAATGTTGAAATTGAGACCCCCTCCCCCCTCTAGTGCTCTTTGCAAACTCGTGAAAAATGTTGACAATTATGGATGACCCCTAAGTTAACATATACTTTTCCACTTATTTATTTATCGTGCAAGTAGACATAATTATGAATTAAGTGGGTATAATTTCCTGGTTAAGTCGACATAATTTTATGATTAAGTCAACTTAATTTTCTGTTTAAGTCGACATAAGTTTTTGATTATGTTGACATAATTAAGTCCACATAATCTGTCTATTAAGTCGACATAATTATCTACCATTTAACTTAAAAAAAGGGAGGGGGGCTTGGTTTAGAAGTTGAAATTCCAAGACCTCAATGAGAAAATCATGGCAGAAATGAGACTCTAGCCAGCAGTATGTCGGGGCTCGTATAGAGGTTAAGCCCTCTTACACCATTGATCTATATAAAACTGAAAATTACTTGAAAATATTGACCATCAATTTAAAAGGTATAGTCACAATGAACAAAATGCAAATTAACCTTTATATATGTCAAAAATAAATGACAAGAAAAAATTAACCATTCCAAAATAAAGCGAAAATGAAATAAATTAAATACTCTGAACCAAAATAATAATTATCAAAAATAGTTAAACAGAGGGACATAATCATACCTACTACAGAAGAAAAAAATATTATGAAGAAAACTTGCTGCCATACAAATTAATGCTAATTTTGAAAAAAAAAAAAAATTGTCGCGACGCATTAAAAAATTATATTTTATATCGCTACGTGTCATAAAAAATTTTCTTGGCTGTTGCTATTTTGCCGGAACTGATTAAATTTCACCTGTATGAGCCGTTAATTAGGTGAAACTTACAAGTTTTGTATTGTATGGTAACCGTACGCGAGTTACCTATACGTGGTGTTAGATTTAACACCAATAAGACCTCTTTAAACTATGGGAAACAAAACTGAGAAAAAAAGAAAACATATATAACTAGTAATCCTGTGTTGGGGATGCCCAACACAAAACTGCACTAGTCCCCTCCCGTTACTGCACATAAATTAAAAAAATATACTAAAAGAAACCCTCATGAAAATCGGACCAAATTGTGATTTTCAATTATTTTTTCACAAGTGTTTTGGCAATTTTGGCGGCCAGTTTTTTCTTAATATGATTCTCAGGCTGTTACGAATGCCATAGTGGTTTTAGACTTGGGTTTCCACCCCTGATTTATTAAAAAGCGCCCGATAAATTATTTAAAGGGTTCAAAATCATTTAAAATTTAACGATTACTTCAATGCTGGGGCTCTCATTATAACTGATCGTGCGCTTAATCCTGGCTCGGTCACTCTTTAGTAAATCAGGAATGAAAAGTTTACCAACATTGGAGTTGAAACACCACGGCGTCCGTAAAAGATTCAAAATCAGAATTCTTCTGGTCAAAAAGGTCCATATATCAATGTCCAAGGTAACATGAAAGTGATTATCTGGCTGCTGAACAGGAACACGTGCCTGCTAAAGAGTAATGTCCATGCAGTATGCCATTTTTCAACCACCGAATAAACAATTAAGTACTATCTTTAAAAAAGATAATCGACGCTGTCTGACATGGTAGTTGGATTTGAATGGTACAAATCACAAAATATGAATTGTACCTTAACAAATATAAACTTGAAAAATAACATCCTATTTAAATGCATATTAGTTATAACATTAGATTGGTCACCACTCTGATCAATTAATATTGTATGAAGCTATTTACAATTAGAGACGCAGCTAGTTCACCATGGACGCAATATGACGACGGATGCAGTGCATAGTATTATTCTATAATACAAAATTATAGTTTCAAGTTCCCTTTTTATTCCCCCCGCTTGAAAATTGGGGGGGGGGGTATATAGTGATAGGAGTGTCTGTCAGATCTTTGTGACATAATGTAGATGTGCACCTACTATTTTAAAATTTGATCTGATTGATTTTTGGGGTTTCCCATAGCAAAACAAGGACTTAGCCATTACACAACAAGGGGTACCCACCTCTTATCCGCAACTACTCCTAAACCCCTCAATGGATTTTCATGAAACATGATTTAAGAGGGCTTAACCTCTATAAGAGCCACGACATACTGCTGGCTCGGGTCTCATTTCTGCCATGATTCTCTCATTCAGGTCTTGGAATGTCAACTTCTAAGCAAAGCACCCTCTTCAAGTTAAATGGTAGATAATTATGTCGACTTAATAGTCAGACAGATTATGTGGACTTAATTATGTCGACATAATCAAAAACTTATGTTGACTTAAACAGAAAATTATGTCCACTTAATTCATAATTATGTCTACTTGCACGATAAATAAGTAGATGGCACATTCAGTTCAAACAGCGCATTTTTCCCTCTTTTTTCTAATCTGATAATGATGACTTAATTCAGTATTATGTTGACTTAATTATGTACCATATTGACATATTTCCGAAAATATGTCGACTTAATTAAGTGATATGTGGTGGCAGATATATGCCACCATATAGACCACAGATTAAACCTACCAAATCATAATAGGTCTGGCTAGTTCTAGACCTAAGCCTAAAACGAATAGATCATAATAGGTCCGGCTAGTACTAGACTCAGCCTAAAACTACCATATCATAACAGGTCCGGATAGAAGTAGACCACAGATTTAACCTATCAGATCATAATAGGTCTGTTTAGTTCTAGACCTTAGCCTAAAATTACCAGATCATAACAGGTTCGGCTAGTTCTAGACCTTAAACTATCATATCATACTTAATCAGATAAAATTTAAAATAACCAGACAAGATTTGAGATGTAACAAATAAAAGCGTCCTATTTAGTTTTGACTTGATTGTAATTACATTTAACAGTAGGTTCAATGAATAAAATGACACTTCAGAATAATAAGTGGAAAATGTGTACATTCATACAGTAAAATTCACACGATTATTATTTTATTTATGAAGTTTTTTTTTTAGTTTTAGCTTTTTTATCAATTTTTTTGGCACGTTTAGAGGACAAATTTATTATTTACTGTGGGCGTCAACTCTGATCTTTCTGTTTTTTTCAGCTTACGGTTGCCGATATCGCCTTCTTTGATATTATGGATCGAGTAGTATCAGATCCGATCTTTGGTGAGGCCACATGGAAAGGTTATTCAGAGCTTGAAGGTCTTTCACAGAGAGTTAAATCATTACCTAACATTCAAAAATGGCTGGAGAAACGTCCGCAAACAAGCTTTTAGATGTGTTATGTAAAAGGTTTCGCTTTCTGTTTGTTTTGTTTAAAATGTATGCTTATTTTCAATTTCTTTTAATTAAAACTTCTGTTCACTGTTCTTACACGTAACTAGTGTCAACCCAAATTATTACAAACAGATGCCACGTGTAAAGGGTAATCAGTTTGACCATATACATATATAACAGTTAGGTTGTATCCCACATACCAATCTAATTAAAATTAAATCTTTCACTTGCTCCCCCCTTTTTGCTATGGTCGCTGCTTACAACGCAGCGACCAATAACAAAAAGGGGGAGCAAGTGAAAGATTTAATTTTAATTAGATTGCCCACGTATCTAAACACTTCTGTATGTGTTTTCCATTTAGTTGAAATTACATGTAGTATATTTTGGTATTACGTACAAGATAATTTCGAAATAAAAAATTTAACAAGTTTTATTTGTGTTTACCATAATGCCTGGGGACACTGAACAGTCATCATTGCTCTGATGCTTGGGTGATATAAACGTACTGCCATTGATGAAAAGATTATTCAACAATAGTCAATCAGGACAATCTTGCTTTAAACCAGTAGAAAGATTGGTTCACACCATGATGATCCATGATGCATACAAATTCCGAGATGGAACGCTGTCAAGTCATAAAACCAGAAATCTATTAACCCTTATTTTGGCATTGTCCCGTGAGATTTGTGGACAGCGTTCATAAATCTAATATAGATTAAATACTGACTTTTAGGAAATTATCAATGTGTAAACTCCGGCGACTCACTCGCAAATTTGTGAGAGAGTCGCCGGAGTTTACACATTGATAATTTCCTAAAACACAGTGTTTAATCCTTATAATTCTGTGAAATCGTTACGATTTATAAAACAGCAAAAACAGTTACAGAAACCCATCAAGACCTCAAAATGTATCTAGGCATTAAAACGTAGGTATTTGCAAAACATAGTACCAAAAGAATCGCGGTTGGTTCTGTATATATTGATAGGAAAAAAACAAAATGAAACACTTAATTGTAATTATATTATATTTTATTTGAAATCTCAATCGATTTAATTGGAAATCATTGGGGCAGAGAAAACATTATCCCCTCTCCCTAACGATACGCTAGGAGGACGTCATCTTGTTTACAATACTGAAAGTAATCCGCTCAGAGGAAATATCGATATATAAATTATCTGAGAAGACGCCATTAAAGTGTTTTTATCCAATCAAAACACTTAATATAAATAAATTACAGCATGAATAGAATTATTATAGGATTAAACACTGGGTTTTAGGAAATTATCAATGTGTAAACTCCGGCGACTCCCTCACAAACTTGACATAAAGTCCTTCGGACTTTATTTAGTTTGTGAGTGAGTCGCCGAAGTTTACACATTGATAATTTCCTAAAACCCAGTGTTTAATCCTTATAATTCTGTGAAATAATCGTTGCGGTTTTTAAAACAGTTACAGAAACCTATCTAGACCTCAAAACGTACCTAGACCGGAAAACGTAGGGATATGCAAAACATAGTACCAAAGGAATCGCGGTTCTTTAGATATTGATATGAAAAAAAAATCAAAATGAAACACTAAATTGTATTTATATTATATATTTATTTGAAATCATTGTGGCAGAGAAAAAAGGGTCCCCTCTTCCTGACGATACGCTAGGAGGACGCCATCTTTACCTTGGATACTGAAAGTAGTCCGCTCAGAGGAAATATCGGTATATAAATTATTTGAGAAGACGCCATTTAAGTGTTTTTATCCAATCAAAGCACTTAATATTAATAAATTTCAGCATGAATAGAATTATTAATCCGTAACCAAAAAGCGCACAAATACGAGAGCATGGAACTACAACTCAAAGTGTAAATTTGACACAATCAACGCGAGAACAGGTCCTACGGTTGTATTACTCATGAGCCAAATGAATAATAATATGAAGTAGGCTTTGCCAAAATGCGAGCAGAGAAAATATAGTCCTTTATTTTTTTTTAAAATAATTGCACACAATTCCTTGTTTTATTTTGCTCATTAATTTTGCGATTATACTATTTCACCAATAATATGTATACTATAGGGTTATTGCATGAATATTGGGAAATATTGTCCCAAGCAAGTGTTATATTGCACGAGCTTGCGAGTGCAATATAGCATCTTGCGAGGGACAATATTTTCCAATATTCATGCAATTACCCTTTTATTATATAGTAATATTTTTTTGTGCTTTTAAGTGATTATTCATTATCTTTGCTATTTTAAGTATTTTACTAGGTCCAATATTATCATATTTTCACTTAGTCAATATTAGATATATATTTTGATGTAAGTTTACATATAATAAAAACGGTTTTTTTTATTTTGTGTTTTTATTTGTTGCTCCTTATTGTTGTGAATATAAAGCACACACTCGAATTTCGTCCATACTCGAAATTTGGCGATTACCCTTCATTCGGCAAAGTAAACAATGATCCCAAGGCTAAATTACTTTTAAAATATCTTGCATTTTTTGCTCTAACCAAATGACTCCTAAATAATTAAATACAATGCGTTTCAGCGAAATTAACGTCCGTTAAAGCGACACACTTTCACCGCCGAAATTCCAGTGTACTACTACTACTACTAGCATACATTCCTGCTTTGAAACGAGCCACTTGTTCACGATGTTTAAATCCCGTTTTGTACAGTTTACACCTGATTTTTGACTTTGTCTATGAAATTTACTTTTATCTACAATCGAATTCACTTCCATTTGTTCAGTTTCAAGCGGTTCTGCTAATTTTCCCCGCGAGGACAGATCATGTATGTCACTTTCGGCCATGTTTGTTTACCAAACAACAGTAAAATGTAAAAGCCGATGTTCGGAACACATCTGTACTTTTCCCGGAAATTACATAAAAGGCCGAGATTCAGTGCAAAATATGAAAATATACTGCACTTTATTGCTATATGAAATACAATGGGGAAAAAATATTACTATATAATAAATGTATTTATAGCGCAAACACGAAGTAACTAAATCAAATTAATACATCTTTTAAGTTCTACAAGAAATTCGGTAAGATGAATATCGATGCCTGTAGGTCATAAAGAACCTAAAACATTTTTGGACTGACTGTCCCGACAGTATCTCTTTATTCTCTAAAGACCATTACATAGGTACAGAGAAAATTTTAAAAAATAAAATATATATATACAGAAAAAAGAAAGATGTACATGTGATAGTTGTAAAAACAGTACAAATATTACAATACTAAATATATCAAATAATATAATAGCAAAGGAGGTATACTTTTATATATAGCAACGAGGTTACCCAAGAGACTTTATTTTCTTACTAATAATATTTATAAATTTACAAAGTTTGACGAGATCTGGTGGGTGGCTACTATTCATTAATTCATTAAGTTTAAGGATATTGGGACGTGCATAGATGTTTTGTTTAATAAATATCTTCCTCTCATTGCTGAGTGTAGGACAAACTAGTAGGTAGTGGAATTCGTCTCCGATATCTTGATTTTGACATAATGTGCAGGTTCTATTTTCTCTTGGAATGTTGAGCCATCTACCAGTCTCTATAGGTAGTTTGTGGTTCATAGTACGGAACTTACAAAGTGATATAGCATATTTATCATTGAGAATATTAAAATAATTTTCAAATTCGATTTTGTCTTCATAAATTCTATAATTAAGAGATTTTGGAGATTCATGTACCTTGGAAAGCCAGTTCAGTTTAAATTGATCTAAAAGCGTTTGTTTAATAGATGAATACAGCCATGATATACTAAGAAATGGTTGTTCGGTCCATACATTTGATTTTCCACAATCATCTAATATGGTCTTAACATATTTAAGCCAAGGAGTATTTGCAATCTAATTAAAATTATATCTTCACTTGGCTCCCCCCTTTTTGCTATTGTCGCCGTCGACAATAGCAAAAAGGGGGGAGCCAAGTGAAGATATAATTTTAATTAGATTGGGAGTATTTGCAAGATTCTTGTGTGCCAGACGATAGAGAATAAATGGCAGTTTTTCTTTTTTCCCACATATAAGCTTTGACCAATATTTAATGAGTCGAAGCTTAATACATATATCAAGAGGATAGCGTCCTAGTTCACCATAGATCATATAATCTGGTGTGGATTTTTTAACACGCATAAGTAATTTACAAAATTTAATATGCACCCTTTCTATGGCTGAGTTATTTCCCATTCCCCAAACTTCGTAACCATATAATAATCCCCGCTCACTCCCTTTTCTGTCGAAAAATGCAACTAGTTTTATTAAGAGTTATCCCTCTTTGGTGTATGTTGCTGTCCTAATCCCATTACTCCTATTTGGAACCCCCTTTTAAAACGACCATTGAAAATTAGGACCATGACCGAAAATATATAACGTTCATGAATATTCATTAAATTGTATTATCTAATGGGAACGACGTTTATTGGATAAAACATTTATTATCCGAAACTACGTATGTTATGTCTTTTTTGATTAGTTGTCACGCTTCGCCGGAGTAAAAGCAACCAATCAAGATAGGACCTTTTATATTCTTGAAAACGAGAGAAAATATCTACAAGTGTGCCCACGGTCGGTAAGTGGTAGCAAAGCGAGAACGCGACCGGACGTGGGTTTCCGACGATGCATTGAAGGAAAATTTCAAAATGTGTATATTGTGTTTTAGAATTTTATCAGTCACGAAGTTCATCAATCTGTCTGATTAGAATGTGTTAGAATGAGAAATAGCATATTAAGGATTCGATTGTTTTTATGGATCAGTTCCAGTCACAGTTTTCATGTTGGCGGGCATGATACTGTGCCATTTGGGATGTTTGTAATTGAGTTGTTTTTTTAAATAACGCATATATGTGAATTTAATGTATTCAGCATTAAATTCCTTTATCGAAGGAAGACTGACTAGTATAGCTGTTGGCTGTTGTTGCTTTCGCTCAAGTATTCCTTAAACACATGATTGGTGATTGGTTAAACCTGTCTTAAAATAGAAAAACCAAATCGAGGTTCCGTCTTTTTGAAAATCGTCTGCAAGGAGGTGACAGGAAAAATGTCGGTTTGGCAATCTAAATTTTTTAATCCTTATTAATCTTCCATTCAACAACACTTCTTTGGAAGAAAAATTTGTTTAATGATCTTCCAAACCCAGAAATCTCGAAAAATGTTATTTGGTTTCAGGATGGCTTAACAATTTCTTAAATTTTATCACATCTGGGCCCAGCGCCATAAACATTTTCTTTGCTGAGAACTTTTTTTATTCTCAATTTCATCCAATCAAATATATCCTTTTCCCTTGTTGTCATGGTAGTTGAGTAAATTCTCATGCTGAGCAAACATTTTTTACTCAAGTAGGTTTTATGGCGCTGGGCAGGGCCCTGGGATTCGAAGCATCCACGGGAAGCATCATGGAGCTCCCGACATTTTATCAATATCTTGTAATTCTAGTTTCATATTTCCTCTAAACAATAATAATAATGTTATGTTATGGACATATTAATACGAGTAAAGCATTTCTATTTAAATAAAAATAGGAATAAAGCCCTGTTTCCCTCCTATCACGGTCAGAGCTTTTTTGACAGTAAACCAATTGGTAAACTTCTTGAATACGTGTCAAGAATCTGGATTAAAAATACTAAATGGTAAAACAATTGGAGATTTATTAGGAAAATACACTTTGTGTTACATATAATGGATGTAGTGTTGTGGATTATATTATTGTTTCTAATGATATATTTTTGCTGATTTTACTGTACATGATTTCACTTCTTTATGAAACCATTGTATGTTAGTTGTTCATTGTTAACACATTTTCATGTAAAGAGCAGCTTTCAAAATTCATTGGAACCACTTCCATGTAAATTTATATCGACAAAAGAATCAGTCTTACTGTATTCCCAGAAAATAAATAGCATTGAAAGTAAAAAAAACTTGATACATTTATGACAACTAAATTTAATGACATTTACTGATTCCTTAACCACAATATTACAAGTAAATGCCAAAAAATCAGCTAAAATTGTTAAACCCCCTAGCAACATTAAAAAAAATAATAATAAAAATAAAATAAAATAAAACTAGACACTGGTTCTCAGATTCATGTAAAGATCTCAGGAACACAGAAAAAATTATGAAAAACTTGTAAATAAATTTCCAGGAAAAGATTAATATAGGAAAAATTCTATTCATTTAGATCAAAATACAGACATCTTTGCAAATTTAAAGAAAAGTCATATAAAAACCAAATTTGTTCTGAATTAAGTAACAACTGTGCTAAGACCCAAATGTATTTTGGCACATGATAAATAAACTTGAAAGGTAATCAGCTGGTCAAATTGAAGACACTGATATTCCAAAGGAAGAATTCATATCATTTTACAAAAAACTAAATAAAGCTGACACTGCATATAGTAATAAACAACAAAATATCACTCGGGAATTTGAGACCCTAAAATCAAATATTAACTTCTCAGTCTCAGGTGAGTCGAACAATGAAATCACCTGAGAGGAGATGATAAAAACAATTAAATTACTTAAAAATGGTAAAAGTGCATCATCAGACCTCATCTCTAATGAAATGCTGAAGAATAGCACCACAGCATTAATTAAACCACTCTGTAAACTTTTTATTTTTTTCACATGGTATCTTCCCTAAATCTTGGAATGAAAACTATTTAGTTTTATTACATAAAAACGTAATAGATTTGACCCTAATATTTATAAGGGAATATCTATCAGCTCAAACAGGAAAATTATTTAATAAGATTATATACAATCGACTTCTGGAATTTATGAATAATCACTTTCTAATAAGTAAGAACCAAATAGGATTTAAAGAGTACAGGACTTCTGATCACATTTTTACTCTAAAAACTATCACAGATAACTATAAAATGAAAAATCAAAGTGTTTTCAGCCTTCACTGACCTAAGAAAAGCCTTTGACACAGTGTGGAGAATTGGTTTTTATTTATAAACTGCTAAAACATAACACTCCTAATGAAATATTTAAAATTATACACTCCATGCATGTATACTGATACTATGTAAAATTTAAATTTTCAAATGATCTAAGTGAGCCATTTATATCTGAAAGAGGTGTTAAACAAGGTGATGTTTGGAGTCCTCTTCTCCTTAACTTTTTTATAGATGATATAACAAAAAAAACTGGAAAACAACATTTATTACCCAGTGGTCTTGGGTGGTATTAGAGTAAGCATTCTTCTTTATGCTGATGATATTGTACTAATATCTCAGAGTAAGGAAGGTTTGCAAAACTGTCTCATTGCCATGCAGGAATACTGTTCAATATGGCATTTACATGTAAATACTGATAAATCCAAAGTAGTAGTATTTAATTTGAATGGTAAAACCTTTTTAAACCAATTAAAATATAATAATTTATATATCTGGAAACAGTATCTCAGTACTGTTATATAGGCATTTTAATAAAATGTAATAGCAACTTTAATCTAGCTATTAACACATTGATGGAAAAAGCCAAAGAGCATATTTTGAAAATTAAAAAGCTAATTGGATTAAATAACCCTTGCAAATTATTAGAAAAACTCTTTGATACACTAATTTTACCCATTATCACATACTGCAGTTAAATATGGGGTATTTTCTCCAACTTGAAAGATACTGAACCATTTGAAAAATTACATCTTAATTTATAAAAGAAATTCTAGGTGTACATTGCAAAGCTACTAATGATGCATGTCGAGCTGAACTATGTCGACTTCCCTTAAAAAGTAAAATTCTGTACTCAAGCATCAAATATCTAGAATATATTATAGACTCAGACAATTCTTTAGTAAAAACTAATTTTGAAAATTCTGTTCACTCAACCAATTGGTTTATCAAACTGAAAACAGTATTAAATAATTTAGGTTTTTCCTTTCTAAATCATGATTTAAGCTCACTTAAACAATACTTAAATCAAATAAAAATTAGATTAAATGATCAAAATCTCCAATATCAAAATACACTTATAGACACATCTCCAAAACTAGAATTTTTTCAAAATTTTTGTTTTTAAATAGGATGCAGACCTCGCTATTTAGATATCTTAAAGAAAGCTAAAAACAGGGCTGCTCTTTGTAAAATTCGTTTCAGTGCTCAAAATCTAATGATAGGAAAGTGAAGATACCAAAAACTAAATAGAAAAGATGGAAACTGTCTAGTTTGCAATGCAGGAGAAATTGGAAATGAAGAACACTTTCTGTTGCATTGCAAACATTATAAGCTGATAAGAAGTACATTTCTTAAGAAAATCTAAAGTTTAATCCCAAATCTTTTAACAAATCCCTATTATGCTTTTTGTTGAATAGGAAATCTGAATTTTGTCTAAAACTTACTGCTCATTTATTTTAGAATGCTTTGAATTAAGAAGAAGTTGTATCATATAAAACGTAATTTTAATTGGTTATATCATCTGTATACTATATAACATAATATAATAATAAATACAATTAATGTAAAGAATTGTATTACATTTGTATAACACACTTTGTATTCATCCTTTAAATTGTTGTGCCTTAACATGAACTGTACCATGAGTTTGTGCTAGTAAATATTTGTATTTGTATTTTGTCCACATTTTCTTTTAAAATATAATATTGTTCTGTATTCACAGGAATGAATACACCTTAATTTTCTGTAACCATTTATGTTAATAAAGGCACCAGTCATACCGGACCCACCTTAACTAAGACTGGTTATAAAATTTATCGAACTACCGGCATCAGTTTCATTTTACATTTTTTTTATGGTAACCGTTGTTTTTGCAACAATATGATATGGCCAGTTAAAATAAATGAATTACTTGCATCTCCGGCAATTTTTATTATCAAAATAATTTAACATCTTATTTCTTGGGACACGCCAGCTGGGCGTCCATAGTTCTGCGTTTTAGAGGCCCAGACTTGATCCAACACGCAGCGGGCACCGGACTACATGTTTAATTCAGAGACTAATTTCACATTGGTATGGCAACACATTCCGCCATGGGAATAATTGTCGACTGAAGATATAAAATCTCTTGGAATGCAGAAATCCAATGTTTTTTTCAAAAATTATATTAGAATCCCTTCATGTAACTAAATTTTAACTGTTTACACATAATTTACACTTTATATCTTTATAAATGTTTGTTGCTTTTAATTCTAGTATATACATGCATATTAGCAAAACGCTACAGATTCCGAATGCTATACAAGTATGGCAGGCCAAACATCTTGTAATATATTTTGCTAAATCGTTAATGAAATTGGTACTTCGCTTCCTTTTCTCGAATATTTTCAGGTATTGGGTCAGCTTGGAGCTTGTGAATTGAGGAGCCTTGCAAGGAAACACAAGTTCTGCCTTGTTTGCTTATACATCATAAGGAATACATTAACTCAATGATTATATTGGAACCTTTATTAAATTGGAAGACCCTCCAAAAATTTATTATGATAAATATTGGGCGGAAAGATCTTGGTAATGTATTGGTTAGAATGCAGTTATTATTCTCTGGTCGCTGGAAATTTTTAAATAATTTGACAAATTGTGTTCGTGTTATTTACCAAACAATGTTACATAAACAAATATTTAGACAAATCTACATGCTGCAATTATTTAGTTTACTATGACATATACATACTAAAAATTCGTATTAAATTGGAAGACCCTCTAAAAATTTATTATGATAAATATTGGGCGGAAAGATCTTGGTAATGTATTGGTTAGAATGCAATTCTGGATGTTATTATTCTCTGGTCGCTGGAAATTTTTAAATAATTTGACAAATTGTGTTCGTGTTATTTACCAAAAAATGTTACATAAACAAATATTTAGACAAATCTACATGCTGCAATTATTTAGTTTACTATGACATATACATACTAAAAATTCGTATTAAATTGGAAGACCCTCCAAAAATTTATTTTGATAAATATTGGGCGGAATGATCTTGGTAATGTATTGGTTAGAATGCAATTCTGTATGTTATTATGCTCTGGTCGCTGGAAATTTTTACATAAACAAATATTTAGACAAATCTACATGCTGCAATTATTTAGTTTACTATGACATATGCATACTAAAAATTCGTAATTGTATATCTGTTCTGCAAATATTTAGTTAAATTTATATACTAGAGAAAGTTTTCCCACCGTAGGTCGGGATGTTCTCCGGCCTTCTCCCCCAATAAAAAACTGAACGCCATTATATAGTTGAAAAATTGCTGTAAGTGGCGTTCAACAACATTCAAACCAACAACATAAGTATACTAGAAGTTATGTTGTTGGTTTGAATGTTGTTGAACGCCACTTATCTCAGAGAATGCTGAATAAAAACAAAGATCTAGATTGGCAGTATTTGGCCACAGCTTTATTATACAAGTACAATAATAAATATATAAATAAATAAATAAATAGATAAATAAATAAATATAGGCCTATATATTTGAAATATAAGATAAGATTAAAGTTCAAGTCTATATATTGGTCGCCGCAACTTGATGGCAGACCATAAATGAATTAGCAACTGATATATATGGGGAAACAGAGGTTACTCCAGAATTTAGATATTTGCTAGTTGACAGTTAATAAAAAGGGGGGCCAGTGCAGTGAAAAATCTGCCAAATTGACTGAAATGACAGATGCTCGTCATGTGTCGTTTCAGGCAACCGCCACAGAATGGGGGGTTTGAACTGCACAGCTGTGCCAATACTGTTAAATATATATCTATAGCTAATATATAACTGATTTATAACTAATATATAATATAATGTATTTCTAGTATATATATGGCATATTTATATATATGAATAACAAATTGAAATAGCACTGTTATATTCAATATAATATATATTTCTAGTTTATATATGGCATATCTACATCAATATAAATGTGAATAACAAATTGAAATAGCACATGAATGTCTGTGCTTGAATGTATATACAAATTCAGAAGTATACTAGAAGTATTTATCTATTTATTTATTTATTTATATATTTATTATTGTACTTGTATAATAAAGCTGTGGCCAAATACTGCCAATCTAGATCTTTGTTTTTATTCAGCATTCTCTGAGATAAGTGAATTTAATGTATTCAGCATTAAATTCCTTTATCGAAGGAAGACTGACTAGTATAGTTGTTGGCTGTTGTTGCTTTCGCTCAAGTATTCCTTAAACACATGATTGGTGATTGGTTAAACCTGTCTTAAAATAGAAAAACCAAATCGAGGTTCGGTCTTTTTGAAAATCGTCTGCAAGGAGGTGACAGGAAAAATGTCGGTTTGGCAATCTAAATTGTTTAAACCCTCCCACCCACCTCCATTACATAACACGCACAACGTTAATACATTTTGTAATACATTTTGCTAATCATCTTGTTAATGAAATTGGTACTTCGCTTCCTTTTCTTGAATATTTTCAGGTATTGGGACAGCTTGGAGCTTGAGGATTGAGGAGCCGTGCAAGGAAAAAGCACAGTCTTGTTATCGCCGTGGAGTGTGAGAAGCGTGCAAATGGTGGTTTCGGACAATAAGGCAGAATTTTCACTGCACTGGCCCCCCTTTTTATTAACTGTCAACTAGCAAATATCTAAATTCTGGAGTAACCTCTGTTTCCCAGGGTTGCTCATCACCCATATATATCAGATGCTAATTCATTTATGGTCTGCCATCAAGTTGCGGCGACCAATATATAGACTTGAACTTTAATCTTATCTTATATTTCAAATATATATATTTATTTATTTATCTATTTATTTATTTATTTATATATTTATTATTGTACTTGTATAATAAAGCTGTGGCCAAATACTGCCAATCTAGATCTTTGTTTTTATTCAGCATTCTCTGAGATAAATTGGTCTTAATAGGACTTTCAGTTATTTATAATGCTCACACCACAATACTTGGCGTTACTTCCGAACACCATTATAACAGTTCCTCTATAAATTCCATTGGTCACGTTACGTTTTTCTTTGTTATCGTGACGTAACATGAAAGTCATACGGTTGTCAGTTTTAAATAGAGCGATGTAGGTATTGCAAAAAAATGTATGAATTTTTTGTTGTTATTTTTAAATAGAACCTTTATTTTTTATCGATGTCAAATTTATTTTTTAAGTCTACCTTTAAAATTAATTGTACACCGTATTACCTGATACATCAAAACCCATCTGTTCTCAATTAAATATCAAAAGAAAATGATACATCGGAACCCACTGGATTTATATACAACGGGTGTTGATGTATCATTTTCTTTTGTTATTTAAATGAGAATAGATGGGTTTTGACCGTATCGTTGGGTTTTGATGTATCATGTAATACGGTATGTTTTAGTGCTCGTCTGCATTCACTTTGTGACCGTTTTTGACGATATCAACTTCTGGACGAAAAAAAAAAACATCAGCATTAAGCAGATTTTGATCACGTGATTTGATTTTTATCACAGGACACATAATTGTACAGCTCGCATCTCTTCGCGGGGAGCTGCGCTGCCTGCTGCGAGCTCTTGATGCTGGCTGATTTGTTTTATTCTGTGACTGAAATTCAGTATCACAACATTAAAATTTCTGATTTTACGCTTGAACAGAAAACAGATTGACCTTTGCAGAAAAGGCCACTCGTGTCTATTAACTGTCCAAAAAATATTAGCATGGCAATAGGTATGGCTGCTAATTTTGCATGTGTCTTTTCATAAGGATTTGTAAAAAAATTAATGTCCTATAAATGCAAAATACTTTGATGCAAAGGACTTGCGCCAGTCGTGTTTTCTGTTTAAAAAACGTCATATGTGTTTTTGATAAATCAATAACATTTTAATATCTTTCCCGACATCGATCGATCATGGACTGTCTTTTGAAAGGTAACTCAAATTCAGAGAGGTACAAAGACACACTGTTGGCACACATGCATGTTTGATTCATTTTACCAATAACTATTGTGGCAGAGTAGTTTTTTCTATTGATCACGTGATCTGTCACAGTTGTTGCGGGTTCGAATCTCACTGCGACAGGGTGCGCTCGACTCTAATCTTAATTGATTGTTTTTGTTTGTTTGATGTTTAACGCCACTTTCAGCAATTTTGCAGCTATTTCATGACGTCCAGTTTTTATTAAGGTAGGAAGCCGGAGTACCCGGATAAAATCCCCGACCTGCGGCAGGAAAACTGGCAATCCTTGTCAATTAAGATTGGAGTCGAGTACACCCCTACCCGGAGTAAGCCTCGAACCAGCAATCTAAGTGTTGACAGACCACGTGATCAATAATTAGACAAACTACCTTAAAAACTCGGCTAATTAAAAAAATCTAAATTGACACGGATTGCCAGTTTTCCCACCGAAGGTCGGGGTTTTCCCAGGTACTCCGACTCCCTCCCCCACCCTAAAAAACAAAACTTGAAAACTTGACACTATCATATAGCTGAAAAATTGCTGAAAGTTGCGTCGTTAAACACCATGCAAACAAACAATAAATCGATCATTGACTGTTTTAAAAGGTAACACAAATTAAGAGAGGTATTTCGACACTGTTGACACATGTTTAGCGTCATTTTACCAAAAACTTATGGCCGAGTGGTTAAGGTCACGAAGTCTGTCAACACTATGGTTGCAGTTTGTCAACACTAAGGTTGCGAGTTCAATTCTTACTGCAGGCAGGCTGCGCTCGACTTCAGTCTTATTTTACACAGATTTTCAGTTTTCCTACTGAAGGTCGGGGGTTTGCTCTGGGTAATCCGGCTTCCTTCTCCAATAAAACTAGATGCCATGATATAACTGAAAAATTGTTGAAAGTGATGTTAAACGCCATTCAAACAAACGAATCGAGTCTCAAAGCGGAAAGGGTGTGCTCGACTTCAATCTTAATTGACAATGATTGGTAGTTTTCCTACCGAAGGTTGGAAGTTTTCCAATAAAAACTGGACGTCACGATAAAGCTGAACAATTGAAAACAATGGTGTAATACGGCATTTAAGAAAACAAACAAACAATACGTTTCTGTATATTTTGGTATATATTATTTTGTTTGCTTATACTTTTGGTTATTAGCATTTGATACGCTCTTTAATTAAATTAAGAAACATTATGTAATTCTTTTTGTTTATTGTTAAGGTCATTAACTAGAGCGTTTCATTCGGACAATAACAAAGGTCTGACATGCAAAGAGCCGTTTAAATCGTCACACGTTTGTCGCAGGACATACACGGACTATCATGCCTTCGTACAAACTGCAGTATTTTAACTTTAGAGGAAGCGCAGAGTTATCTCGTCTTTTGTTTACTGTTGCTGGTAAAGACTTTGATGATGATAGATTGAAGGATGGCGCTTGGGCGGCAGCGAAACCAAGTAAGTTTTCCCCTATATTTAAGTTTTTTGACAACTACATCAAAATATACATTTAAATTATCATTATAATAAATATAATAAAAACAGAATTTAAAAAATCTGCATCATGATACAGACGCGAGAGGATCAATCTCTACTTATTATGTAAGGGGCTCGATGTATTTGAAATGTTTTATTTTTCATATATTTGACAATAATTTGAAGATGATTGAATCTATATTGGTAAAAGTGGTACAACTGTAAAACTGTTTTATACAATGCTTTGCCATCATTTGGTGGCACGGAATGTAAAGAAATGAGCAGTGGAACAATTGACTGAGAATTCTAACTATACTGAGCGACATGGAAATGATACATGTAATTATGTGTCATGAATATGCACTACTTGGATGTTAACTCCAGGTCAGGTGTTTTGAATCGCCAAAGATAAGTTAAAACATATACATTCATGTGAACAAAACTCACTAATGAATGGAGATTGACGACAAAATATTGAATAGTATAGTTGAATAATTTAATTTGACCAGTGAGGTACCTGGATTGAGAATATATTTATTTATACAAAATATAAATAAATAATCTGAAAAGAAAAATATTTTCTCAGTTTAAAGTTGGGGTATTATGCGCAATGCGACAATTCAATATTATAGTATTATAAATTGGGTATTGTCATATAAAGCCTAAAATATATTTACTTGTCCTTTCTCCGCCCGACCAAGGGCATTAGGTTGTCGGAGTAGGACGTTACAAACTCCCCAGGTCAAGACTTGTATAAATAATATTAACATGATAATTACTCTTAATTAGTAAACATGACAACTCAATGCGTCATGCACCTACAGCATCGCATAACAAATTGATACATAAACTCTGCTGTGAAAAATGCAGTCCGTCACAGTTGGGGTGCACTTCTATAAAACACATTAACATAACAGTTTTTAGATGAAAGAATTAAGTCCATCAAAGATATAAGTATGATTACATTTAAATATCGTGTATTGATGGTCAAAGTAGGGGGTTTCAAACAATCAAACATATATGCTGCAGTGTAAAAAGGGGCATTACGTGCGTACAGCTCTAAAGCAAAATTAAAACGCCCTCTGGGCGTCATGAATACTTATGTCTGTTACTGGTGTTAATATAACTGAACTCGATCTCTGTCACGTCTGATTACGTATTCATCTATAATAGTTACACCAACACTCAAACAGGCGTTAATCCACACAAAAACCTAAGCCAAAGAATTTAAATATAACTGTAAAAGACAGTATTATGTAATATCAGTCTTTTTTACATTTCAGTTGCCACAGTTTTATATAATATACTCTTTTAAAATATTTTAGACAAGCCAGATAGTTTATGTGGACGACTGTCACAAAATATGTTATACGTAAGGGATTAAAAGTCAAATGAAATCTAAACAATAAACAAATTTCGACCTTTCAACCTTGTTAGCTGTACCGTAACGCCGTTTTGATTGTAACATAAATGAAAACAACCAAAATAACATTTTGAAAGTCAGGAACGAAGAACAGATCAAATATATGATATATTTAGATAGCTTTTAATGTTTCAGACACCTATAAAAAGCCGGAAACAATTACCGTATGAATTCACACAATTTTAAAGTGAATTATCCGATAATATTTGAGTCATTTTATTTATCAAATCCATTGTGAAAACTGATTTATAATATATTTTACGCTTTTATTGGTTAATTAATTCTCGTCAACGTAAATTTCATTATCCCTTATTTTTTCTTATTCTAATGTATTCATTTTACGATACGGTAGTCGAAGTTAGCTAGACAGATTAAAAAGTGAAGTGTTGAAACAATTCCGTATTATTTTTTTAAGAACCTTTTCAACAACTCGAACAGCTAAACGACAGTAACGGGTGTCCTGCTAAACTACATATTTTCATTTCAAGCACAGAGCACAACACACACAAATCTCATACCGTGACAAAAAATTAACCAGTTTTGTAAGAGGCTTTCCTTTTTTAAAAATTAAACTGCATTTAACTCAAAATAACCATTGTAATGAAATTGCAAAAATATACTGTGGCTTTAAACTGAGTTGTCTCTCTTTGGACTGGAAAATTCAACTGCGGACATTAGTCAAAGGTACTTTGGGATATCTGGATAATCTTTAATTTGACGATTACACATAAATCCAATTGAACTTGGACTTTTACATTGCGATCTGCTTCATACCTTGATCTCGCCATCGACGACATTGGACTTTTACAGTCGAATTCGTATCTTACTCTCGTTTACGGTTATGGTCATTTTTGATTGTTCGATAGGTCTTAGTTAAAAGTTCCCAGATCCGTAGATACTTTCATGCCTCAGACAATAAACTTAGCCTGTATCTGAATAGTTCGAATTTCGGTGATGAAAATAGCTTGAGCGGTGTATCGCTTAAACGGAAAGTAATTTGGTTGAAATACATGTATTTTATTATAGATGAATCATTTTTTAATACATACAAGATCTTTTAACAGTGCACTTCGCTTATTTGTTCACATTGCCGAATAAATCGCCGAAATTCGAGTGTGGACGAATTGCGAGTAGGCGGGCATACATAAACGTAACTGCAATAATGTAGCTCCTTTTTTTTCTTTTTTTATGGACGGAAAAAAAGGAGCTACATTATTGTAGCTAACATAAACGATGCTTGAAAATGTGTGTTACTATTAATTTCAGTGAAATGAAGCATATTTTTAAAACTATCTTCTATTTTTTCTGTCACAACAAATCAACGAGATGAACAAGATCCATTGATTTGCCACAAACAAATTCTTCGAACAATAACACCTTTGGTTTTTTTCCGGTATATATACTAGGATATAGTATAAAAGAAAGAAAAATAAATAAATAAATAAATAAATAAATAAATAAATAAATAAATAAATAAATAAATAAATAAATAAATAAATAAATAAATAAATAAATAAATAAATAAATAAATAAATAAATAACAGTAAAATTTCTTAATTTGTGCATTTTGGCATATACCATTGATTATGTCAATATGTCAAAATTGTTCACTATTTGTATCTTTTGTATCTTATATAAGTTTTCACACTGATGGAAAACAAAAGCGGCATGCATCGATCCACATTAACTTTATGTTTATGATATATATCTCTGCACAAAGTTTAGATCCAGGGGTCTGGCCTATTTAATAATAAGTTACCAAACTCCATCTTAAGATAATAAATGACAAGATCAGTGCTCCTGGCTTTCCTTTTGCTCTGCCATCACGCCGATCAACCGACTTATTGATATGGATGCACGGACGGACAGACAACAATATGTCGACCTTCTTTTGTCTCTTTTACCAAAAACCCAATATAAACGTCCTAAAAAAATGAAAAGTGGAATGTAACACAGATAAAGCTATCTTGCATATCCTAAACGTGTATTAGTATGGGATTTGCAGTGTCAAATAAATTTTGCTGAAAATATCAGCCTTAAAGGAGAAGAAAAGAAAAAAAGAAGATGAAGTAAATTACCTGACAAAAACAACATGTCTCCCATTTATCTTCGTTTGGTATACATAATAAAATAAGAATTGCATACAAATACAAAGTATAGTTTGAAAGCTTTTCTGCATAGTTATTGTGTGTCGCAATTTGTTCATTGTATAATTTATGCACAGTTATCAAAATTAATTTCCCCATCCTCCTCTTCATGCTTTATATTGACAAGAAAATCAAAAATTTACATATATTATTACGTTACGAACTCTTAAAGTGAATACTTATTCAATTGGTTAGCAGAATTTCATAGCTTATACAAAGTCATATTTCTTGTTTTAGTCGTATCATTGAACTGATTTATATCGTATCGAACTTTCTCTGACTCTGCAATTAAAATAAAATTAATATTGTTAATGCATTATGTTAAAGATTCATTTTTGGCACCAAACGAAAGCTAAAGAAATATTCTTTACATTTAAACGGCCGATTTGAAATAAAATTATATCATAAAAGGTCATTTTAGCGTTTTAATAACTATATCTACATTTTTTCGTTTATTTTATAAGATAAGTTGGACAAAAATAAAAGCAAGAGCTTAAAGAACTGAATATATCTATTGCCAAATCTATGCAAAATCGTGTTTTAATATATTTTATTCCCTACAATAAATTTAAAACATAAAAAAAAAATTGAAAAACTTACCTACGTTTTCATCGCTTCTAGGGGCCTCGGTGGCCGAGTGGTCAAGGTAGTTCGTCTACTATTGATCACGTGGTCTGTCAACACTGAGATTGCGGGTTCGATTCTCACTGCAGGCAGGGTGTACTCGACTCCAATCTTAATTGACAAGGATTGCCAGTTTTCCTACCGCAGGTCGGGGGTTCTCTCCGGGTACTCCGGCTTCCTCCCCCAATAAAAACTGGACGCCATGAAATAGCTGAAAAATTGCTGAAAGTGGCGTTAAAACACCATTCAAAAATCAAAAATCATCGCTTCTAACTTGTTTATATCTTTTTTCATCGTGTCATACATCTTCTCACCAAAATGATATGGTGTGGCCATAATCTTTTTGATTGTGTATATAATGTAAATACTTACATTTTTTGTTTTTGTTATATTTGCTTTGTCTTTCTCTGTATCAATGTAATATTGTATATATGAATTTTACTAATTTTCGTAACAGCGACGGATTTGTGTTAGAAAATAATGAAAGTTGTGTGGTGGCGAAACAAAGATAAGTAGTACAATAATAAAAGTCAGGTATATGCCACAGTTTAAAGGTAAAATCCAAACAAAAAAACATAAAACATATAAAAACATAAAGATAATAATAATAGAGAGCGGCCCCAGCACTTTCGGTCAAGATTTGTGTTAGACATAAGCTCAGATAATTTAAAAGTACTAAGTCTCTTTGTATAGTAGTTATCGATATAAGTTCTTCGCTGAATTTGTAAAAGATGACATTCAAGAATGAAATGGTATTCATCGCCTAGTTTATTACAGAAGTTGCAAAGGCAATACGCACCGGAACAATTTAATTACGTAATTATTTGGATATATGTCGCTATCCAGTACAAATAGTGTCGCGTTAAATACGATATCAAGTGTCATTTTGTTAGTTTTATATTTAACAAAATTACATCGTAAACTAACTAAATAATAATAATAGGATGTTAATTAATTTATTAAATGTTTTCTTAATGTCCAGCGAGCAACATTTTATTATAATCAGGACGAGAAGTTACACAAAAAAAATCGATTAAAATTTTGACTGCCACTGGAAAAAGTATGGGGTTATGGGAATCAGCCTTTTGTAGCGTCTACAATTTGCTTACTCTGTTTCGAAATTCTAAAAAGGGGTCGTTATCGTGCAAGGAGCGTGGCATTCTCAAAACACGTTACCCACTACGGTCCGTGGCCAGGCTTTCCGTATTAACAAAAATAAACGTTTTGAAAAACATATAATAAATATCGTCTTCCTAGAAACTCCCCCCCCCCCAATCCCCGCTTAATAACCGCTTCACTCCTGAAAGTCAAATGTTCTAGAGACTTCCAATAACTAAATAAATACAAATAATATAAGCGTTGTTCATAGTGTCACTATGACACTTAAGAATTTAATAATCCAATTTATGTTCTGAATTTTTCCTTTTCACTGAGAAGGCCAATAATTAGAGCGTTTCATTGTGTCACTATTCAGGACACGGCCTTAGGTATATATATATATAGCCTTTTAAATAATTATATCTTGTAACTTGACATACCGACAAACATGCCGACATATAAACTGCAGTACTTTGACGGTAAAGGCAGAGCCGAGGTGTCCCGTCTTTTGTTTCACGCGGCTGGTAAAGAATTCGAAGATGAGAGATTGGGAGGCGACTCGTGGGCTGCAGCAAAACCTGGTAATTTTTTCTTATAATTTTTTAACAAATACTTAATAATAATTTAATAAGATACAACAAAAGTCATTTTGCAACGCCCATTTAACGTTAGAAGCCAAGCTCATCAAATTACTTACTTTCCCTCTTCAGCCACACCCCCTCCAATTTCCTGTGATAATCAAGCATTCCTGATTTCTACGAATTATAATTTTATTATTGATACAGTTAAATAGTTGAATGCTTGACATAACATGCAATCAAGTCTTTGGCGAGCCTACTCGAGTCGAATGGAAAATCGTATTTCCTGATCGACGTTCTACGCACTCGTGTTGTCGAGATACTTTTTACTTTTTTTTAAATTTTTGGTTGTCGTACTGTGCTAAATCATTATAACTAGCTCGTGGCTAAATTAGATAGTTTGTTTTTAAAAGACAATGTTGTTTAAATTCGGTATGTGTCACTCACTATTAATATTAATTATTAATCGTTACCTAATTGTTACCATGACACTCGACATTAAAGTATTCAGCCCGGATTTGTTTTATTTGGATGAACTGAAAATACCTTTTTTGTTTGAAAACCATATAGTTATTGCCTTGTGAAGACCCTGTGAAACATTGATTTTATTGTTGTAAAAGACATTTTAAACTAAAAAATATTCCTTTTTGAATTTAAATGTCCTGCGTACGAATGACGGATCATGGCCAATAGCAAAAAACTAGGACATTTTTTTTTGAAAGGACCTCTTTTGGAAAGTTTTAAATGTGTAATTTGATACTACGAATACAGCCTAAAACCAGACTGAGTAATCATATCATTTGGATCAGTGAAGACTTGTGCACTTGTATTGTAATGTAAATCGTATGAATTATTTTGTATTCATATTATGTCTATGACTTTCTAGATAAAGAGGGGCTAGGATGGGATGGGTGATCATATTAAAACTATTCTTCGGTCTTCATCATTTCTTCAAGACAACAACACTTTTTATAGGGTGATGAATGGAAGTAAATTTGTTGTTTTTTTCGATATAACGTAGTAAATAAAGTGTGGAATTCTATGAGAAAAAATGTTTTGTTGATCAAAATAATACCTCCTCCACGATCTCCTCCCAAATGAAAATTAGAAAATGAAGTTTCGTGTTGTTTTCCATTACCTCTATTGATGTTTGTGTTTTTAAAGGGTATGTGATCAGACTGTAGACATTTTTTAAATTAAAATTCATGAGAGCGTCCAAGATAAGAAAATAGTTTGCATTAAAATTTTTACATATGAATGTATGTCCTTGGTCGTATATGACCTTGACTTACAATCTACGCGTTATATTTATATAAGGCCACACAGAATTAATTTCTTGTTCTTCGGACTTTGACTTTGAAATTAAGGAGCGAGCGAGCGAAATTTTTTTTATTAATTTTTTTTTGAAATTCTGATTTTGTTTGAGCGAACGATTTTTGTTAAGGCGAGCGACATGTTTTTAATTTTTTAAAAAGATTTTTTCAGGTTTTCTTGGTTAAACTGATGCGAGCGAGCGATTTTATTTAATTTTGAAGAAAATAACTGAAATTTAAAAAAAATGTCTCTGATATTAAACAAGTGCTTTTTCTCAGTGTTTTATGACATAACCAATTGATTAATAAATTATATAGCAGAAAAGTATTGTCTAGAATTGTTTTTTCTCTTCTGAAAAGATGTTGCCTTGGCTTTCTATCAATATGTACAGACGGACCAATAGACAGCCCATACCACTATTCAGTTATGTCTCCAAATCTTTTTGGCAAGGCATAATTTCAAGATTGATTAAAAAGAAATAATAAAAGACTACCTGTCTTTATTAACAATAACAAACAGTAAAAATAACACATATAAAAACCAATAACAATTTGTAAATATTTATAAAAAAACCAATAATATATTGAAAGCACATTCTTATACATGTATGCACACATCCCTGTATAGAATAAATAGAGGATTGTATTTTCATGGATGGTGTAACTATTATGCCATCATTTGCTCTACCCAAAAGCTTGGGATTGTCCTTAATTTTGATTCTTATCATGTCATAACTAAGGTTAGAAACATTGGCGTGCGTTGAAGGCTTCTCTTGTATGCATGTAAATAGGTCGATGAAGGTGTCGTCCATTCGACATTCTAATGCTGTATTTGGTAGCAGTACTTTAAACTGGGTGGCAACTGCTGCCACAACCACACACTTGTTTTCTGTCATTGTTTTCTACATTTAACTTTCGGTGTTGATTTTATCTCTGAAACGGTATTTTAACCTTCTAAGTTCTAAACACAGTCTGTGTGACTTTATACCAGCACGAGTTCTTTCATGAAAACTTTGCTCCATAGATTATTAGTTATTTATTTATTTGGTTTATTCTGCTAGTGTTGCTTAATTCTTAGTTTTATTACAGTGCTTTATATGCTTTTTATTTTGTGCTGTGTTTGTGCTTGGCTTTTAAATTAATCTATTTAAATATATGTTTTAGAGCATGTATTTTTATGCTGCTTATGCTTATCATGCTTTTATGTACTGTGTATGCTTTCCTTTATTTGTGATCTGCTTTGGTGCTTTTTTTTTGGTTGTTGGAAATATATGTTTATAATATATGTTCCTATGCTACCTGCTTTTAGTTTAGTGCTTTGTATGTTATTTTATGCTCAGCTCTCTGAAATGAATATATTCTTAATATATGTTTTTAAAATGCATGTATTGTTACATGTATCTATGCTACCTGCTTTTAGTTTTAGTGCTTCTTGGTATGTTTTTAAATTTATGCTCAGCTGTCTTAAATGAATCTTTTCCTAGTATATGTTTTAAAATGCATGTATTGTTCTGCTGTCCATCTGTAATACCTTGTTTTATATACCTTGTATGAATGTACCTTAATATGTATGTTAATCTTGTGCTGTCATGTTATGTTTTGTGATTTGTTTTGTTGGAAAGAGCTCATGTTATATGTTTGTTACTATGTATATATTATCCGACTCTAAATAAAATTTACTTACTTACTTACTTAAAATGAATCTCCAGCTATCGGAGCACTTGGATGAAAATCGTAAAACGCGGAGAAGATTTTTTTTTTAAAGACAACTTCCGGTTCTGGACGCGGGCGGGTTTCCGATTACTGCGGGCGGAAGAAATTTATTTTTTTTTCTTTCTGAAATAATTTTACGTGCGGGCGGTCCGACGAACAGGTAATTAATTCGGCGTGGCCTAATAGATTTATAGGTAGAAGTAATTGCACGAAACAAATAATGTGTGTTTCTTGACAAATGATTCATCTGTATTGCATGTAAAACAATATCGATTATAGCAATACACATAATACACATATAGAAACACATATTAGACAATTTGTCCGTTTATTTGTATACAATGTTTGTATATTACAAAGCGTTCGTGGTTCTACAAATCCACTGTGTACAAATCGCAGAATAAAGTTGCAAATACGGGGCAGAATTTCTGTGGTTGGAATTAGGAAAATTGTTAATTATATTTTTTAGCTCACCTGGACCGAAGGTGAGCTCTTGCTATCACTTGGCGTCCGTCGTCCGTCGTAAACTTTTTCAAAAATCTTTTACTCTGAAACCACTGAGCCATTTTTTTTTAAACTTGGCCACAATCATCCTTAGGGTTCCTAGTTTCAAATTTGTTCCCCAGGGTGTTGATGAACAAAGATGGCCGCTGTTACTAAAAATAGAACATGAGTGTCAACACACGTTTTTGATCATTATCTCAAAAAGTTTAATAGCTATAGAAAATACCGTTACTTCAAATTGATCAGCACATTAAGGCCTACAAAAGTTGCTATTAGTTTGAAGTTGTGTATTGGCTTCTTGTAGGAGTTATTGCCCTTTAATGACAATTTTTTTCACAAAATTTTGGGTATTTTCACTTACACTTGAAAACTATAAGAGGAAGAGTAAAACTGTTAATAGCAAAAATGATCAGCAATACAAGCCCTACAATTCACTGTATTGGTTTGAAATTGTCAGATGACTCCTTAAAGGAGTTATAGCCCTTAAATGGCAATTTTTTATGAAATTTTCTGTTTTTGTCCTGTAACTTGAAAACCATAACAGCTAGAGTGAAACTATAAATAGGAAAAATAATCAGCAATAAAAGCCCTACAATTCACTTATTTCGTCTGAAATTGTCAGATGACTCCTTATAGGAGTTGTTGCCTATAAATGGCAATTTGTTATGAAATTTTCTGTATTTGTCCTGTAACTTGAAACTATAATCGCTAGAGTGAAACTGTTAAAAGCAAAAATGATCAGCAATACAAACCCTACAATTCACAGTATAAATCTGAAAATGTCAGTTGACTCCTGATAGGAGTTGTTGCCCTTAAATGGCAATTTTTTTTAAATGAAATTTTTCGTTTTTGTCCAGTGACTTGAAAACTTACAGCTAGAGTAAAACTATAAATAGCAAAAATGATCAGCAATAAAAGCCCTACAATTCACTTATTTGGTCTGAAATTGTCAGATGACTCCTTATAGGAGTTATTGCCCTTAAATAACAATTTTTTATGAAATTTTCCATTTTTGTCCTTTTACTTGAAAACTATAACAGCTAGCTTGAAACTGTAAATTGCACAAATGATCAGCAAAGCAAGGCCTACAAATCATTGCTTAGTCAAAAATTTCTGGATGACTCTTTATAGGTGTTATTGCCCTTTAATTACAAATTAGGACAAATAATCAGTTTTTGTATTATAAATTAGTTTATAACACACCTAGAGTAAAACTGTAAATTTCTAAATTACCCTAAAGGACAAGGTCTACAAATCATTTAATTTTCAGAAATTGTCTGATGGCACCTTATAGTTATTGTACTTAACCGATTTTTTTGAAGAAATGTTTAGTTTTTGCACAGCAACTTAAAAGCTATATTACAGCTAAACTGAAACTGTAAACTGCAAAAATGTATTGGGATCCTCTAGTAATGAGAATCTAAATTATCTAAAGATTGAATTATTATACCCCCCGCTTGAAAAGCGGGGGGTATATAGTGTTCATGGTGTCCGTCCGTCCTTCCGTCCGTCTGTCCGTCCGTTACACTTTCTCTTATTTGCAACTCCTCCTACACCACTGAATGGAATTTGATGAAACTTGCACAGAATCTTTGTCACATAGTGCCATTGTGCAGGAGATATTTAACATTTTGATCGGAATGATATTTGGGGTTTCCCATAGAAAAACATGGACTTTGTCATTGACCTAAGGGGGTCCCTATCTCTTATGTGCAACTCCTCCTACACCACTGAATGGAATTTAATGAAACTTACAAAGAATCCTTTTCACATAGTGCCATTGTGCAGGAGATATTTAACATTTTGATCGATATGATATTTGGGGTTTCCCATAGAAAAACATGGACATTGTCATTTACCTAAGGGGGTCCTCATCTCTTATGTGCAACTCCTCCTACACCACTGAATGCAATTTGTTGAAACTTACGCAGAATCCTTGTCACTTAGTGCCATTGTGCAGGAGATATTTATTATTTTGATCGGAATGATATTTGGGGTTTCCCATAGAAAAGCATGGACTTTGTCATGGACATAAGGGGATACCCATCTTTTATTTGCAACTCCTCCTACACCACTGAATGGAATTTGTTGAAACTTACACAGAATCTTGGTCACATATTGCCATTGTGCACTGGATATTAAACATTTTGATCAGAATATTATTGGAGGTTTCCCTTAGAAAAACATGGACTTTGTCATTGACATAGGGGATGCCATTCTTTGGGGGATTGGGGAGGGTTACATGTTTTATCTGCAACTTCGCCTTCACGTTTAACATGTTTAACTAGATAAAGTTTCAATTTCATAATTAAGAACACCTGAATTTTCAAAGTAATTGTGAAGCGGGGGGTATCAATGGTGAGCATTGCTCACAGGTTTATTTATTTTTTTTTAATTTCCAAATGATGTTATTTTCATAAGAAGGGGGATTCCTAAGAGTAACCTTACTTTTCATACTCGATTAATGCCAAATGTCGAGATTTTCACCTTGAACTTTAACTTCCTCCCCTATTAATAATTTAGAGATATAAAGGAAAATTGCTGAACGTGCTGAATAGTTGTTAAACACCAACAAACAACACTATGAACACTATTAGTCCTATTAGGGTATGGCGAAATTGTTGTATAGTCAACAGAACTATGGCGTGTTGGATGCCCTTTTGTAGAAATTAATATCAAATAAATAAATTATATCCAGCTTTTGAAATATTCTTGATCTAAGAAAAAACCTTTAAATGTCCTTTAAATAATGAACGATATTTGAATTATTATTTTAACAATTATTTTAGAAGTGTACTTTAAAAACTATTATTCATGTTTCATTGAATTTTTACAGGCTGTACATGGATGGACATCATTTATAGTAAATTGAAGTATTCCAGAAATAAACTTTCTTTTGTTTCATTACAGGAACACCATACGGTCAATTGCCAGTTCTTGTTGTGGATAAAAAGACACAGATAAATCAGTCTGCTGCCATTAGTAGATATTTAGCAAGAGAATTTGGTAAATATTGCTTTGTTGGTAGAACGTTGTTTGATTTGTTTGAACATTTCATTTTTTAGTTTTTTTTAAGATTTAAAGTTATTTTCACAACGTTGATACACTGTATAGAAAAAACATGAGGTGTATTATAATACAAGCAATTTTAGATATAGATTACCGAGATAGTCATAGGCAACTGACCACATGGTAATAAAAGTTATCATATTAATGCAGGTAACTGACGATCCCTACCATGTGACTGGTGAATGTTGATCACATCCGTTCGGTAGTCGACGATTTCGCACGGCTCTTAACTTCAAAATAACATCATGGGAGGCAGTAGACTGACTTCATTTGTCTTTATGGCGTAAATATACGATTCTCGTTTTCATTTTCTATTCCGACTTTTGAAAATGAGAATTGGGAAATATTTGCGCCATATGGACAGAAGAATTCGGTCTAGGTAGGACCCTAACGATTCTTGGTACGTAACTACAAAATGTTGATCACATCATGGTTGGCAACCGGAGACCTAATCCGAGAATCCTCTGCCGTCCAACGCTTTTTAAAGACTTTGGTGTGAGCGTGGGATGGCAGACGATTCCTGGACTACCGAAGTTCCTGGGCATAATCTGGTACACCAAGAATGATATTTTCCAGCTTGCAGTTACCCAATAGAAAAATAACCAGGCAATACCTGTTGATATATTGTTATATTGTAGGTTTATACGGCAAAAACAACATGGAGAATACCAAGTGTGATATTGTCTTGGAAACTATTAATGACCTAACGACAGAGATGTTTAAATTTATGTTTGAAAAAGATGAAGCCAAAAAGGTAAGTTTGATAACAAAAAAAGCAGGACCCAGAACATTGATAAATAGACGAAAGCAGGGCCCAGAACTTTGATAAATAGACGAAAGCATGCAGGAACCCTTTCAGAACCCTTTCATTTATGCAAGATAAAACGCATCAATGTCTAGTCAAAGTGGATTATTATTATACCCCCGCTTTCCGTCCTTCCGTCCGCAACATTAAACTCGTAACTGTTTTCTCAGCAACTACTTATCACATCCACTTGAAATGGACCATGTGGTCCTATATTGCGAGTACCTAATTCAGGTCTGTCGCATATCTACTTCCTGTTTACCGACTTAGTCAATTCAATGGTAGGGGGTATACTGAGTGAGCAGTAGCTCACAGGTTCCTTGTTATTATTGGTGATCTTCACATCCGTGTGATGATAGAGGATGGTTGACAATAGCTATTAACCATTCCACAAAATATTCAAATATCATGTGCAAATCTTCAGTCCAGCAAATTATGTCATTTGTGTTTTGAATCACTAGCCCTGAATTTATACAATGTACTGTTTTCGTTACAGGCAAATTTATGCAAAGAATTTAAATCTACAGCAGTTCCTAAGTTTACGAAATTTATTACTAAAACGTTGATTGATAATGGAGGCAAATTTCTAGTTGGATCTGAGGTACGTTAAACGAGTACAGAATCACAAATATAAAATACACATAAAAATAGAACATAAAATTCCGGAAACATACAGAACCGAATCTGGAAACATACATCTAACATTCTGTTCATCTATACAAATGGATACAAAAGATTTATTCAGCATCTTCCATTGTCTATTACAAAAACAAATTCATTATAAAGCCCAACACTTAACACTTGTGTGATGAAATGTTTAATATTATTTTCGAATACAAGTTAAGCCATCTTGTATGAGCTCAGTCTCGGGTGTTAATGAAAATACTAATTGTTTTTTTTTTTTAACTCAGAACATATTTAAACTCATTTAATATTAATCCTATTTCGTATATTTCAGCTTACCATTGCGGATATTGCATTGTTTGACACCTTAGATAAAATTACATCATATCCAGCACTAGGTGATGCTTGTTTGAAAGACTGTTCAGATCTAAAAGCTCACTTCCAGAAAGTGAAAACACTTCCAAAAATACAAAAGTATTTGGAGAAACGTCCCAAAACAGACTTTTAGATTTTTTGTTATTGTTATAAAATTATTTTATTATTAGTGTGTACTATACTGTAGAGAAATACTAATATTGGAATCTACAGAACCTTCAGAAAGGTTTCATGGTAGCACACATATATGCATTCTCTATTTTTTGTGTTGAGAATTATTTAATTAATAAATGTTGAAAATAGACTTATAATAAAATAAATATCTTTATACATGTAATGTTTATTACTATAATTTATCCGACAGAGCCCAAGTTGCTGCAAAAATGTGCTGTGGATATTTAAAAGTATTGTGAATTTGTGATTCAAAATGATTTTAAAAAAGGAATTGTTTGTGTATGTATTTTTTTAAACCAATTTTGTCCGGCAGTTGGGTCCATATTGGATTTTATATTGGTACCATAATTTGATTTCATTATGAATTAGTATTGTAAACTGTACTAAGCTCATACCACAAGGGCGTAACAATCCGTACGCATAAACGCATCTGGGCACATCGCGAAAAAGGATTTTTTTGCTCTTAGAAATCAGTTTTTCCTAGAAGGAGTTTAAGTGGCAGAAATACCAGAATGCGGGATTTTGTTTTGGGTATTATTAAAAGCTTCTTGGGGCCTTGAACTCCTTTCGTAAAAGAAAATCATCTTTTTTTGCGTACACTCATTTTGGGCTAGCTGCGCCACATACTAGAGTATTACTCCTCTGTTGGTCACCATCTTGGATTTTCAGCTAACACACAAACTATAAACCAGCAGTTGATCTAGGTCACTGCTATAAAATATCAAATATCTTGTGAGAACAAAATTCAACTTTTAAGGGTCTTTGCAGACCTTGTCCCTAAACATACCAAGAAACGATAAATCTTACTGCACGGCTGGCAGCTTAGAAATTAATGGTGACTAATCGGGTTTATTTATATTAAATTTACCCGTTACAAGGCTTAAAAAACCCATTAACATAAATGATATATGTAATAGCTTGATTTTAAACTCAATATCTAAAATGTGTTTCATATGCACAAAGGCTGGTGGAATGAACCAAAAACCTATTGATACTAGATGGCAGATTGTCGTTTCTCGATGTTCGATATTTTTGTTATTACCTTCATGGCATACATGAAAATTATTGACTTACTAACATTCGGGTTTAGTATAGTGTATATTTGCAACAAAATCATGATCAACATATTAAATACATGTACAAGTGGTTATGTACGAAAGTCATATAGGCTCACACTAAAAAAGGAGTGATTAATAGGTAGTTACGCAAGATTTATAAGTAACGAGCTAAATAATTCGTAATTATGAAATAAGATAAATTCTTATGTGGAATATATGTTGCAGCGAGCCACTTCTTTGTCGGAAAATGACACTTTTTGTAGATTTACACCATTCAAACAAACAAACATAATTACGAAATGTTATTTCAATTCTGGTTTCAACTCGATATTTAAAATGTGTTTCATATGCACAACGACTCATAAAAATTGTGACAGTTTTAAATTTTTGCAATTAAGGGACAGACCATTTAACTTGAAAGGGGGGCCTTGGTTTTTTGTTTTGGGTCCGCAGAGCGCGGAAAAAATATTTATTTTTTGAAGGCGTCGCCACAGAATATTTTTATATAGCAGAAATCCTTATTCAGAATTTTTTTTTTCTTACCCTCTGCTTCCAAATACATTATTTTCATAAAAAATCATTTTCAAAATATTTTTTTAGGAAAAAACCAAGGCCCCCCTGCAAGTTAAATGGTCGATAACATTTCATAGTTATGTTTGTTTGTTTGAATAGTGTAAATCTACAAAATGCCGAACATTGAGGAAACTGTCAAAAAAGACACTCAACAAATCAAATCCGAGAAATGACCATCTAGTATCAGTAGGTTTCTGGTTCATTCCACTCTTGTATGTTTAAAAAAATTCAAGGACAAAGGGCTCGGTCAACGATAAACAGATTGAACTTAAAAATCTAAATTTTTATGAGCCCTCTCCGCCACCCGGGGACAGGGAAGCCAATGTACTGACATTTAAAAAAATAATAAGACTTCATTTGCGAACACTTGTTCAACAGTATACACCTATACAGCTAGAACCTCTGTTATCACTCTGTGGACCCGGAAACATATTCAATGATTAATTCCACATATGATAACTTCCTCTCTTTTTTCTGATAGAGTTGGTCTCCTATAAATCATGATTAGTCATCATCTGCTTTGTTAATAAGACAAATTATACACTACTGACATTACACATGCTTTATTTTAAAACACCGTCTGAAACGGATTTGTGGACATAAACAACACCAGGTAATTCACAAATAAAAGTGCTAAGGACAATTATGACACCTTTCTGCAAGTTATATGCATCTTTGCAGGTGTATGTTTAGGTATAAGGGTTACAAAACTGCATTGTTTCAGGGAATTATAAATGAAAACAAAGTTAAGCAGTTTGTTGATTTCATAGTTTAATGAAACATATTTGTTCTACTTTTAGGGACAGAATAATGTCTTTGTGGTCATATATAATCAATGGGCAATAGAACAATTTAAGTGCTTAGCGTTTTTTTTTTTGTAGCTATATTGAACGCATGGTTTATTTGTTAATTCGACAAATGACAAAACTAAAATGTTTACAATGCGGTCTTTATTGAACATTATATCTGTATATTTTTTTTTGGTTTCGACGGACAAACACACTGAAGCACGCGCACAAATTTTAACGCACATAGACTGAACATAGTAAACCCCTGTCTCCTATGGGTATAAAACACAAACACACAAAGAATAACCAGAAGATATACATGAAGACGTGGTAAGAAATATCGTAAATAAAGTTAGAATGACAAACACGTGACCAACATGAACAAACCATGTACAGATTCTTCGATGTCACATAAAATACTACATAAAGCCTCTGGTTTTAAATTTAAAAAATCGCATCGTATACTAATTCAATAATAATACATGGTATTAATGAAAGTAATTAGGAATAGTCAGTGTTCAGTCACTTTCAATGCATGTCAAACAAAATGTCAATTCGTGTTAAACTAAAGCCTTAGTATTCTTAGTTATACATGTACTGTATTCTTTGTTTTCCATATTATGAATTGGACGCCCCCTATTCTGAATATCATGAGAAAAAATGCAAATTAAACGTTCTAGAAATATTTTCTCTACAACTTTATACCTTTTGAAACCTTTCCGCGCCTGACAAGTTAAATGCTTCATAAACTTGCATTGAACGTTTAATGACCAAAGAAAGAAAACAAAATCTATAATGTGCTGTTCTTAGATCACAGTGGCACTAATCTAATTGATGTTGATGATGATTGATGGTTTTTGATGATTTTATTTCTCAAGACCCCATCAGGTATGTGAACAATAACTAATGAACAAATAACATTGAAAAAGAGATGAAGGATACATGTACAGTAAACATGAAATGTAAAAGTAATTAAGGTTGCAAGGTCTTGAAGGTACAATAAGTGGAAGATATTCAGATGTCATAAATGTACGAGAATAGCTATATTATATATCATCATATTTAGTATACTAAAGACACGTGACTGAAGACAAAATAATTTTACAAAATTTAGCAACCGTGGACAAAGTATCTAAATCCGAATTAAACAATTCATAAAATTGTTCAGTATTATGATTTGCACAACAATAAAAGGGAATATATTTCTTTCTCCTTGTTTTAGAAAATGGACATTCAAACATATAATGGTACTCGTCACCTAATTTTTTATAACTACAAAGATAACATATTCTATCATCTCTTACAACACCCCCAAAACGACTTTTTTCGATTTTTAGATGTAGATGTAGATGGTTCATGAATCTATAATTACAAAATGCTTTTCTTAAATAATGTGAAAGTTCAAGTAAATATTTTTCAAGATGATGAGAACGTTTAAAAACTCTGTAGTTAAGACATTTGGCAGAATCAGATGCATTTGTACATTGTTGTTTATATTGATCAAAAAGTTTCTGTTTAACATTACTAATGAAAGATGCAGAATTTGGTACATGTTGTGTTAACCAATACTCGAGAAAAACCACAATCATTTTATACAAACTTTGCGGTAGTATACATGTAAGTTGGTTAAGGTTTAATAAAAGTGTATTGGTAAAAACTTGTTCCACTGTGTAATGTTGAAATGATTGTTCTGTATTGTGACATGTACAAAGTATATCTGATAATTTAAATTCATTTCACTAGCCATGTGAATTTCCAGATTGTAATGAAACGCCTTATTCTGTATCTATGACACAAACTCAAAATGATTTCTCCTGAAATTAGGTTGAGAAACTCAGCATAAGTTAAGTTGAGCATTTGGCCCTATTTTCCAATGTGGTAAAAGCACAGCAAATTAGTTGAAGGAAACTGGGTGTAAAGCCATGCCATATAATTAGCAATGTGGGATGTTCTGGTTTAAACAGACAAAGATCTATTAGAAATAATGTTTTTATTGATGTTTATACTAATATTTCGCCAATTAATCACTTTTCAGCACTGTGGTTAGCAGCGCCGGTGCGTCAATAACTTTTCATCGAGGGAGGTTTACCTTTTTTGTTAGAAATTTTCCACGGTATCACTGACACACGTGCACCGACATTAACGATTATAGATAGTGTCTATCGTGGGAGACCCTAATCTGCGGAAGGGTGGAAAAACCGGAAGGGTTTTTTGGTATATTTTGCCTATAACTTTCGAACGGATAAACATATCGATGTAATTTAAACGGATTCTGAAAGATAATAACAATTTCTACATTATAAATATAAATTAATTTAAATTATCTTGATTTAAATTATTTAAAACTTGACCGGAAGGGTTTTCTCTACTAAAATTGAATACGATTTTTCAACTTTGGACTCAATTTGTAAAAACATGCAAAACTCCGGTCAAAATTGGTTAATATATTCCTCTAGTAAATTTTATAGCGAATCTATTGATATATAACTCACTTTTATTCATGAAAGGGAAAGTTGTCAAAAGTTGACCGGAAGGGTGGTCTGTTGGAGTATTGCGTACAGTCAAATTTCAACTTTGGACTCAATTTGTAAAAACATGCAATAATCCGGTCAAAATTGGTTAATATATTCCTCTAGTAAATTTTATAGCAAATCCATTGATATATAACTCAATTTTATTCATGTAAGGGAAATTTGTCAAAAGTTGACCGGAAGGGTGGTCCGTTGGAGTATTGCGTAGGCGATTGTTATGTTTCTCCCGTTGTTTTATTTGAGGAATCTCTTTTAATACCTTTTTTAATTCATGAGAGAAAACATGCTTGGCACGAGAGTTTGTTTAATTTTCTTAAATTAAAAATACCTAGGCTTGACAAAAAGAAAATTCCTTTCGTTCTTGTTTCCCAAATTGTCCAATTATGTTTTGTTGGAATCATTTAAAAGAAGACTTCAAATTTTGGCTGAAAGGGCGAGTGGTGTCCGACAACATAAAAGTGTTCATTGACCATTTTGATAAAATGCTTCACTCCGAGAGCGAAGATGAGTTTTCTAATTTAAAGATTAAATATACTTCAAAGTGCCCCCCCCCCCCGAAGTTTTAGAACATTATGACAAACAAATATCCCAGGCTATAATTAATCACTCAGGTAGATGGCTTATTGAAAAATATCCGGGCATGTATGATCCTTATTCGGGAATAACTAATAATCTTTCAGAAAGTATGAATGCTGTTTTAAAAAGAGAAAACGATTGGAAAGAACTTCCTGTAGATCTTTTAGCCTTAGGACTTTATTACATACAAAACCTTTAAAATTTTGAAATATTAAGAGGCCGGTCTGGAGTTGGTAACTATCACTTGAAAAAAAAAAGAGTGTCATAGATACAGAATAAGGCGTTTCATTACAATCTGGAAATTCGCATGGCTAGTGCAATGAATTTAAATTATCAGATATACTTTGTACATGTCACAAGTCCAAATTTGAAATTTCGGTCAACTTTTGAAACTTTCTCTTTTATAAATACAACTGACTTATATATCAATGGATTTGCTATAAAATTTACTAGAGGAATATATTAACCAATTTGACCGGAGTATTGCATGTTTTTATAAATTAAGTCCAAAGTTGAAATTTCACTGTACGCAATACTCCACCGGACCACCCTTCCGGTCAACTTTTGACAACTTTCCCTTTCATGAATAAAATTGAGTTATATATCAATGGATTTGCTATAAAATTTACTAGAGGAATATATTAACCAATTTTGACCGGAGTATTGCATGTTTTTTACAAATTAAGTCCAAAGTTGAAATTTGACTGTACGCAATACTCCAACGGACCACCCTTCCGGTCAACTTTTGACAACTTTTTCTTTCATGAATAAAAGTGAGTTATATATCAATGGATTTGCTATAAAATTTACTAGAGGAATATATTGACCAATTTTGACCGGAGTTTTGCATGTTTTTACAAATTGAGTCCAAAGTTGAAAAATCGTATTCAATTTTAGTAGAGAAAAAACCCTTCCGGTCAAGTTTTAAATAATTTAAATCAAGATAATTTAAATTATTTTATATTTATTATGTACAAATTGTTATTATCTTTCAGAATCCGTTTAAATTACATCGATATGTTTATCCGTTCGAAAGTTATAGGCAAAAATATACCAAAAAACCCTTCCGGTTTTTCCACCCTTCCGCAGATTAGGGTCTCCCGTCTATCGTCAGTTTTTGTTTGACTATCCGATTGTTAGCAAGTTTAAGGTCATTGAGGTCAACTTCAAGAAATATGGTTGTATTTGAGGTAAACTTCAAGAAATATGGTTGTATTTGAGGTCAACTTCAAGAAATATGGTTGTATTTGAGGTCAACTTCAAGAAATATGGTTGTATATATATAAATATATTGTCACTATAAAAATATATACATAATGTTGGCCCTAGGGAGACACTCAGCTATGAAATAAATTTTAATTTCCTGTCAGAGCAAGTCCGCTTGCAGTCCTTGGATTGAAACTGTCTGCCCGACAGTACAGGGGATATGGAGAGAGGGATCTCCATTACTTTGAACAAAAAATCAGAAATGTTATTACTCTGTCTTACACATGATTTAGCATTTTCATACATTGCCTGAATTATAGTAAACATGTTCAATCTGACAATACAATATTTAAACAACTTTTGCCATAACGCTTTTCTTTTTACTGAATCAAATGCCTTTCGATAATCAATGAAAGCACAGTACACAGATTTTTTTCTATGCAAGTACAAATCGATTAGACATTTTAAGTTAAATATGTGATCATAGGTACCATATTTTTTTCTAAAACCAGCCTGTTCTTCGCAGAGAACATTCATATCTTCAAGATAGGAATTCAATCTATTGTTAAGTACAGCAGTGAATAATTTACCATAACAACTTAGTATAGTAATGCCTCTATAATTATCAGGGTTTTCAACATCACCCTTGTTGTTATAAATTGGACAAATTAAACCAACAGACCAATTATTAGGAATTATACCTGATTTAAATACAATTATTAAACAGTTTGACATACAGATCAATCATTTTATTACAAGATTGTTTCAGAAATTCATTTAATATAATGTCAGTACCACAAGCCTTGTTGTTTTTCAGAGAACTAATTGCCTTTACGACCTCTACATAAGTGATATCACAATTTAATGCAGTGTTGAAGTTAGAAATAGTATTACAATCAACATCTTCATTAAAATCATTGTCAACATCAATTTGTACATTACTCAAGTTTTTAAAATGCTCATAGAAACATTCAAGTGAAACCTTTTCGACAATTTTGTTTTTCTTGTCATTACAGTTTGTAGACCTGTTAACAAGTGCCCAATATGACTTGGGATCATTACAAGACATATGTTTCAACTTCTTAATAAAATTTCTTTTGTACACATTATAGTGAGAATTACACACCTTTTTATATTATTTACTACATCTATACAAGTTTTGTTTACTCTCTGCAGTTTTACACGCCAATTATAACTGTTTGCTTTATAGTACTCTTTCTTTTTCTTGTAACACTCTTGGTTAAACCATGGCTTAGACATTTTTTAGAACCTTTAGCATACATATTATCAACAACTTTCTGTTCTTTAAACATATCACAAGCTGAGGCAGCGTTAAATAAAATATTGCTGCAATCTTCAGTTAAACAATTAATGACATCTATATCTACATTTTCAATACATGTACTAAACTGATCCAATTTTTCGTCTAAATCAACAATGTTTTCTATATCTAAAGCTCTCTGATTCACAACAATCCCATTTAACTTTAGTTGTTACTTGTACATTGGAAGCAGGTTCAGTATTTACATTTTTGCTTACAGAATTACATAAAATTTCAATATGTAAACTATTATGAACATCACTGACCATAGGGTCAAAAGGTAATACTTCAAAATTATGAATGAGAGGGAACAGTTCAGGTGATATTATACAATAATCAACAACAGTACTATTTCTACATGTAACCATACCAATGCCTTTATCTTTACACAATCTACCATTTGCAATTAACAATTCAAGATTTCGACACATTTGTAAAAGCCTAACTGTTACGTGAAACATCAATACTTAATGATTCTAAGTTAACAGTGTTGACAATATCTTCAAGTTGTAAACATACATTATCAAGAACATAGTTATCAATAACAGTAAAGTCAGACATAGTGCCAGTGTAAGCATTTAAAGTCTTGTATTTCTTCTCAGCAGCATATGACACGTGACCTATGGCGAACGGCAGGGTTTTAGGCAGTGGGTGAAGAAATGTGAAAAAGGATCCAAATATGTCAGGAAAAGGTATAAAAAGGAACAATTTAAGTAACAAAAGTGAAAATAGTGACTTACACGACAGTGAAAACAAGAAACCGGTGAAAACACACCGATCAACCGACTTATATCATTTTGGTGAGAAGTAGTATGACACGATGAAAAAAGATATAAACATGTTAGAAGCGATGAAAACGTAGGTCAGTTTTTCCAATTTTTTTATGTTTTAAATTTAATGTAGCGAATAAAATATATTAAAACACGATTTAGCATAGATTTTGCAATAGATATATTCAGTCCTTTAATCTCTTGCTTTTATTTTTGTCCAACTTATCTTATAAAATAAACGAAAAAATGCAGATATAGTTATTAAAATGCTAAAATGACCTTTTATGATATAATTTTATTTCAAATCGGCCGTTTAAATGTAAAAAATATTCCTTTAGGTTTTGTTTGGTGCCAAAAATGTATCTTTAACATAATGCATTAACAATGGTAATTTGATTTTAATTGCACTGTCAGAGAAATTACGATACGATGTAAATCAGTTCAATGATATGATTAAAACAAGAAATATGACTTTGTATAAGCTATTAAATTCTGCTAACCGATTGAATAAGTATGCACTTTAAGAGTTCATAACGTAATATATGTATTTTTTTATTTTCTTGTCAATATCAAGCATGAAGAGGAGGATGGGGAAAATTAATTTTGATAACTGTGCATAAAATATGAAATGAACAAATTGCGACACACAATAACATTTGCAGAAAAGCTTTCAAACTATACTTTGTTTTTGTATGCAACTCTTATTTTATTATCTATACCAAACGAAATAAATGGGAGACATATTTTTTTGTCTGGTAATTTACATCATCTTCTTTTTTCTTTTCTTCTCCTTTAAGACTGATATTTTCAGCCAAATTTATTTGACACTGCAAATCGCATACTAATACACGTTTAGGATATGTAAGATAGCTTTATCTAGTGTTACATAACACTTTTTCATTTTTAGGAGGTTTATATTGGGTTTTTGGTAAAAGAGGCAAAAGCAGGTCGACATATTGTTGTGTGTCCGTCCGTGCAGCCATTACAAATCTTGTCCGGGATATAACTTTTTATCCTTTAGGTAGGCTTTTTGATATTTGGCATGTGGGTAGATTATAACTTATCGATGTGTCGCATGTCATAGGTGTTGATATTTAATTTAAAATTTGACCCCCAAGGTCACATCATTGCCTTTTGAGTGACTGCTTCGTGTCCGGGATATTTAACTTCGAAATTTGACCCCCCCCCTACCCAGGATAACATCAATGCCTTTTTAGTCATTGCTTCGCGCCCGGTTATAACTTTTAAAATTTTTGTTTGACTGCTTGGTTGCTTGTATGAATGGTTTTTAATGCCTTTCAGCAATTTATCAGCCATATGATGTCTTTATTGGGAGTGGAAGCCTGAGTACCCAGTGAAGACCCCGACCTTCGCTGAAATAGGCTAAGCTTTTCATATTTGCCATGTGGGTAGATAATTACTAGACAATGGGTCTCCTATCATGGTTGTAGACCTTAGACTTTGAACTTTGACAAGTCGATTCGCATTTTGTTTTGATTCACAAATAAGTACCAGGGTTTTAAATCGTATACAATACATTAGTATAAACCATAATATGAAATATCCAACCAGTACGATAAACGAAACACGAGAAACGTTTGACGAAATTGTTCAATACGTATAAGCTGCAAGCAGAAAGTAGAGGGTCGACAGTGAGATTTGTGCAGAACTTACAGCCTATTAGTACGAATCGCCAAATATCGAACCGTTCCAATTCCAGAAGGGGTTAATTGTTAAACTAAAATCATTGTAATGCACATCGGCCAACAAGATGTAGGGTTCTGTCGGATAACAGCCTATAACGTACTATTCGTTTGCACAAATCACCATATCAATCATCAAATTATTTTGATTGAAGAAAACCCAAAAGAGTGACAAAATAAATGTCGACGTTCGTACTTTCTGCAAACTGAATTTTTATGTCACCGTCTAAAGGCGAAGGTGGCCTTCGCATTTGGGGCGTTGACATAAAAATAAAGACAATATTATATGACATCGTTAAAGGCAGGGTGTTTGGATTTTTGTTTGTTTGATTGTTTATCATTATTTATTATTCATTTATTAGAATTAACAATGAAAGAAAACGAGTAATTAAACCATAAATATAAATAATTGTAATAAAACAGTGTACATTTGTGTAAGTATTCTCTAACCAGATTCGTAGATTCTTTTCTGTGTATCTTCAGGTGTCTACGGGGGTAATATGCGATGAAAATTGTGTATAATTCGGTCAATGAAGGTAAATCTCGCGGTCTGTTCGAATGATATAATATTGTCTATAGTAACTACATGTCTTACACGTTTTCCTTTTCTGTTTTTATGTAAAAGATTACTGTGGAATTCTCAAAATATTTGCAACCGATAATGTTAAAAATTATAAGACATAGGCAGTATTCGTGTTACAGTTATATATGATGTATTAATTCTTGAGATTTAACTCTCATTTGTACGCTAATTAACCTTAAATTTCTCGCTCTTCGTCTTTATTATAAATTGAAGCTGGACTAGTATATAGGTTCCTGATTGTATGCAGCACATTTGATAATGTTTGCCTAAATTCATACCTTATAATTTGTAAAAAAAAGTTTGACATCAATATAATGACCTACCAAGTAGATGGATCCGTTTTATACTATTTAATGTCGACATAGTAGGAAATATTTGTACAAGTAGGAAATATTTGTACAAAATCTTGTTCGTTTTGTGTTATTTGTTGATAGGTGAGAACTCATATGTAGAGCGTTATCGACACATAACACTGATTTCCGCTTAAGCCCTGCTCTGGGATTGTCTAAATGAGAGCATTTACTCTATGTTTAATTCCTCACTATGGTTTTAAGATGAATTACAAAGCTGCTCCGCTGCTTGTTACCTTTTTCCATGTCTAGTGATTTGTGTCAAGAATGTATACATCATAGTCCTATTGTATTAACAATTGTAGACTTTTTGTATAATATTTAACGATATACAGACATTAGTTGTAAAAAGTCATTGAAATGCCCCATGTGGAAGTTTAAAACTAATCAATTAAGAAATACGTGGCTGTTTTCAATCGTGTCAATTGACTTTTATTCATCGTGTCATTATAAAAAGATGAGCTGATTTTTTCCGTATCATGTTTTCAGTAAATGCGTTTTAAAGAAAAATGATTCAAACTCCTAATAAACTGCAATTGGAAGAATACTTTTGGGGTAAGAAAAAAGTTGGATAAAGATAAGATAAGATAAGATAATTTATTTGCCAATTATGGTCCCACAGGGGGCTATTACAAATATAAACAATCATGATTTATGACATACATGGACATTCGAATAGCTTTAATGAGACAAAGAGATAATATAAATATATAATATAAATATATGACCCCGGCGAGGTTGTTCTTTTATAATAGTAGGTCTTGTGAACGACAGATTTATACGTTTAATATATATATTTTCCCTTTTTTAATTTTTTAATTTTTTTTTTTATTTTTTTTTTTATAAAGTACCCTCTGTTTATTTATTATAGGATTAAGTGTATTTATTATAGTTACAATTTTACAAGAGTCAACAAGGGACGGTGCTTATGGATATACTACAGCCACATTTCATGGACAAGAGTATACCACCTCGTGACTGATGTAGTATCGCAAGATAACGATGTTATAGTTGAGTGGAGACATTGAATATCTGCAACAGACGCCAAGGGACGGTGCTTGTATGGATATGTTCTCTGTTATATTTTATATAAATGATAAATGCCCTTTTGAACAAAAACACTGGATACAGAAAAAAATTGTGCATAAGCATAAATTTGGCATTTTTTGTTAAAATTTGTGATTCCAGTACCTTTGGAACATATTTTCAGATAACAAATGAAAAAAGTAATTAAACGATTGAATATGTTGATGGACAAATATATGCCAAATAATTTTTTACTACACTATATTTGATACAGTGAGTTTTTAACGTAGCGATTTGGAAAAAGTCATCTGTATACGTATAGGTCTTAACTTGTTTATATCTTTTTTCATCGTGTCATACTTCTTCTCACCAAAATGATATAAGTCGGTTGATCGGTGTAAAAAAGAAACAGAAAAAGAAGACATTAGCCAATACACAAAACTCAGGTGTAAACACAGGTAGTGAAATCAATCAAGCGAATATAAATAGACCAAGTTCGAATGTACCGGTAACTAACAATATGAGTCAACATAATTTTACTCACGATGCGAACTTTTATTGTCCAAGTCCTAGCAACACATATTCTTTCCCAGGCCAGCATTGTTCCACGCCCTATCTAGCAATGCAAGCACACCCGATGATGCCCCTGCCTATGCCGATACCCCATAACATCTCGCCACTTAGTCAACCGAATCAGAATCAACAACAACAACAGCGACCACAGTGGGTTGACGAATTATTTTGTAAAATGGACAGATTCGAATCAAAACTCAACAAACTAGATCAAATAGACAGCTTAGTAACCTCCCTCAACGCCAAAGTAGTAAGACTAGAAACCAGCACTAAATCTTTTGACAACCGATTCGACCAGATGGAAAGAAGCGTCCAACTTATTAGCGATGAATTCGACACGCAGAAAAAGTCGTTGAAAGACCTCAAGAGTGAAATGGATAAAATTTCGAAACAACTCAAAATTAGTAACGTGAGCATTGACTCATGCGAACAAAGACTTACAAGTACTCTTGATGATTTACATAGAGACACCGAAAGATTGAAAGCCGAATTGAAGAAGAACAACGATGGTTTTAAGGAAGAAATGAAGCAGAACAACGACAGAATCAAGGACGAACTTATTGATATGCACTTTCATTCAATGCGACACAACCTTATATTTTTCAACATTCACGAAGACGAAAGTGAAGACTGTAAAGATGTGATCGCAAGATTTTGTGACGAAACGCTCAAAATTGAGGATGCTAATATAAAGATACAAGTTCAAGAAGCAGATCGACTAGGAAAGAAGTCCGATGCGAAAGTTCGACAAATCCTGGTGAAGTTTGCGAAGCAATACATGAGAGATCTCGTCAAAATAATGCTAAAAACTTAAAAGGTTCGACATTTGGCATATCCGAGCAGCTGCCACCAGAAATTCAGAAGCGTAGAAAAGACAAACTTCCGATACTGAAGGAACTCCGCGATAGAGATATCAAGGCCTATTTCGTTCGGGACAAGATCTTTGTGAATGGTAAAGAATATGTGCCTCAAAAATAGGACAGGCCAAGGAGAATATATAATGGTTTAAAGTGTTTATCTTGGAATGTTCATGGTTTAGCTTCTATTTGCAAAGATAACAGTTTTTTAAATATTGTAGAAAATTATGATTTATTATTATTGTCAGAAACATGGTTAAATATTAATGATATTATTGATATAGAAGGTTTTGATAAATTAATATGTTTAAATAGATCTGTTAATATTGGAGTCAGAAAAGAAGGTGATGTTGCAATTTTTTGTAAAAGAAAATTATCAAAAGGTTTATCTATAGAGAAGCAAATAGATCATGGTATTATTTTGATAAAATTGAAACATGACTTCTTTGTGTATATATATGTATATATTTGTCTAGCATACATACCACATGAAAGATCAGTCTTTTATGAAAGGTTTGATTTTGACTTTTATGATGTTATTGAAACTATTATATTAGATTATAAAGAAAAGGGTATATTTTTTCTTTGTGGTGATTTGAATAGTCGTATTGGCCAAGAATTAGATATTTTACTTAATGATAATATTGATAGATATGTTCATAGTGCTTTACACGTCGAAAACCCCATAGTTCAGCCGCGTAATTCGAAAGATAAAACCGTGATAATGTTCGGCCGCAAGCTCCTACAGTTGTGTTATAATACGGGACTTACGGTGGCAAATGGTCGATTAGGAAAAGATACATCTGGAAATCTCACGTTTTGTAATATGAAAGGGAGCAGTGTGAATGACTATCTTTTGCTTGCACCGGAAGATTATAAGCTTTTAAAAGACTTTGAAATTCTAGATTTTAACGAACTATCGGATCATGCGCCTTAACATTTTATTTTTGACTTTTCTCTACACCAAACGGCAGATGATGTAAACACAAAACGCACCTTTCTAAAATGGGACAATGATAGATCGAATGAATATGTCGATAACTTGCGTACAAAGTTAGACGAAATTCATAATCTTACGTACAATATTAACAGCACTAATGACTTAAACAATGGAATTACTGAGATTATAAATGACAGTGCGTTTAAAGTATTTGGTAGAACTGTTAGAGTAAACAAGCGCAACCGCCAGAACAACGAATGGTTCGATGCCAACCGTGTGTCAGCCCGTGATAATTTCCATAGCTCTAGAAACTTTTTCTTCCGGTATCCGTCCGAAGCGAATAGAGAATCGTATATATTAACTAGAAACGAGTATAATAAAGTAAAGCGAAAAGCTCAGCTATCCTTCAACAGGCGAAAAGGAATTGAACTTTGTAACATTGCTAAATCAGAACCAAAAAAGTTTTGGAAAACTGTGAGAAAAAGGAAGCCTCCGTCATGCGAAATTGACAATGATACAATGTTTAGACATTTTGAATCTATTCTAGGCGGTAACCCCCCGGATCTTTGCAATGAAGTAGTAAATTTACTGAACAATATACATTTTGATGATATGAATGTGGACATTCTCGATTGTGAAATTTCCGAGGAAGAAATCATAACGGCGATGAATAAATTGAAATCAGGCAAAAGCGCGGGAAATGATGGCTGTATTAGCGAAATGTTTACTGCTTGTCCGAAATTTGTTGCAAATTTCTTTAAGAATTTTTTAATTATATATTTACTACTGGAACTTATCCTGAACTGTGGACCGAGTGTATCGTTGTATCTGTACCGAAAAGTGGGGACCTCTCTGATCCCAATAACTTTAGACCTATTGTCCTTGTCAGTGCTTTATCCAAACTGTTTACGTCAATTTTAACCAATAGACTTCTGGAATGGTCTGCGGATAAAGACAAATTGTTGAACAGTCAGTTTGGATTTCGGCCACGTAAATCTACTGTAGATGCTATTTTTGTACTGCATGGTATTATATCTCATACACTCCAGAAGAAGGAAAAACTGTACACTTCGTTCATAGATTTTCGTAAAGCATTTGACAAGATTGATAGAAGAATTCCTTTCTACAAGCTTTTGTCTAATGGAATAAGTTCTATATTTGTAACTATAGTGAAATCTGTTTACTTGTCCGTGAAATTGCGGGTCCGATCGGGAGGAATACTTTCTGAACCATTCGATAACCTACTTGGTGTCAAGCAAGGTGAACCTTTGTCACCCTTATTATTTTTATTCTTTGTGAATGACCTAATAGAAGATATGGACGTAAATTAAGAGCAAGATATTGTGAATCTTAACGGTATGCTTATATACTTGATTCTTTTTGCGGACGATACAGTTTTATTTGCAAAAACTGCCGAAAAACTTCAGGAATTATTGGACATACTTTGCACTTAATGCAAAAAGTGGAATATAGAAGTTATCGATAAGACAAAAATTGTTGTTTTTCGTAATGGATGGCAACCTATCAATTCAGTTTTTATGTACAATGACAGTCCACTAGAAATAATTAACTCATACGTTTATCTAGGGATGTTACTTCATAATAATGGGAAATTCCTACAAACTCAAAAGCGATTGTCAAACCAAGGTGCACGTGCGTTATCGTCTTTGATCCACTGTACGAAAGAACTTTGTTTAACGAAGAAAAAGCGATGTGAACTTTTTGACAGTATGGTAACGTCCGTATTAAGTTATGCGTCGGAAGTATGGGGCTTCCATCGTGGCACAAATATTGAAGTTATTCATAAACGATTTTGTAAATATATATTAAACGTTGGTAAAAATGTTCCTAATTGTTTTCTTTACGGTGAACTTGGGCGTCTACCGTTGTTTGTATGTCGTAAAGTTAGAATTTTAAAGTACTGGTTTAGAATATTGTATCAAAAACAGCCTGTTGTATATGATATTTATAATTTGTTGCTTACAGATGCAAACAATGGTAAAACTAATTGGGTATCAAATGTACGTGATTTGTTGTTTTCTTTAGGTCTTAACTAAGTATGGTATCAACAATCAAATGAAAATATCTCTATTGACATTATTTATAACATAATCAAAGATCAATATATCCAATCATGGCATGAAGAGGTAAAAAATTGTGAAAAGTTGGCTTTATATAATATAATTAAACCAGTTTTTGGTTTTGAAGAATATGTAGATTTTTGTTATATCTCACATTTTCTTACTAAAATACGCAGTGGTACAGCAAAGATAAATGTAGGAACTGGTAGATATTTAGATTTGCCGAAAAATATAAGACTTTGTCAATGTTTTAATATGTCTTGTGTTGAACATGAATATCATTTCCTTCTTGTATGTCCTGCCTATAAAGCATTAAGACTTGAGTTTTTACCTCAGTACTTTTGTTCATGGCCAAATCCGACGAAACTTAGATATTTATTGTCTGGTAATTCAAAAAAGTTAGTTATAAAATTGTGTAATTTTATAAAATTTTCTTTTGAAAGTAGAAACCGCTTGATTTTGTTCATTATGACTCTCCTGTTGTTCGTCATATGTCACTATTATATACTGTAATTGTGCTATAGCATATAATGCTTTTGCAAATAAAGACAATCATTCATTCATATTTAATAATGTCTTGTTCAATTACATAGAAAATGTCAATGTTACTATAAATACTGCTCTCAGGCGGTATGTAAACAGCACCAAACAAAATAAGACATTCAAATATAGATTTAACAATAAACTGTAGTAGTGTTAATTTTTTGTGTATTCAAAATATTGTTATTATTTATGTTTCATTTATAAACTGAACAGAATTAATAAAATTATCTAAATTATATATTGCAAGAGTTATATTTTATTTGAAGAGACTATATTTCTTTATTTGAAAATATATTGAATATTCATAAGTATTAATTACTTGTTAATTTCGATTGGTCATGGTTAGTTTGGCGCGAGTTTGGTGAGTTCTTTGTTCAATACAAAGTAGATTTTGGACAGGATATAGCGATAAATCAGATGTAGATGTACCTGGCTAGTTGTTCGTTAATTACTTCGTTTAGATTAACTGACTAATTATCAATAGACGACATTGACAGACGAAAGTAAGTTATTTTTACTTCTTTTAACACACGATATTTAACACAAATAACATAAGATTTAGTTAAAAGTACTATCCTTCTCGAAACATCTAGTTTGCATGTTCTTTAGATTAATATTTGTATGAAAGATACACATAAATGATATATTTATTTGCCACCAAATTTTATTAGGCAAGCAGGTATATTTCAGTAACATGTAATATAATCGTACTTTGCTCTTTGTGCATAAAAATGGTTTAAAATTGATGCTAGATGTTAATCGTCAAATACCATATTTAATGTGTATTATTTATGAGTCCGATATTTATACATGTAAGTTGTATTTTTGTTTCAGGACTCGTATATAGTTTTGCGTAACACTGTGAGAGGTGCCTGGATTAATCATTCCAGATTAGTTCACTCCACAAGTGGTAAGAATATGTTTAAAATTTTTATCATTTTGTAATGTAAAATGAGGTTCGATTGGTAGATCATAGATTTTGTTTATTATTACCTCCCTTGAATGGTATGTAACATAGTAAAAAGTGATCTTTGATGATCTTAGTATGAATGTATATTATTCAATTTGCATAAAATTGGAAGAAAATAATACAACACACCTATATTATTTATATATACAGTACATGTAACAGTGATTTTGCATTGTTAAATCAGACATTGTACCGTTTTGTTATTCGAATACATTTCAATTACATTTACTAAAACTTGTGTAATGTTATGTTTCTGTTTTGCACGGTTGTAAGAATATTGAAATTAATATATTGTTAGCTAATTGGAAAATTTGATGTTTTTACAGAACTATCATAAACATTTGGAAACATAGTACCGAACCACTTGTTATTACTACACCCAACTGCTACAAAACCATAGAGCATTGTCACTAGTATTTCCTAATACTTCAACATATTCAAATAAATGATTACGAGCTAACACAATTACCCCCCCCCCCCCCCTGATTTATGTTTAGCATTTTCACGATTAAGAGGTGGCAAACACATACAATTCTCAATATTTATCACATCATATTTATCCAACTTTGATTCATTAAAGCATACTTTATCAAAATTACTACACAAATTTTTTAACTCGGTATTTTTAAACTTTGCTTTAATGCCACATACATTTAATGCTAAAACACTGATCTTTTTAACAATATTGGGACCATACTGGGAGAGTTCCATTGTTCGACCCACAGAGCAGCCCAGCGCGTCCCCGGGTGGCGGATAGGGGAGACCCTCTCGTTGGGGATTGTCAGGTCATAATACGGAAAGCCTGACCGCGGACCGTAGTGGGTAACGTGTTTGGAGAGTGCCACGCTCCGTGAACGATAAAGACCCCTTTTGTAGATTTCGAAAAAGAGTAGGCTTATTGTAGCCGCTACAAAAGGCTAAATTTTCCGCCCCTACCCAAAACTCCATTTTTTCCTGTCAAAATTGTATTCCCTGTGACCCATCCCACCCCCATTTTCCGTTGATTTATTGTTTTTTAACTTGTTCCAGTCCTGAATATAGCTGAAATACTGCTCGCTGGACGTAAAGCAGACATCCAATCAAAACTTTTCAACAATAGACACTGTATTTTCAACTGAATTTATCACATCAATAACTTGGTTTACGCCCTGGATTTTTTCCACACCTGAATCGAAATTTTATTGATCTTCCATTGTAGCTTAGCACTGGACTTGTACTAAGTTTGCTAATTTTTCTTGCTTTGACGTTGAATTCTGAATTGTTTCCCGGTTCATCTTCCTTGTGAGTTGGGTAATGTCTTCTGTACCGGTCCTTAACATCTAGATCGCTAAGTCCGAATACTTTATAGTCAATATCGATTTTAAAAGGGTAATCTGGATTCTCGACTGTAACTTTGAATTGTCTTTTAGGTTGCAAATAACTTTACAATCTCTCGTGAAGGCATTTTTAACATTGTCCAACTTTTTAACATATTGCAAAAGTTTCATACGCATTGTTGTCAAATCTTCATTAAAGTAAATGTTTTTTAAATCGGCTGTTCCATGTAGCATTCTCTTATTGGCGAATATCTGGGTTTTCATAACTCGGGACGTTCTCAGAATGATTGTGCGGGGTCGCGTGTTTGTAGGCCTGCCCGGTGCTTTGCCAACACGGTGGCAACTGATCACATCACTCTCATTGCTACTAAACTCTTCTGATCCTCGGTAGGATCTTCTGGGATTCCAGCTATTCTAATGTTTTCCCTTCTACTGTATTGATTCTATTTTAGCGTCGTGCAAATCAAGAGTTTAAGACACGTTCTGAAAGTAAGTACATCAATTGCGGGCAGCATAAGTTGTAATACTTTTACAGCGGTCAAGTCGGATTCATTTAAACCCTGGTTATCATCAGTTGTTGTTTTAAGCAGATTTATTAGGTCAGAAGAAGGGTCATCAGATTCATCATTAGTAATCGGAACAAGCGTTAATAAAGCTTTTAAAAATGTCTGCAAATGGCTTAACACACAACTTTTTAGGATTTGGTTTGGGCGGCATCACGAAAATAACACTCGGGTTGCACTTTCTTTAATTATAAGACGGTTTCGTAAATTTAATCAATGTTACCAAAGAATCTATAAGACAACATTTAGCACTAATTTCTTTCGATATTACTACGATGTTTGTTGATTTTTGCCAGAACTTTTTCACACCGGAAGTCACTTTCATTTTTCAATATGCCGCTACCCAAATGGAACGACAACACAATGACCTTTGCAACTCGTTGTCACGAATGTAGTTCCTCTTGGTATCTTTCTTTGTAATTTTTTTTCTTTGGCTTTTTTCTTGTTTTGGTTCTCATTTTGGGCTTATTGGAAAGAAGGATGTTTGAAAATAATTTTAAAATTAAACATTTGATGAAATATAATGGATTAGGAGTAATTTGGTCTAGTGGAAGGATTGCAAATTTCCTGTTTTTAGAGTGTCTCGGACTTTATCTCTGAAGATAGGGATGCTTCCAGAGCTTTAAAAAGAGTTGGAACTGATCAATTTTTCTGAATTTTGGATATAGTTTGGAAGTGGTATGGTACTTTCAGACTACTAAATGGCATTCGAGAACTATCGGTGGATTTTTTAAAATTTACTTAATGTTATAATAGACAAATAGGTAAAAAGAGGCATTCATTAATTGTGTTTGTTTCAAATGTTCTAAAAAATTTTCTTTTTTTACCAAGAAGGTCAATAACTAGAGCGTTCATGTCACTATTGAGAACGCTGCCATTAATAGCACATATATAAATTTGGTTAAAACATTACTTAACTTTCCACAACAATCTAGTTGTGAAAACGTAGCTCTGAAGAGTTGCTCTATTTGTTGTCTCGTTGTCATTTGTAATGAAATCAATATAAATTTTTTATCAATATTGATTTTAATCAAAGAATAAAACCACATGACAGCAACGTGATCGAAAAAGTTTCAAAGTTTTAATCATACAATGTCATATATGGTCAGAAGGTTTGACTTGTCTCAAACAATAGAAATTCTTTAAAAAATACATTGATTTTCTTAAGAAAAGTTCCATGCAATTATTATAATTCTTCTTTGTGGAGTAAGGGAAATGGTTTGGTGTTTTACAGTATTTCTCAATAACGAGAAATATACAACATCATCAAGGGGAATTCACTGTATGACAGACTGAGAAATACTTGCTTGGAGAGTAATAAATCTCTTATGGAAAACTTGCAGTCTAGGAATTAATCCCATTGAAGAAATCTCTCGTTGTTCACTAACTGCCATTGTCATCCTTGCGGTCACCATACCTTTCAAAGCTGATCAACATGGCAACTATTTTTGGGATAGGAGATCCATCATTTGTAATATGCACATACTGTTTGAGATATTTCATTATCTAAATCACACCTGTGCAGCTGGATGGGTTTTCCTTTTTGACACCAAGGTTTACCTATGAACAAATTTATTTGAATAATAAAATAAAAGATTCCAAATATGACATGGTTGCCCTGTCCAAGTTCTGTCAAACAGGAAATAGAAATGCTATGACATGAAAAGGAGACACACGGTACAACTCACCACGATAAAGCTTAATTTTATTTATAAAAAATGTTAATGCCCTTGATTCAAATGCGATTAGTCTTATAATTTGCATTTAATGGCTATTGATATTTTGGTTACACAAGAAATCCCAATCTTTCCAGTAATTGAACAAAAGCATACAGTAAAGAAAATTATATTTACTATTTCTGACTTTCTACTTAATTCCGTGGATTAAGGGTGCGGTATGTGCATGCACGTTTTGTTCTTTATTCTGTCAAACGCCACAACCTTCACACCATCCGTTCCCATAAAATTTCTATCATGTTCCGCACCATACCGATCTGTATTACTTGCAGTCACTTTCCACCTAAAGTTCACGTAACATTTCAATGGATTTTCTCACAGGCACTTGTTTCTATCAGTGTGGGGATACTATCAAAGGTGGTCAACTATCCACATACATTGTAAATAGAAGTGGATAGTGTCCCCTCCCTTTTTTACAGTATTCTCCACATTAATAGAAACAAGTGCCTGATAGTTTTTGTATGATGGTGCATTATAAATGGTTTATTCAATGAATAACAGTGAATAGCTAATACATAGTTCTCATGTATCAATAACCACGTAGCTCTATTGTAGTTTAAGGTTCTTCATAAACTTACAGGATATTTTAATCAATACAAGTTTGAAGTATTTAACGTGGATTTGTAGACTGCACAGATCTGCACATTATTTTTCCAAGTTTTCAGTTTCGTGTTAAAACCTTGACCTAATCTGTCAATAAGCTTGCTATAGTGGTTGTTGTGCTTCTGCAGATCCGATCAAATCCCGTCTGTTGAACCGTCTGAAGAGCTGAAATTTTATGTAACAGTCAAAAGTTAGGCACCAACCATTTTATTACTCGTGGGGGGTCTGCATTTTTTCAACAACAAAAAAATAATAATTCCAAGTGCAGTTGAAAGTTGTCCGACCAAAAATAAGCTACTAATTGTGTTGCTTGAATAATTTTCTTTTGTGGGAGACAGAGAATTTTTTTGTACTAATGCTATAATCTATGGGAATAAAATAGGAAGAGCTTTTACAAATCACAAATGATCACAAATGGGTTCTATTACCTTATGGGGCCTCGGTGGCCGAGTGGTTAAGGTAGCTCGTCGACTATTAATCACGTGGTCTGTCTGACAAGGATTGCCAGTTTTCCCACCGCAGGTCGGGGCTTTCTCCAGGTACTCCAGCTTTCTCCCCCAATAAAAACTGGACGCCATGATATAGCTGAAAAATTGCTGAAAGTGGCGTTAAACACCATCAACAAACAAACAAAACAATTACCTTATGACTGCCCGAAGATCTATACTTATCAACTAACACAACATCCTGCAGAAAGTTAATCTTTGGTGGACTTCTCAAATGAAGGATAGCGGACAAAAGTACTATATATAAATTACTAATTTATATAAAAGTACTATATATCAACGACTAAGGCCATTCGTTGGTCAGTCTGTGTCTAAATTTATGACAAGAAACACCGTCATTTGTATCGTTGCATAATCTTCTAGACTTGTATATTATTATTTTTTGTTTATGCTGTATCGTCATGTTTGTCAATCCGATACTAAATAAGTGTACTGGTTAAGCAGCATTCTTTTAGACTCTTTATATAATATTTTGAACTGCCTGTATTGTGTATTTACACGATCCCAGTGGACTTATATTATTCCATCTCCCAATGAAAAAAATATTATTCCATCTCCCAATGAAGAATATCTTAAACATTTAGAGTTAAACGCCACTGATGAGTCTTAAGTAAAAAAACGCGCGTCTGGCGTAATGAATTTGTCACCTTGATAATTTTGATTACATCTTGTTGGAATATTCGAACAAAGCCAAGTAACAGCACGGCACGTCCCCGGTTAGCGGACTGAGAAGCAACTATAAAAAAAGTTTTGGGTTCATTTAAAATGAGAAAGTTTAAGATCAATATGTTATGATTGTTTACGTTATTTATTTATATTGACACTCAATGACTAGGCCATTCGTTGGTCAGTCTGTGTCTAAATTTATGACAAGAAACACCGTCATTTGTATCGTTGCATAATCTTCTAGACTTGTATATTATTATTTTTTGTTTATGTTGTATATATATAAACGTCTAAAGAGTCTACCAACCAGTAAAGCTTATTAAGTATCGGATCGACAAACATGACGATACAGCATAAACAAAAAATTAACAAAACATAATATACAAGTCTAGAAGATTATGCAACGATACAAATGACGGTGTTTCTTGTCAAAAATTTAGACAAAGACTGACCAACGATTTCTCATTTCCAACTTAACCCAAAATAGTTGCTTTTTAAGTCCGCCAACCGCGGACGTGCCGTGCTGTTACTTGGCTTTCCTCAAATATTCCAACAAGATGTAATCAAAATTACCAAGGTGACAAATTCCTTTATATATATATGTGTGTGTGTGTGTGTGAATTTAATGTATTCAGCATTAAATTCCTTTATCGAAAGAAGACTGACTAGTATAGTTGTTGGCTGGTGTTGCGTTCCGCTCTAGTATTCCTTCAACAAATGATTGGTGATTGGTTAAACCTGTCCTAAAATAGAAAAACCAAATCGAGGTTCGGTCTTTTTGAAAATCGTCTGCAAGGAGGTGAAAGGAAAAATGTCGGTTTGGCAATCTAAACTTTTTAATCCTTATTAATGTTCCATTCAACAACACTTCTTTGGAAGAAAAATTTGTTTAATGATCTTCCAACCCCAGAAATCTCGAAAAATGTTATTTTGTTTCAGGATGGTTTAACAATTTCTTTAATTTTATCACATCTGGGATGCGAAGCATCCACTGGAAGCAGCATGGAGCTCCCGACATTTTATCAATATCTTGTAATTCTAGTTTCATATTTCCCCTAAACAATAATAACAATAATGTTATGGACATATTAATACGAGTAAAGCATTTCTATTTAAATAAAAATAGGAATAAAGCCCTGCTTCCCTCCTATCACGGTCACTGCTTTTTTGACGGTAAACCAATTAATAAAAGTGGTAAACTTCTTTTGCATACATCTCAAGAGTCTGGACTTGCACTGTTAAAATACTAAATGGTAGAACCATTGGAGATTTATTAGGAAAATACACTTGTGTTACATATGATGTAGTGTTGTGTATTATATTATTGTTTCTAATGATATATTCAATATTGTTGCTGATTTTACTGTACATGATTTCATCAAACCATTGTATGATTAGTTGTTCATTGTTAACAAATTTTCATGTAAAGAGCAGCTTTCAAAATTCATTGGAACCACTTCCATGTAAATTTATATGGACAAAAGAATCAGTTGAACTGTATTCCCAGAATATAAATAGCATTGAAAGTAAACAAAAACTTGATACATTTATGACCAAATAAATTTAATGACATTGGCTACTGATTCCTTAACAAATTTTAAAACAAAATGCCAGAAAATCAGCAAAAATTGTTAAGCCCCCTAGCAACATTAAAAATTAAAAAAAAAAAAAAAAAAAAAAAAAAACAAACAAACAAACAAACAAAAAAAACAACAAAAAAATCCACCTAAAACTAGACACTGGTTTTCAGTCATGTAAAGATCGCAGGAACACAGAAAAAATTATGAAAACTTGTAAATAAATTTCCCGGAAAAGATGAATATAGGAAAAATTTCTATTCATATAGATCAAAATACAGACGTCTTTGCAAATTTGAAGAAAAGTCATATAAAAACAAAATTTGTTCTGAATTGAGTAACAACTGTGCTAAGATCCAAAAGTATTTTGGAACATGATAAATAAACTTGAAAGGGAATCAGCTGGTCGAATTGATGACACTGATATTCCAAAGGAAGAATTCATATCATTTTACAAAAAACTAAATAAAGAAATGAACAACAAAATATCACTCGGGAATTTGAGACCCTAAAATCAAATATTAACTTCTCAGTATCAGGTGAGTCGAACAATGAAATCACCTGTGAGGAGATAATAAAAGCAATTAAATTACTTAAAAATGGTAAAAGTACATCATCAGACCTCATCTCTAATGAAATGCTGAAGAATAGTACCACAGCATTAATTAAACCACTCTGTAAACTTTTTAATTTGATCTTTTCACATGGTATCTTCCCTAAATCTTGGAATGAAAGCTATTTAGTTTTATTACATAAAAAAGGTAATAGATTTGACCCTAATAATTATAGGGGAATATCTATCAGCTCAAACTTAGGAAAATTATTTAATAAGATTATATACAATCGACTTTTGGAATTTATGAATAATAACCCTCTAATAAGTAAGAACCAAATAGGATTCAAAGAGAAGTGCAGGACTTCTGATCACATTTTTACTCTAAAAACTATCACAGATAACTATAAAATGAAAAATCAAAGTGTTTGCTGCAGACTTCATTGACCTAAGAAAAGCCTTTGACACAGTGTGGAGAATTGTTTTTTTTTTAAACTGCTACAACATAACACTCCTAATAAAATATTTAAAATTATATACTCCATGTATACTGATACTATGTGTAAAATTAAATTTTCAAATAGTCTAAGTGAGCCATTTATATCTGAAAGAGGGTTAAACACGGTGATGTTTTGAGTCATCTTCTCTTTAACTTTTTTATAGATGATATAAAAAAAACTGGAAAACAAATGTATTACCCATTGGTCTTGTGTGGTATTAGAGTAAGCATTCTTTATGCTGATGATATTGTACTAATATCTCGGAGTAAGGAAGGGTTGCAAAAATGTCTCATTGCCATGCAGGAATACTGTTCAATATGGAATTTACATGTAAATGCTGATAAATCCAAAGTAGTAGTATTTAATTCGAATGGTAAAACCTTTTAAAACCAATTCAAATATAATAATTAATATATCTAGAAACGATATCTCAGTACTGTTATCTAGGCATATTAGTAAAATGTAATGGCAACTTTAATCTAGCTATTAACACATTGATGGAAAAAGCCAAAAGAGCATATTTTAAAATTAAAAAGCTAATTGGATTAAATAACCCTTGCAAATTATTAGAAAAACTCTTTGATACACTAATTTTACCCATTATCACATACTGCAGTGAAATATGGGGTATTTTCTCCAACTTTAAAGATACTGAACCATTTGAAAAATTACATCTTAAATTTATAAAAAAAAATTTTAAGGTGTACATTGCAAAGCTACTAATGATGCATGTCGAGCTCAACTATGCCGACTTCCCTTAAAAAGTAAAATTCTGTACTCAAGCATCATATATCTAGAATATATTTTAGACTCAGAAAATTCTGTAGTAAAAACTATTTTTTTAAATTCTGTTCGCTCAAACAATTGGTTTATCAAACTGAAAACAGTATTAAATAATTTAGGATTTTCCTTTCTAAATCTATAATAAGAGAGTAGTAAACTGTCAAACATACGATTTGCACCTGTTGACGGATATTCCCGAACACGTGCTGGTCACTTCCGGTATTTTATCTAAACCATGTGTGACGTCACAGTTTGAACTGTTAAATGCCATAGCACCATTTACAATATCGAAACACCAGACAGACTATTGTATAACTTTTGTTTTTTAATTTGTTTTTCGAATATAAACAGTACGCGGGGTATTGGACAATGGCGATCGAAAGAATTTTAATTACAAAAATGTTTCTTAGAAAACAAACGGGACATTGCCATTTTATTTGTTTAAATTTCTTACTAAACATTTACCTATTTTAATATTTAAACAAATGCTAAAATAAGGGATTAAGTCGTTCTTTTTCGACAATGCGGATGCGGGGGGGGGGGGGGGTGGGGGGGATTGCATTAAAACTATCGTACACATTATACAATTTATATACATATTGGGTTTTTTTCGATCCTGTGTCTGAAAAGGAAGCGTTCAAGTGTGAAATTAAACAAACAAAGAACCGTTTTTGTCGTGTGGAAGCTCACATTCAGATCATTCGTGGCAAATACTGTCGATGGTGCAGCTGAATCGATGGCAATCACTCGTATGTCTCCTTACCCGTTTGAACCATACCACTCCAACTCCGACGATTTTGATGAAGATGAAAATATCGAAACAGCAGACAGACTACTGAATAACTTTTGTTATTTATTTCTATATCGAATATAAACAGTCCAAGGGGTATTAGATAGGGGATCTTTTAAGAGAAATAATAGAATATGTTTGAACAGTATTTTATTTAATGACAAATGTTTCGGCAGAAACAAACGTGGCCATTGCCATTTTATTATTTTAAATGTCTTACTATACACTTTACCTATTTTAATATGGAAAAAAAACGTGGATTGAGTCTTTTGGGGGAAAAGAGGGGGGGGGGGTCATTAAAACTATCATACTTATTATACAAATTTTACATATTGTTTTTTTTCCCTCTAAACTGTCTCTGAAATGGAAGCTTTCAAGTGTGAAATGAAACGAACATAGAGCCGAAAATTACTGTTGGACCGTTACAATCTTCTATTTTCACTCTATGAAATCTGTCCTTATTCACAGAGTTTTGTGTCCTTTGGAAAGGAATGCATGGAAACTCCATCTGAATTTGTGTTACCATAGTTTGCTGCAACACATCTCACCCAACTTCATCTGCTAGTACCACCGCGATCTCATCGTGGCATCTTAAAGTTAAAAAATGAATTAAATATTTAACCACGTGCGTTTGTTGTTTGTTTACCGGAGATCAGAAGTTCATCTTGTGACGTAGACTTTCGATCATTGGCGGAAATTACCGATCGATAGATAACTGATCTGTTTGAAGTACACCTGTCAGTATATCTCTGTTAATACGAAAAAGTTTTAAAAACGGTTTTTAGAAATGTGTTTCTGAATTTGATTTTCTATATGAATAAATATTTTTTAAAATTACTATTTTTACATTGGTATGGCACTTTAAGCTCACTTAAACAAAACTTAAATCAAATAAAAATTAGATTAAATGATCAAAATCTCCAAAATCAAAATACACTTATAGACACATCTCCAAAACTAGAATTTTTTCTAAAAATTTTTAAAATAGGATGCAGACCTCGCTATTTAGATATCTTAAAGAAAGCTATAGACAGGGCTGCTCTTTGTAAAATTCGTATCAGTGCTCATAATCTAATGATAGAAAAGGGAAGATACCAAAAACTAAATAGAAAAGATGGAAACTGTCTAGTTTGCAATGCAGGAGAAATTGAAAATGAAGAACACTTTCTGTTGCATTGTAAACATTATAAGCTGATACGAAGTACATTTCTTAAGAAAATTAAAAGTTTAATCCCAAATCTTTTAACAAATCCCTATTATGCTTTTTGTTGAATAGCAAATCTGAATTATGTCTAAAACTTACTGCTACATTTATTTTAGAATATCATATAAAACGTAATTTTAATTGGTTATATCATCTGTATACTACATAATATAATATAATAATAAATACAATTAATGTAAAGAATTGTATTACATGTGTATAACACACTTTGTATTGATCCTTTAAATTGTTGTGCCTTAACCATGTACTGTACCATGAGTTTGTGCTAATAAATATTTGTATTCGTATTTGTATTTTGTCCACATTTCCTTTTAACATGAATTATTTATACAATAATACTGTCTTTGTCATGTCATATGCGAAAATATTACATATGGTGTGTTAAGTCCTAATTTTGATTGGTTCGTGTAGACAATGTCCCCCCCCCCCAAAAAAAAAAAATATTCTGTGTATATATTCTATTTCTAAAGCATATTTAAGGCTTGTTACTATTTTTAAAGCATATTTAAGGCATGTTACTATTTATAAAGCATATTTAAGGCTTGTTTCTAAAAATAGATCCGGATATACTCTTCCGACTCATTATTCTAAATTTAAATAAATAGAGAAAAATTCATATGTAATATAACAATTAAGGACTTTTTACTCTGTCAATACGTAGTTATATGGACCTGTAGAAAAATATTGGACCGAGGACGAAGTCCTCGGTCAATATTTTCCTCCACGGTCCATATAACTACGTATTGACCTCGTAAAAAGTCCTTATTTGATAAATATGTCCCAAGGTTAGAAGGCCCTTCTAACCTTGGGACATATTTTCGCATATGACATGACAAAGACAGTATTGTTGTTATTATTACTATGAATGTTAATTGTTCCAACATCGTAATAAGATCAAATCAGGCAATGACATGTGCTAACAAAATTCATCCCAAATTAAAAAAGTTTAATAAACATTATAAACATAATAAACATTGCCAAACCTACATGTTGACATTTTTCAGCCTTTTGGCAGACTATATCCTTTAAACCAAAACTTCGGCAAGATAATATTTTCTCATTGTATAAAGCGCATAGCTGATGTCCAAAAAATCAGTCATGACATATTTATTAAGCAACGCCCAATAGCCCCGCCTACATGCATATGGCATGTAATATGCCATGTAATATGCTTATGCATAATACTACTACGCTATTTGTTCTTTGTTAAAATATGCCAGAATAATATAACTCCAATTATAATGAAAGTTTTTTACATGAATAGTAATAATTTTCTGTATTCACAGGAATGATTACACCTTAATTTTCTGCAACCATTTATGTTAAAGGTACAAGTCATACCGGACCCAGCTTATACTGGTTACAAAATTTATTGAACTACCGGGATCAGTTTCATTTTACATTTCTTTTATGGTAACCGTTGTTGTTTTTGCAACTATTTACGATATTGCCAGTTAAAATAAATGAATTACATTCATCTCCGGCAATTTTTATTATCAAAATAAGTTAACATCTTATTTCTTGGCACACGCCAGCTGGGCGTCCATAGTTCTGCGTTTTAGAGGCCCAGGCTTGATCAAACACGCAGTGGGCACCGGACTACCTGCTTAATTCAAAGACTGATTTCACATTGGTATGGCAACACATTCCTCCATGGAAAGAATTGTCAACTGAAGATATAAAATCTCTTGGAATGCAGAAATCCAATGTTTTTTTCAAAAATTATATTAGGATCCCTTCATGTAACTAAACTTTAACTGTTTACACATAATTTACACTTGATATCTTTCTAAATGTTTGTTGCTTTTAATTCTAGTATATACATGTATATTAGCAAAACACTACAGGTTCCGAATGCTATACAAGTATGGCAGGTCAAACATCTTGTAATATATTTTGCTAAATCGTTAATGAAATTGGTACTTCGCTTCATTTTCTCGAATATTTTCAGGTATTGTGTCAGCTTGGAGCTTGTGAATTGAGGAGCCTTGCAAGGAAACACACAAGTTCTGCCTTGTTTGCTTATACATCATAAGGAATCCATTAACTCGATGGTTATATTGGAACCTTTATTAAATTGGAAGACCCTCCAAAAATTTATTATGATAAATATTGGGCGGAATGATCTTGGTAATGTATTGGTTAGAATGCAATTCTGGATGTTATTCTCTGGTCGCTGGAAATTTTTAAAATAATTTCGACAAAATGTGTTCGTGTTATTGACCAAAAATGTTACATTAACAAATATTTAGACAAATCTACATGCTGCAATTATTTAGTTTACTATGACATATACATACTATAAATTCGTAATTGTATATCTGTTTCTGCAAATATTGAGTTAAATTTATATACTAGAGCAAGTTTTCCCATCGTAGGTCGGGATGTTCTCCGGCTTTCTCCCCCAATAAAAAACTGGACGCCATGATATAGTTGAAAAATTGCTGTAAGTGGCGTTAAACAACATTCAAACCAACAACATAAATATACTAGAAGTTCTGAATTTGTATATACATTCAAGCACAGACATTCATTTGCTATTTCAATTTGTTATTTAAGAAATAATTAATGGATACCATACATTATTGTCGTTTTAACATGGGTGGGCATTATATTCTTGAATATTTTGCTCCGAGCGATAGGGAGGGGTGAAATATCATGAATATAATGCCCACCCATGTTAAAACGACAATAAAGTATGGTATCCATGAATTATTTCGATTCTGATTATGACAAATACGATTCGTTTTAACATGGGTGGGCATTATATTCTTGAATATTTTGCCCCGAGCAATAGGGAGGGGTAAAATATCATGAATATAATGCCCACCCATGTTAAAACGACAATAAAGTATGGTATCCATGAATTATTTCGATTCTGATTATGACAAATACGATAATCTGTACATTGAAGCGGCATATAAATGTACACTAGTAAATGGCTGGTCCACGTACCTCCCGTGTGTCATAATGTAGAGTGGTGGAAACATAATTTAATGGCTGGATATTGAATCATGCTAATCGCAGAATTCAGACTTAAAATAACAACTTTATTAACAGTAACGATGATTATGGTTTAAAAATTTGAGTTTTTTTAAATAAAATTTAAACGACTGCAACCTTGCAAAATTAACGCGCATGTGCGAACTAAATTTATTGGAATTTTAACACGGCTTTGTTTACATGGCGAAAGCAGGACGTCATATTAGAATCACATATATATTGATGTAGATATGCCATATATATACTAGAAATATATTATATTGAATATAACAGTGCTATTTCAATTTGTTATTCATATATATAGATATAGATATGCCATATAAATATACTAAAAATACATTATATTATATATTAGTTATATATTAGATATAGATATATATTTAACAGTATTGGCACAGCTGTGCAGTTCAACCCCCCCCCCCCCCCCCCCATTCTGTGGCGGTTGCCTGAAACGACATATGACGAGCATCTGTCATTTCAGTCAATTTGGCAGATTTTTCACTGCACTGCCCCCTTTTTATTAACTGTCAACTAGCAAATATCTAAATTCTGGAGTAACCTCTGTTTCCCAGGGTTGCTCATCCCCCATATATATCAGTTGCTAATTCATCTATGGTCTGCCATCAAGTTGCGGCGACCAATATATAGACTTGAACTTTAATCTTATCTCATATTTCAAATATAAATAAATATATATATGATATATTGTTGTACTTGTATAATAAAGCTGTGGCCAAATACTGCCAATCTAGATCTTTGTTTTTATTCAGCATTCTCTGAGATAAGTGAATTTAATGTATGTAGGTTTAAGCTATGTACAAAACGGGAAAGAGAGGGGATGAAATAATAGCAAAGATATTAGCATAATTAAAATCAGTAAAAATTGCTAGAGCTGTGCAGAGACATGGAGTTGGTGACAAATTCGTGCATCTTGCTATTTCGTTGATTTGTTGTGACCACGAAAATGGAGGTAATTTTACCATTACGGCTATTGTGTGTATTTGAAATGATTCATAATTAAAATTACAAGAAACGCAATTTCAAAGTATCGTTTATATATGCCTTCACACTCGCATTTCGTCCACATTCGAATTCGGCTATTTCCCGTCATTCAGCAATGTGTCAATGAATCCAAAGCGAAGTGTACTGTTAAAATATTTTCTTGTATGTATAACACAAATGATTTTATAATAATAATAATATACAGCTGTTTCAATTAAATAGCTTTCCGTTTAAGCAATACATCGCTCAAGATATTTGAATCGCCAAAATTCGAGTGTACTGGCTTAATTTATTGTCTGAAGCATACACGACACATGGCCGCCATATTTGTTTACTTTTAGCAAACAAAAAAAAGTAGTTCCCCAAAAGTCGTTCATTAAAGTATGAACGGATCTGGGAAGTACTGGTTTATGGCCTTTTGACCAATCAAAAATGACTATAAACGTAAACGAATCTAAGATAAGAAATATACATGTATTCGATATTTTCCGTCATACATACATATTTATATTTGTATAACATTCTTTCAACATGGAAATGTTCCTACCCGAAGGTCGGGGGTTTCTCCGGCTACTCCCGCTCCAATAAAAACTGGACGCCATGCCATGATAAAGCTGTAAAATTGCTGAAAGTGGCGTTGAACACAATTCAAATAAACAAACATACAAACAAAAACCATAAAATGTCACTAACATGTCTAAGAAACACGACTCCTTACAAAAACTTCATATACATGCTTCATTGTCAGTAACCCAGTCTTTTTAATAATTTTTACATTTAATTCTTAAATTTTCGAGAAATAATTCTTCCTTTTTTAAATTCAATGTTCCGATTTTAAATTCATCTTCAGGTTTATGTTCTTTGAAAAGTTCATCAACAATTTGGCAAAGGACAAGGTAGGATAACCTACTGTCACTGGCCCCCTATTTTCGCTAAAAATGAAATGACTACAATCTGTAGATCATAATGTTTTTTTCAAAGGTACATTATCCCTTCTTACAGAAAATCAATATAACTTTCTTTTCTTATCATGTAAAATTATTATATGCACCAATTGTAGTGGCCTGTGAAAATCGGTACGTTTTCGTGATTTCGAACACCATTTTAAGTATGAAAAAGATATTTGACTGTATTATTTGTTGCAAAAACAGTATTTAATATTTAAAATATATTTGTGGTACACGCGTCCGCTCATATTAAAAAATTAATATTTTGTCCCCAAATTCGCGTGATTTTTGTATTGTTCAGCATAGTATGTAAGCCTACAACCGGACCGGACTTGCATTTCCGAATCTGCATATACATCCATTTTTGCTGATAATTGTTAAACATTGTTGACAAACTTAGATAGAAATGTGTAAAAAATCAATATAGGGATAAATTAAGTAAATATTTTAATATGTAACAATTTAAACGTTTAACAGTAATGAAACAGCTAAATTTTGATAATAAAATACATCTATCAGGCACTTTCTATTCCAGATTGATTATTTAAGTCATGAAAGATCGTGTCTTTTAAAGCGTAGCATTTTTTTAATCATATTTAAAGAGGCAAAGCTGTGAAAAAATTTAGTTGCAGACTTAATCGTCCGGAAATGGAATATTTAAAGAACGCAATTAGTTCACAGATTGAAATAAATAAAATTACCACAATAATATTAAGCGAATGTGGAAGATACGTATAATATGCGCGGAATCACCGGATTAACAAACATCAGAGAAAGTTAGAAGTAATGTACAGAATTTTCGCTTTGTTTAACTGGTTTGAATAGACACGCGTAAAAATAAAATGAAAAGACTGTTCCAGACATTGTTATTCATGAAAAAATCTTCAGAGATAACACCTTAATATGATCTAATACGTCTATCCTATATCGAATATAAACAGTCCAAGGGGTATTAGATAGGGGATCTTTTAAGAGAAATAATAGAATATGTTTGAACAGTATTTTATTTAATGACAAATGTTTCGGCAGAAACAAACGTGGCCATTGCCATTTTATTATTTTAAATGTCTTACTATACACTTTACCTATTTTAATATGGAAAAAAAACGTGGATTGAGTCTTTTGGGGGAAAAGAGGGGGGGGGTCATTAAAACTATCATACTTATTATACAAATTTTACATATTGTTTTTTTTCCCTCTAAACTGTCTCTGAAATGGAAGCTTTCAAGTGTGAAATGAAACGAACATAGAGCCGAAAATTACTGTTGGACCGTTACAATCTTCTATTTTCACTCTATGAAATCTGTCCTTATTCACAGAGTTTTGTGTCCTTTGGAAAGGAATGCATGGAAACTCCATCTGAATTTGTGTTACCATAGTTTGCTGCAACACATCTCACCCAACTTCATCTGCTAGTACCACCGCGATCTCATCGTGGCATCTTAAAGTTAAAAAATGAATTAAATATTTAACCACGTGCGTTTGTTGTTTGTTTACCGGAGATCAGAAGTTCATCTTGTGACGTAGACTTTCGATCATTGGCGGAAATTACCGATCGATAGATAACTGATCTGTTTGAAGTACACCTGTCAGTATATCTCTGTTAATACGAAAAAGTTTTAAAAACGGTTTTTAGAAATGTGTTTCTGAATTTGATTTTCTATATGAATAAATATTTTTTAAAATTACTATTTTTACATTGGTATGGCACTTTAAGCTCACTTAAACAAAACTTAAATCAAATAAAAATTAGATTAAATGATCAAAATCTCCAAAATCAAAATACACTTATAGACACATCTCCAAAACTAGAATTTTTTCTAAAAATTTTTAAAATAGGATGCAGACCTCGCTATTTAGATATCTTAAAGAAAGCTATAGACAGGGCTGCTCTTTGTAAAATTCGTATCAGTGCTCATAATCTAATGATAGAAAAGGGAAGATACCAAAAACTAAATAGAAAAGATGGAAACTGTCTAGTTTGCAATGCAGGAGAAATTGAAAATGAAGAACACTTTCTGTTGCATTGTAAACATTATAAGCTGATACGAAGTACATTTCTTAAGAAAATTAAAAGTTTAATCCCAAATCTTTTAACAAATCCCTATTATGCTTTTTGTTGAATAGCAAATCTGAATTATGTCTAAAACTTACTGCTACATTTATTTTAGAATATCATATAAAACGTAATTTTAATTGGTTATATCATCTGTATACTACATAATATAATATAATAATAAATACAATTAATGTAAAGAATTGTATTACATGTGTATAACACACTTTGTATTGATCCTTTAAATTGTTGTGCCTTAACCATGTACTGTACCATGAGTTTGTGCTAATAAATATTTGTATTCGTATTTGTATTTTGTCCACATTTCCTTTTAACATGAATTATTTATACAATAATACTGTCTTTGTCATGTCATATGCGAAAATATTACATATGGTGTGTTAAGTCCTAATTTTGATTGGTTCGTGTAGACAATGTCCCCCCCCCCCCCCAAAAAAAAATATTCTGTGTATATATTCTATTTCTAAAGCATATTTAAGGCTTGTTACTATTTTTAAAGCATATTTAAGGCATGTTACTATTTATAAAGCATATTTAAGGCTTGTTTCTAAAAATAGATCCGGATATACTCTTCCGACTCATTATTCTAAATTTAAATAAATAGAGAAAAATTCATATGTAATATAACAATTAAGGACTTTTTACTCTGTCAATACGTAGTTATATGGACCTGTAGAAAAATATTGGACCGAGGACGAAGTCCTCGGTCAATATTTTCCTCCACGGTCCATATAACTACGTATTGACCTCGTAAAAAGTCCTTATTTGATAAATATGTCCCAAGGTTAGAAGGCCCTTCTAACCTTGGGACATATTTTCGCATATGACATGACAAAGACAGTATTGTTGTTATTATTACTATGAATGTTAATTGTTCCAACATCGTAATAAGATCAAATCAGGCAATGACATGTGCTAACAAAATTCATCCCAAATTAAAAAAGTTTAATAAACATTATAAACATAATAAACATTGCCAAACCTACATGTTGACATTTTTCAGCCTTTTGGCAGACTATATCCTTTAAACCAAAACTTCGGCAAGATAATATTTTCTCATTGTATAAAGCGCATAGCTGATGTCCAAAAAATCAGTCATGACATATTTATTAAGCAACGCCCAATAGCCCCGCCTACATGCATATGGCATGTAATATGCCATGTAATATGCTTATGCATAATACTACTACGCTATTTGTTCTTTGTTAAAATATGCCAGAATAATATAACTCCAATTATAATGAAAGTTTTTTACATGAATAGTAATAATTTTCTGTATTCACAGGAATGATTACACCTTAATTTTCTGCAACCATTTATGTTAAAGGTACAAGTCATACCGGACCCAGCTTATACTGGTTACAAAATTTATTGAACTACCGGGATCAGTTTCATTTTACATTTCTTTTATGGTAACCGTTGTTGTTTTTGCAACTATTTACGATATTGCCAGTTAAAATAAATGAATTACATTCATCTCCGGCAATTTTTATTATCAAAATAAGTTAACATCTTATTTCTTGGCACACGCCAGCTGGGCGTCCATAGTTCTGCGTTTTAGAGGCCCAGGCTTGATCAAACACGCAGTGGGCACCGGACTACCTGCTTAATTCAAAGACTGATTTCACATTGGTATGGCAACACATTCCTCCATGGAAAGAATTGTCAACTGAAGATATAAAATCTCTTGGAATGCAGAAATCCAATGTTTTTTTCAAAAATTATATTAGGATCCCTTCATGTAACTAAACTTTAACTGTTTACACATAATTTACACTTGATATCTTTCTAAATGTTTGTTGCTTTTAATTCTAGTATATACATGTATATTAGCAAAACACTACAGGTTCCGAATGCTATACAAGTATGGCAGGTCAAACATCTTGTAATATATTTTGCTAAATCGTTAATGAAATTGGTACTTCGCTTCATTTTCTCGAATATTTTCAGGTATTGTGTCAGCTTGGAGCTTGTGAATTGAGGAGCCTTGCAAGGAAACACACAAGTTCTGCCTTGTTTGCTTATACATCATAAGGAATCCATTAACTCGATGGTTATATTGGAACCTTTATTAAATTGGAAGACCCTCCAAAAATTTATTATGATAAATATTGGGCGGAATGATCATGGTAATGTATTGGTTAGAATGCAATTCTGGATGTTATTCTCTGGTCGCTGGAAATTTTTAAAATAATTTCGACAAAATGTGTTCGTGTTATTGACCAAAAATGTTACATTAACAAATATTTAGACAAATCTACATGCTGCAATTATTTAGTTTACTATGACATATACATACTATAAATTCGTAATTGTATATCTGTTTCTGCAAATATTGAGTTAAATTTATATACTAGAGCAAGTTTTCCCATCGTAGGTCGGGATGTTCTCCGGCTTTCTCCCCCAATAAAAAACTGGACGCCATGATATAGTTGAAAAATTGCTGTAAGTGGCGTTAAACAACATTCAAACCAACAACCACAACATTCATTTGCTATTTCAATTTGTTATTTAAGAAATAATTAATGGATACCATACATTATTGTCGTTTTAACATGGGTGGGCATTATATTCTTGAATATTTTGCTCCGAGCGATAGGGAGGGGTGAAATATCATGAATATAATGCCCACCCATGTTAAAACGACAATAAAGTATGGTATCCATGAATTATTTCGATTCTGATTATGACAAATACGATTCGTTTTAACATGGGTGGGCATTATATTCTTGAATATTTTGCCCCGAGCAATAGGGAGGGGTAAAATATCATGAATATAATGCCCACCCATGTTAAAACGACAATAAAGTATGGTATCCATGAATTATTTCGATTCTGATTATGACAAATACGATAATCTGTACATTGAAGCGGCATATAAATGTACACTAGTAAATGGCTGGTCCACGTACCTCCCGTGTGTCATAATGTAGAGTGGTGGAAACATAATTTAATGGCTGGATATTGAATCATGCTAATCGCAGAATTCAGACTTAAAATAACAACTTTATTAACAGTAACGATGATTATGGTTTAAAAATTTGAGTTTTTTTAAATAAAATTTAAACGACTGCAACCTTGCAAAATTAACGCGCATGTGCGAACTAAATTTATTGGAATTTTAACACGGCTTTGTTTACATGGCGAAAGCAGGACGTCATATTAGAATCACATATATATTGATGTAGATATGCCATATATATACTAGAAATATATTATATTGAATATAACAGTGCTATTTCAATTTGTTATTCATATATATAGATATAGATATGCCATATAAATATACTAAAAATACATTATATTATATATTAGTTATATATTAGATATAGATATATATTTAACAGTATTGGCACAGCTGTGCAGTTCAAACCCCCCCCCCCCCCCATTCTGTGGCGGTTCAGTCAATTTGGCAGATTTTTCACTGCACTGCCCCCTTTTTATTAACTGTCAACTAGCAAATATCTAAATTCTGGAGTAACCTCTGTTTCCCAGGGTTGCTCATCCCCCATATATATCAGTTGCTAATTCATCTATGGTCTGCCATCAAGTTGCGGCGACCAATATATAGACTTGAACTTTAATCTTATCTCATATTTCAAATATAAATAAATATATATATGATATATTGTTGTACTTGTATAATAAAGCTGTGGCCAAATACTGCCAATCTAGATCTTTGTTTTTATTCAGCATTCTCTGAGATAAGTGAATTTAATGTATGTAGGTTTAAGATATGTACAAAACGGGAAAGAGAGGGGATGAAATAATAGCAAAGATATTAGCATAGTTAAAATCAGTAAAAATTGCTAGAGCTGTGCAGAGACATGGAGTTGGTGACAAATTCGTGCATCTTGCTATTTCGTTGATTTGTTGTGACCACGAAAATGGAGGTAATTTTACCATTACGGCTATTGTGTGTATTTGAAATGATTCATAATTAAAATTACAAGAAACGCAATTTCAAAGTATCGTTTATATATGCCTTCACACTCGCATTTCGTCCACATTCGAATTCGGCTATTTCCCGTCATTCAGCAATGTGTCAATGAATCCAAAGCGAAGTGTACTGTTAAAATATTTTCTTGTATGTATAACACAAATGATTTTATAATAATAATAATATACAGCTGTTTCAATTAAATAGCTTTCCGTTTAAGCAATACATCGCTCAAGATATTTGAATCGCCAAAATTCGAGTGTACTGGCTTAATTTATTGTCTGAAGCATACACGACACATGGCCGCCATATTTGTTTACTTTTAGCAAACAAAAAAAAGTAGTTCCCCAAAAGTCGTTCATTAAAGTATGAACGGATCTGGGAAGTACTGGTTTATGGCCTTTTGACCAATCAAAAATGACTATAAACGTAAACGAATCTAAGATAAGAAATATACATGTATTCGATATTTTCCGTCATACATACATATTTATATTTGTATAACATTCTTTCAACATGGAAATGTTCCTACCCGAAGGTCGGGGGTTTCTCCGGCTACTCCCGCTCCAATAAAAACTGGACGCCATGCCATGATAAAGCTGTAAAATTGCTGAAAGTGGCGTTGAACACAATTCAAATAAACAAACATACAAACAAAAACCATAAAATGTCACTAACATGTCTAAGAAACACGACTCCTTACAAAAACTTCATATACATGCTTCATTGTCAGTAACCCAGTCTTTTTAATAATTTTTACATTTAATTCTTAAATTTTCGAGAAATAATTCTTCCTTTTTTAAATTCAATGTTCCGATTTTAAATTCATCTTCAGGTTTATGTTCTTTGAAAAGTTCATCAACAATTTGGCAAAGGACAAGGTAGGATAACCTACTGTCACTGGCCCCCTATTTTCGCTAAAAATGAAATGACTACAATCTGTAGATCATAATGTTTTTTTCAAAGGTACATTATCCCTTCTTACAGAAAATCAATATAACTTTCTTTTCTTATCATGTAAAATTATTATATGCACCAATTGTAGTGGCCTGTGAAAATCGGTACGTTTTCGTGATTTCGAACACCATTTTAAGTATGAAAAAGATATTTGACTGTATTATTTGTTGCAAAAACAGTGTTTAATATTTAAAATATATTTGTGGTACACGCGTCCGCTCATATTAAAAAATTAATATTTTGTCCCCAAATTCGCGTGATTTTTGTATTGTTCAGCATAGTATGTAAGCCTACAACCGGACCGGACTTGCATTTCCGAATCTGCATATACATCCATTTTTGCTGATAATTGTTAAACATTGTTGACAAACTTAGATAGAAATGTGTAAAAAAATCAATATAGGGATAAATTAAGTAAATATTTTAATATGTAACAATTTAAACGTTTAACAGTAATGAAACAGCTAAATTTTGATAATAAAATACATCTATCAGGCACTTTCTATTCCAGATTGATTATTTAAGTCATGAAAGATCGTGTCTTTTAAAGCGTAGCATTTTTTTAATCATATTTAAAGAGGCAAAGCTGTGAAAAAATTTAGTTGCAGACTTAATCGTCCGGAAATGGAATATTTAAAGAACGCAATTAGTTCACAGATTGAAATAAATAAAATTACCACAATAATATTAAGCGAATGTGGAAGATACGTATAATATGCGCGGAATCACCGGATTAACAAACATCAGAGAAAGTTAGAAGTAATGTACAGAATTTTCGCTTTGTTTAACTGGTTTGAATAGACACGCGTAAAAATAAAATGAAAAGACTGTTCCAGACATTGTTATTCATGAAAAAATCTTCAGAGATAACACCTTAATATGATCTAATACGTCTAAATAGATGTTAAAGTTACACCTTTTCAATATTTTTTACGTAATACTTATAAATGGTATAAAAACTGGTGTCATCTATCATCAAATATATCACGTCAGCAATTTGACGCATAAATAGGTCTTATTTTCGTAAGAAAACGTTTGTGCAAATATGGCGTAATTGGTTAGCTCGCAGATTATACTATTACAGATAGCGAAACGCTGGTTCGAGTCCCGATGTTTTTCTTTTTTGTTGCTGTTTTTTTTAAAGACTACTTTCATTTGTCACATATTTAAGAAAGTTTGTATGATAAATGATAGTGAAGTGTCCAAAAATAGAATATTTTAAAGAACACAATTGGTACGTAAAGGTTGAAAAAATTATGTGTCTAAACTAATACCGAAAGTGGACGAAACGTATGACATGCGCGAAACACACGTTTCGACGAAGTAAACGTAAAGAATTTAATATTGTTTCGTTTGTATTCACTCGAACAACAAACTGATAAGACTGTTCTAGAAGTCATTTTTATTGAAGTAAAACATCTTCAGCGATCACATCTCGATATGTCTCAATAAATGTTAATTTCCACCATTATTTTTTATACGCAATAATTAAAGATGTTATAAAAACTACTAATCTATTAGCAAATATATAACGTCTGCAAAATGACAGTGCCGCAGGTTGCAGAGGATTCTCAGACTAGGAGTACATGTGCAATCTGTTCACCCCTTTTGTTTACGGCCTTGTATGACGCATAAATAAGTTGCTTTTGAATGAAAATGTCTGTGTGTATGTGGCGTTTTTGCTTAACCCGTAGCTTGTTAATATTATACACCGCGAATCGATGTTTCGAATCCCGATGGTCTATGTTTATTTTCTATTTTGCTTGCTTTTATTAATAGGAAACGTTTTAAACATATATTGGTGTAACAACATCGAATGCCAGCGCGAGCATATTCTTTAACCTTGTAAAAGTAATCGTCGGAAACCCATGTCCGGTCGCGTTTTCGCTTTGCTACCACTTGGTGGTGGTAGCAAAGCGAGAACGCGACCGGCAAGTGGTAGCACAGTGAGAACGCGACCGGACGTGGGTTTCCGATGATGTGTAAAAGTAGATAAGGGACCGGTCAATATTAATTGGGGGGTTGGGACCGGTGCATATCAAATTATCAGGTGTAAAAAGGGCTATGTCCTATCTCCCTAAAATACAAAAAAGTTGCCGTCCTACATCAGATGTGTTATAAAAATGTGTGTATCTAGTGAATAATTTTATGGTTACAATTCAGTATTTATGTTTGTTAAACAAGTTGTGCGATTACAGTATATTGGTTTTGAATTAAAACGTCAGAAAAAAATTAGTTTTTTCATTGATGATATTGTTTTGAAAAAAACTAGCTGTCCTATCAGTATCAGTGCTGAAAATAACAAAATTTGGAGTCCCATATATACGCCAGCATAAAAAAGTATGTGTCCTATTGCATTGTGCACCGGTCTCACCACCCAAAAAAATATTGACCGGTCCCTAAATATATATCATTACATGTGATAAAATAATAATTTACGTGATAACGAGGGATATTTGTGTCATAAATGAAAACAAATTTATTTTTTATTTTCTACTTTATACTGTAAAATTATTTGCTCGTTAAGTTAAACGTTACCATTTTTTTACTCGTGCTTGTTTTTTTTTGGCAGTTAACATCAAGGAAACCACGTGAGATAATCTTTTATGGATAGCATAAACTATCGTAATACATATGTGAATATTTAATACTTTTTAATTAAACATTACGCTTTGGATCTATATAATTTTCTCCTAACTATGCAAAAAAGATACAATAATTTCAGTACTTTTTACTGCTACTGTGGCGATCGTATTTCAAGTTAATTATGTTTTGAATGTTGACCGAATTTTCGCGGATTTGGACACAATGTTAACTTGAACATAGTGCAATCCGATTTCGATTTTCGAGCTTCAACAGGCCAGTGGTACGTAATCCCGCCAGAGAAATGGGTATCATAGTATCATAGAAACTGTCACAAATCGAAGTCAAAGAAACCGGCAAACTACAGAACCAACAACCAAAAATGTAGTAATTACAGCTATGGCCCTGACTTGGTACAGGCATTTCAAAAGAATGATGGGTTAAACCAGGTTTTATGCATGCCCAATCTCCCACTTCAGGAATAGTAATATACAAATGTAAAGTTTAAATATCAATTTCACAGTTAGGGGACTACGTTAAAATTATTTGAGTTCTGTCAGTTTCTCAGTAACCACGCATTGTAACATGACAATATTTTTTATATAGTTTGCTGACAAATAGTAAATGCAAGTTTGGTAGGTGTCACCAGACCTTGACTAGAATTCATATCACTATACGCTAATGTTTGTGGATAAGGTTACTTCTGTTGTAACTCTGCATGGTAGGATGAATGAGTGGCATGGCATATAGGTTCCTGTTGAATAGTACAAGTTTCGCCTGACCATGACCTTTCATTTCATGGTCCAGTGAATACGTTAAAATTTTTTGGTCAGTGAAACTATGCATAGTGTCATGACAATACTTGGAATTTAGGTTCCTGTTGAATAATATATGACAGGTGTCTTCTGACATTGACCACGGTCCAGAGACTATGTTAAAGTGTTTGGATTATGTCAGTTCCGCTGAAACTATGCATGGTTGAACATCCAAACAGAATTCAAGCGCACCTTTGAAATGGATCTATATATCTTCCTAAAAGTAATTATGTTTGGGATTTACTTAATACAAATTAGATTTAAATATTGATTTTTGCAAAAATAGATATTTTGTTCGCTATTATATAATTGTTTAACAGTTTGTCTTACCAATAAGGTCACACAAAAATAATTTGTTTGACTTGATGGGATGCAGGACACCATCCTCCGTTTTTTTTCAGGAAATCTCAGAATAGATATTGCACTGATGGTAAAATTACCATTAATATCTTTCATTATTAACTCATTTCAATAAAATTATTAAATACTACGACAGACTTATAACCTTAATATCAAATCGCCTAATTAATTGTTTAAACACAAAGTTTTCGATATAACGAGTTCGGTATAGGCAAACATAATGAAAATTCAATCTTTAACAAGGGAGGTTATTCTGACAAATCTATATTTTTATTACTTGTTTAACAGCTTTTTATCAACAGAAAAAAACTTTTAACCCAGACAGCCCTTATTTAAAATTACCTTCTGCATGTATCTTCTATCAATTTGTATATTGTGATAAAATTTGACGAAGAAATAGTGATTACCAAGTTTTGGTTTAAAAGCTTGTAATTCTCAAAAAGCAAAGAATTTTGCATGAGAAAAGCATTCTCTTTTGCGAGATAAAGTTTTTCTATATTTATTTAATTCAGAACCTGCCTGTAACAGGTATCTATACATCGTGTGTTAACATTTGGTGAATATTTGATGAGCAGAACAAAAGTTAATTTACTGATACCATCTTCAAATTAAAGCTGATTTGAAATAGCCAATAGATTTGGCAAGCATGGAAGCACGTGAATTGTATCGCGCATGCACATGATAGCACCAAAATAAGACCATATTTTTAATGCTATGTCTGTATGCTCAAATTACTGCAAAGATGAGTTATTTTCAAGAGGGGGGCCAAAAATGGCCCTTACCCTACCTTGTCCTTTCATAAGAGTTTTTTAAAGGTTGATGGAAAAGAGAAGCTGATATCTAGATATCGTTAGTTTGCTCCAACTGGAATTTAAATGGTTAAAATTCAACCACATGTATAGACAAAAATTTTATTCATATTAAATAAGTTTGTTCAATACTCAAGATCTATTTTATACGTGGCAACCGATTGCAAATATGTAATGTACATATGTTAATGAACATTTTATTGAAATTTGATTCATACATTGTTTACCTGTTATTGAATTTGATCTTTGTTAATAGTATTGATGTTTAAAAAGTAAAGAACACCTTAAACGGGTGTCGTAAATTGGGGATCAGGTGTTGCAAGCGTGATCAGGTCTCTCTAAAACCCTTTTTATAGTTTTTCACTTTAGTTTAATTCGCTTAATATAGGATACGACATTCGCTTTCCTTGCCTAAAAACTAGCATCCTTCATTGTGCATCTGAGTTGGTAATTGTAGTATAAATACTTCACAAACTGCGGCTTGTTAATGTTCCCTTTATATGATGGCTACATATGTAAATACATAAGAAACGACGATGTTTACATGTTTCATCGTGAAAGCAATTTACCATGTACCTTTTGTTTTACAATATTCAAGAATTTGAACATTGTTTTTGTCTGTAAAAGATTAGTAGTATACAATATTAATCAATTTAGTTTCTGGCTGTAATAACCCGGATGTTTTGTGCTTGTTGCAACTAGTGTCAGTGTCGTTGCTTGGAATAAAAAGACTTCAAATTCAAATCTGATCTTGCAGCTAATTTTATCGAAAAGTCATTATAAATTAACATGGCACGCATCCCTGTACAGATCTACAACCAGTAATATTTTTACATGTCTGTAACTGGGCGTTTCTCAAGCCATTTTTGTACACCTGGGATGTTCTGTATTTTATCAAGATGGGTCTTCATTTTTTCTGATGCATCGAAAATGGAATCGCCTTTCTTTGCTGTTAATCTGTTTAGGAGGTCAAAAAATCCTAAATCTGCTACACTAACCTAAGAAAAGATATTTGTTAAGATAATGGTGTGTTTTCAACTAACATCCGGGCACAGAAAACATGCAAATAATCATTTCACAGTCTCAATTCCATTAACTGTCTGAGAAATTTTGCAGCACGCAAAAAAAAAACACATGCAAACAATCATTCCACAGTCTCAATTCCATTAACTGTCTAAAAAACGTCGGTCTCTTAGAACTAGTAGGATCAAGTCTGTGTCTAATACTATTAGGGGAGTTAATAATATCTACCGCTGCTTTTTGTGGTAACTTTTGACCAAAATTCTAAAAATGCCAACAATGTTCATGGTATAATACGTCTTACATTATAATGTTGGACCAAGTATAACTTAATACAGGCATACCTGTGATGTTTATATCTTCGATACATTCGATTCATTTTTTTTAAATATTACACGTACCTTATCTCCAACCAACCACTCTCCGCCATTGTCTGTTAACATTTTTTCCAGGAACTTAAGAAATTTTGGGTATACGTTTTCCATGAGATTTTTCTCTATTTCTGGCTGTAATTAAAAATTAGAACTTGTTCATTTCAAGACACAAAAATGATTAACGTGTGCTTTGGTATCCATTGACAACAAACAGAGAAGACCGATTTTGTATAAACTATTCCTTAGCTCTTTAAAATACTACTCTATGTATATATATTTTTGTTATAAATGTAGGGTGCAAAATAGGTTTAAAATAGCACATTTCAACTCTAATTTAATTATACAATCTAATTAAAATTAGATCATTCACTTGCTCCCGCTTTTCTTTGCTATTGTCGCCAAGTGAAAGATTTAATTTTAATTAGATAGCAGCCAAGAGTTTTGGGTCCAAGTTCGTTTGAAGCGAACGTGGACTTGGAACTCCTGAATTTGGAGGATGAATTTCAAAATATTATCTCGTTTTGACGATTTATCATGCCAAAAAAAAAACAATAAAACACACCTCTTGTGAACATACAGTTTGTACTTAAATAAATTACACAAAAAATGCAAGAAATGACACCGTGATGTAAGGGACGTAACTTAAATATACTTCGACTGAATCGAAAATTGCTTGTATTTTGAACAATAGACTTTTTAATTATCTAGAAAGCCTGGGTTTGTTATGTAAAGAACAGGCAGGTTTTAGAACGGGGTATAGCACTGTTGATCATATTTTTAATCTCAAGTGTATTATTGATTTGTATTTATTTAGAAGAACAAAGTTATATTGTGCCTTTATTGACTATAAGAAGGCTTTTGACTCTGTAAACAGAGTTTTATTATGGCAGAAGCTATTACGTTCTGGTATAGATGGTAAAATATTGATTGTATTGCAAAATTTGTGTAAGAGATGGCTCTAGTTGTTCAGAATATTTTGCTTCCAACATTGGTGTTAGGCAGGGTGAAAATTTGTCACCCTTATTATTTTCTATTTTTCTCAATGACTTGACTGATTTTATGTCTCATGCTTATAATGGTTTGAAAGATGTTTATAATATGTCACATTTATTATTTGACAATGATGATATTGAAGTATACTTCAAATTGTACCTTTTATTGTATGCAGACGACACTGTAATTTTTGCTGAGTCTGCTGCAGAGTTGCAATCAGCATTAAATGCAATGTACTTATACTGTGAAACTTGGAATCTTAAGGTAAATGCTACTAAAACCAATGTTGTTATATTTTCAAAAAGTCGTCGGACTGAAAATTGTCATTTTCTGTACAATAATGAACGTCTCTCTGTTATTAACGAATTTCAATACTTTGGCATTGTATTTTCTAGAAAGGGTACATTTCATGTTAATAAAGCCAGACTTGTGCAACAAGCTGGTAAAGCAATGTTTTATGTATTACGTAAAGCAAGAAAATTGTTTGCCAATTGATATATTATTGCAATTATTCGATGCTATGGTTACCCCTATATTACTATATGGTGCTGAAGTATTGGGTTATGAAAATAATAATATTGTCGAAACCTTACAATTAGAATTCTGTAAATATATATTAAAAGTTAAAAAATGTACACCTAATTGCATTGTATATGGTGAACTTGGTAGAGTACCAATGTCTGTTAATATCAAGGCAAGAATGGTTGGTTTTTGGAAAAGTATTGTTACTGGAAAACAAGAAAAAATATCTCGTACATTGTATGACATTTTGTACAAACTAGAATCTGGTGATATATATATCATTCAAAATGGTTAAATTTTGTTAAAAATGTATTGACTGAATGTGGCTTTATTGATATTTGGAATAATCAATATGTTGATACTAATAGCAATTTATCTAAAAATGTAAAACAGTATTATCATACTTTATTTGTAAATGATTGGAAACTTCAGATATTTAACTCGACTAAATGTTTAAACTATAGGATGTTTAAAGCAGAATTCGGATTTGAGAACTATCTAACTGTGTTACCTTTAGATTTAAGAATTAACCTATGTAAATTTATATGTGGCAGTCATAGATTGCCTATTGAATGTGGCAGATTTTATAGTATAGATAGATCAGAAAGATTATGTTATTTATGCAACAGAGAAGAGCTAGGTGATGAATTCCATTATATTTTCAACTGTACCTTCTTTACTAATGAACGTCAGAAATTTTTACCTTTTAACCTATGTAATACAAGATATACAAATAGTTTCTTTGAGTTAATGAATACAAGTGATCATTATGTTCTTGTTGGCTTAGCTAAATTCTGTAAAATTGTAATGTCAATTTTCAAATAATATTTACCTTCCCACTAAATATTGTATCTTGTAAATATGTTTGTTCATGCATTATATCAGTTTTATTGTTACATGTACTATCATGCCTCATGTGAGGCCTTTAGTGAAATAAAATGTTTCAATGTTTCAATGTTTCAATGCTGCAGAGGTCGTATGAATTCAAATTGCATATAACTTGATTGATAATCATTGTTTGTATCAGGGACTAAAGTTATTATATAGTGTCCATGTTTGTATAAACTCTATAAATAGTATATATTGAGCACTATCACAACAGTAAATGGTGTATTGTTTGTGAAAATGACAATTGCACGGCTTTACGATTGTAAAATTTCACGAAAATGTATAAAAACTGAAAAAACATATCTACCAAGAATGATTCATTGGTTAGAGCTTAACGCCAATGTAACTTTAAAAAGACTTCTTTTTAACACAATCCAGTACAGCTTGATACAGATGCGTTAGTAGAAAAATCTACAGATGCTGTTTTGGGTAAAAACGAAGGTGCGCACGTGCATATGGGTGGATTTTAGTACTGCAGTACTTGTACTTTAGCCTGTATAATTTAAATCTTTAGTTGGGTAAAATGTAGATTGTAGATGAATATTGTTAAAATCTACCGTGCGTTTTAATAATCAAGTTGCAGCACATAAATTTATTTGTGTATTTGTTTAAAGCCTTCGTGTGTTGTTGAATTAAAAAAAACAGATATATTTAATGAGTGAGGACATGCCATAAATAATCGTTGCAAATGTTACAAAACAGTATATTTTAAAAGAAGACATACAGATACTACCAAGTGTTATGCTTGTGAACAACTTTTGAAAATGGTGCACTGTCGCAATGTTAATTATATAAAATTAATTATGTGTTTGTTAACCGGAAGTCCCATATAGACCAACTGTAAGCCGCTCAATCAAAATACATCCTCCCAAGTCAGGGGTTCTGAGTCCGCTCCATGGAGCGAAAGCGGACTCAGAACCCTTGACTTGGGAGGATGTCAAAATAATGCTATTAATATTTAAATATTGTTAAATTGAATGGCCGTATAGCAAGCTTATATTGGTCGTATATGTAAATTTGAAAAAAAACATTTTAAAGCACTATAAAAACACTATTGTACTGTGCGTTTCAGAGAATATTTTAGTATGAATGTTACAAAAATGAATTTTACGTTTATAGGAATATGTTTTCTACGGAAGCCGTAAGGGGACAACAAATATAAGCACAAATATATTTTTTAATTCGAGATTACAATAACATAATACCGTTTTACTTCGCTAACAAATATATGGTTATTTCGCTAAAAAGAAATAGTTATATCGTGATCTCGATAAAACCAAATTGTTATATGATAACCTGGATAAAAAATATAGCGTTGTCTCAATACAACGATATCATTTATCATTTTATCGAGATACCGATATATTTTGTATCGAGATCGCGATATAACAATATCGTTTTATCGAGATAACGATTTATTTCTTGTCGAGATCTCTGTAAAAGGGAATGGTTTTATCGTGATCTCGAATTAAAAAATTCTAATCTGGAATGTCTCCTAAGTCTTCCGACAAGTCATTTGACATGGCTACAATTAGATTTTTTTTACTGTTTGATTTTTGAGCGGGAACAAATTCGGATATACTGATTAACAGTCACTGTCTAACATCTGCTAATCGAACGATAGAAGAAACCTTATTATTAAAATGAAGGTCTATTTGTTAAGTGTAATGAAAATTTTTAGGTAAAAATTGTTATTGCTTTCAATTGTTATACTTGTTAATTTTAAAAAGTGAAGCATTTGGCTCATTTGCCTACACTGTGCTATGGCGATGAATGAACAGACTAATTTGTGTATGTGGCAGTCCACTTGTCTTTCGTAATCCTCTTTGTATGAATACATGTATGTTGATGTTGTAATATCATTTCTGAATAACATATTGTTTACACTAATACCTTTACAACCTCAATATTTACCCATTACGTGCTTACCTTTTTTGTTTCATCTTGCTCGAAGAAAAGTTTCACTGTCTCAGCAATGACGTCATTAATACACTCTAAGACAACGTCACACATGGTATGTTCGAGATTGTTTTTTCCGTACAAGTCTATAAATATAAATATAATTTTGTCATTCAATTATTATTTAATTATAAAATTATGAGTTTATTTAGCTTTCTTTCAGGAAAAAACAGTTTGATTAACAAAGATTTTGTGTTACTAATAAGATACTTTTTAAGTCTTGTTATCGCCCCTGGGAGGAGGGTCTAACAAAGGGTACTTTAAGGTACAGGTCTGCGGATGTGAAAACCCACCCTATTCTTATATTTTCGGACGTTATGGGACCTAATCATATACTGAATGTTTGAACCAGATATATATTTTAATCGAAATTCACATTTACAAAACCGATATTAGATATAAACAATTCATTTAATCAAGTGATTATTGGAGCACTTAATTTGTTTAATCATCGTAGTTTACTCAACTTCAGATGAGAATTAAAGGCATTGATATGTTCAGCATCCTCCCAAGTCAGGGGTTCTGAGTCCGCGTTTGCTCCATCATCATCGTGATGATGGAGCGAACGCGGACTCAGAACCCCTGACTTGGGAGGATGTATGTTCAGATACTTTACAACTACCCAATAATATATCTTTTACTGAAAAAAAGCCATTTAATATATTTTGGAAAGGTAAGCAAGAGACCCTTTTGGGCCGCACATCCGTATTACCCTGTATATACTTAGTTACACCCTCCCCGTGGGCTGGTTTCCTGTGTAATATTAAGTATGAATTTGGAATATTGAAAAAATAACAAATGAAATGATAGACTGGAAGCAGACAATGTTACATGTATCACCAAATTTCGTGTCAAAATGTTCAAACCAGAAATCAGCTAGAAATGTTCTTATTCGTTCTTTTTGTGTAAAGTGTAATTTTTATAACAGATGAAACAATATTCGTACATTGTCGGAAAATATAGAGTTTATTGGTACTGAACTCGAAACCGTCAAAAATTGCTCAGCAAAACCTCAGTTTTTTCTGTTGCTAAGGTATGTTGTCTCGGGTAGCGGATATTGAAGGCCTTCTCGTTTCGGGAGGGCGGAACAGGAAGGGTTGCTCAGTTAGTAATAAAAAAGGCCTCGACGGCGACTCTGGTTGGAGAGTGTCAAGTCGAAAGGTTTTCGAAAAAAGAAGGCTACATTTTCTGACCTAGCCAACATTGCACACTTTAATTTTCCTGTGGCAGTCATAAGATTACAGTCGAGCACACCTTGCTTGCAACCTTAGTGTTGTCAGGCACGTGATCAATAGTAGATGACTATAACTACCTTAACCACCCGGTTCAATCGGATTGTTAACATTTTCCTTTCTTCGTATGGCCAAATATTATGTGAAAGTTAAGCCATAGGGGTTACAACTGTTCATCAATACATTTTCGTCTGTCATGTCAACTATTTACCTAAGTCACGTGCCAAGTACCGTGCAATTGCACCAGACTGTGGAATCTGTTTATCTCCTACCGTTAACACAGGAACTTGGCCTAATGGTGTGTCTAGAACAAAACAAGATATAAACATCAGTATACTTTTTACAGATTAAAAAATACTTAAACACTTACTAATGAACTATAATATGTCGGAATACTTTAATTGATAAGTACAACATATAATGGTAAAAACGAATTAATGTGGTAAACAGAAGATTGATTATAGCAGCTATACCATTTTATTTGTTTAATACATAGGATAATGACACTGGGCAATGTGACCGCCGCTACAATTATATCTTTATTTCTGATAAACCTTTGTTGGTACAATGGTATACAGGCATAAATACATAACAACAAAAATTAACAACTATGTACTCTATTTACAACAAATAGCAAAGGGACGTAGCCGCGAAAACATACATTTTTGTTTATTTCCCTAACGAATGAACACAATTTTCGTAGTTTAGACTTTTTGTTGTAGTCATAATTTCTTTAAATTTTATAACATTAAAATTTTTAAGATATTTTTTGTCAATGCACAACATTCTTTTTTCAGAGAAAAATGTACATTTTAACATATAATGGAATTCGTCTCCAAGATCATTTGAATTACAAAGGTTGCATGTTCTAGCCTCTCGCTGAATATTATTCCACCGTGCAGATTCGATCGGCAATATGTGGTTTAAAGTTCTAACTTTGCAAAAAGTAAATAAATTTCTGTCATCTAATATGTCAAAATAACGCTCAAAACATGCGGATTCTTTAAATAATCGATAATTTAGAGTTTTAGGATTATTTTTAGTACTTGCAAAAACCAGATTTGTTTAAACTGATCTTGGAGACAGTTTTTTACTACTAGCTTAAGCCATGTAATATTTAAAAAAGACTGGTCTCTAAAAAAAATGACATGCCACATTCAGCTAGAGTTGGAAAATGTTGTTAGGTTAATTATCGAATTTCACGACCAAATCCAGCAATGTCTATGTTTTATTCTTATTTTCGTGTTGTACAAAGATTAAGTCTTTTTCTTCTCTGGTATGCCGAGATCGGGTTGTCTATATGGCAATTTAAAGTTTGCCTTATTAAAAAAAAGTGCCACACAAGGAATGCACATATATATTTCACTGCGTTCATCAATGTATTTGACGTTTTCAACTAAAAAGGAAATATTACTTAATAACCTGTTGATCTTTTTGTTACTGTGTATGTATTTACTTATTTAAGTACAGTTATACACGACGTAATATTTATAAGTTGTGCTACTTGATGGGTACACATATATCTCAACACTATTGTGGTTTTTATCTCACCTGAGCCAAATGCTCATGTAAGATCAAACTTGGTCCGTTGTCTGTCGTAATTGTCGTCGATCTTTTAATTAACTTTGTGGGTGAAAGGGAAATTGATCAAATGTCATGTCAAAATTTAAACATCTTGATTTCAGGAACTATTTGGGTAATTTTGTGCATTTCATTTGTTTTATTTAATAGCTGTTCACTTAGAGGAAATAGCAGAAAGTAAAATATATGTACTAAGATTGATTATAGAACAAAAAAAATATTCTGACACTCTTAAATTGCACAAAGACTAAATTGTTGGCAATAGATCATCTTTGAGTTGATAAATCATTCCCGGGATGTAGTTTTGGTTAAGCATCATCACGTTTTTTGAACGAGCTCTATGTACCTGTGTGATTCAGGTAAGCCGTGTGACTCGTGTGCCTGTTGTTAAAATGTGTAGCCAGGTATATGTATATGAACAAAAAAGTAAGTTTTGTGCAATAAACAGTTGAACGGCAAAATAAATCTGATTGGTTAATGTTATTCAGCGGGCTGAAACTCTGTGCCTTAGAGTGGGCTGAAACAATTCAGCCCGTAGGGTATTGTGTTCTATGTATAACTATAGAATGACATAATATTTATTATTCCACGTATACAAGTCATAATTTAAAATCCATCCAACCTTTGTGTTGAAATAAAGGTGGAGTATTTGTAAACCTTTGATACCCATTTCTGGACGTCACACGCAATTATTAGATGCATGACGTCTTCATATTTTTATGCAGCTCATTGGTTAGTGAGAAAAGTACATTCTTCCGCGCAATAAATTACAATACAGCACTAACTAAGTATTACGCAATGCAGTGTGACGTAGTATACCTCAGAAAAGTCATAGGAAATAACTGATAAATGGAAAAAGGGTTAAAGTGACACAATTTGGCGACAGATGTAAACAGTGTTATAAAGACACATTTTGTCGATACAGTATACATGTAGTTTAAGCAGTTATGTGTTTATAAACGGACATAAATATAGCTTACATAAAGTCGAACTTCGAATTAATGTACTTACTTGGTTTCCGCGCGGGCCATTCGTCTCGCTCAAATCGGTCGTCTTCAAATTCTTTACCCGCTACTGATAGTAAAAGACGAGACAACTCCGCTCGTCCCATAAGATTGAAATAACTTATTTTATACGAGGCCATTATAAACGTTCTATTGCTGCAGTGAGTTGCGCTTCAATATAATGCAAATTTAACATATAAATGAACTTTGATACATGAACAAGAAATTCGTATATCTAGATGAAACTTAGTTATCTTGTTGAACCTTAAAGCAATCAATATTTGTCTTTATGTAATCAAAAGTAAATAAATATCTGTACCATCAAGTGATCAATCTGCGTTTATATGTACTTAACTGAACACTTATATTTATAATAAATATGAACATTATTATTTTGTCTGAAATAACGTAATGGATGTTTGAGGGTTTTAAAAAAAACATAATCGTAAAGATATTTACAATAACAATAAACAAATAATTATTAATGCTGCAGATCTGAATAAACACTAAGGAGTAACATGTCCTTGTGGTCTATTGATCATTTACACATTTGAATTATCGTTAGTTAAGAACACAAACTGGCTTAAAACAGTCACACAACACATAACGTGGTTGGTATAATTTGAAATAATAACACTACACCTAACAATACAGAACCAACAGAAGTAAAGGATTAATAAAAGAAAACAGAGAAAAAACATTACTTCTAATAATGGGTCTATAATAAAGAAATACCTAGACTTCAACTTTGTACGATATCCATATCTAATTAAAGTTAGTAGTGGCTCAAAGAACAAAACATCCACAGTAAGACAAAAAGTCTGACAAAAATACCGACGAACGAATCACCAGTGTACTAGAGAGTACTAAAATCCAGAAAAAGGTGATGTATTGTTGGCAAACGATTAATTATTACAAGAATGGCCCAACAACAGCAATATTACGTATGGCTTGATGTTTGTTTATCAAGCGAGAAATAAAATCGACACGAGAGCCCATTAAATATGTATAGAATGGTTATTGAAATCAAGTACCATTTAAAAGATTTGTCAATATTATCATACGTTAAGAGATATCAGGTATTTGGGACGACATCAATTTTGCTGTGGGAAACCATTGCTTTATCTGCCCTTGTCAGAGAACAACAATCCTCTGTGAAGGATATCATGTAGGATGTGTATGCGCGGTAAATTTGTCAAGCTGCCATAAATATGTATTCCGTAAGATGGTTCTGCAAAAATATTACTCCACAGAAATGGGAAAATGAAATCGTCCCGTTTTTCATATATATACATAGAGTTTAACCGGTCTTCGTTATCGATACAAAAACAAAGCATACTATGATGTTGTGTTTGGAATCTCAAACTCGATGGGATAAATGGTTACTACACTATTAAACAAATTCTTCCTAAAAGACCTTTTAAATTATTCCATATTTGATTGACGCCACATCTAGAACAGGTGTTGTCTTCATGTAGACCGTTCTTAAACAAACACTATTAGATGTTACATTTTGGAGAGAGGTTTTGCATTTTGGAGAGAGGTTTTGCAAAACACTTGGTTGATCCTGTAGATATGGACTGGTACCAAGTAAACATAGGGCTTTCCAATTCACTGATGTGTTGAAATGCCAAAGGACATAAACACTGATTCGTGGTTGATAAGGCTATTCCGATTTGAGAGCGTAAAAATGTATAAAAGATGTACAGCTAACGGCGAGTCTTCGGAGCTAAGAGATGGCAGTAGCTTAATTTTTTGGTCCATATAACGGCTAAAGTATAGAATCTATCTGAATAAAAGTCAAATTATAAATAAATTTCTCTTTATTAATTAGAACTATAAACAGGTTAAATACATATACCGGTATACTGAATCGTCATCAACACATATTATTAAATCATTTATCATCTAGGATAATAGCATACATTTACTTTAAAAAGTTCAATTATTGAAATGAACATCCGTTTTTGGCTTGCTTCACATTTCCGTTTTTGGCCTGGTTTCTAACCAGTCGTGTATTGCTGGAATGGCCCTGATTTTGTCAATGTGTGCTTTAAGTGTTGATGATGTTTTGAACATGTCGATTTTGGCCCTTCCCGACATGTGATCACTTAAATGTAAAACAGCAAGATCAGCGATAGTCACCTTTAAATACAAATGAGAATTATATTTAATTGCATGATTTACATACATTTTCAAGAATTTTGTGATTTTTAATAATTTTTACATTCGAACCCATTTCGAGCCTCTGCACCGGATTACATACACATTATTGTTTTTGATATTACCTTTGCCTGTGTTGAATAAAGAAAGTTACAAAGGTATTCTGCAATCATCTAAATCCGCACACGGCACAGTAGAATACCAATACAAAAGCGCTCGAAGCGTTTGATTCGTTGGTCACTTTTTGGTTTTCAAGCGAAAATAGTCAATTGTAAATTTATTGGTGAACGGTCGCCGACTGAATATCACAAATAAGTTTATACAGTCAGCGCATTTATGCTGCTTTACAAGGACGAGAATATGTGGGAGTCCAGTAGTACAAGTCATACTATTAATTAATTCTTCCATAGTAGAAATAGTTACTATTTACTTAAAGAAAAATCAATCACAAGGGAAAATGAAATAAGAAATTACAGTCTGTTGTTACACAGATTGGGTGAGAACTCAGCTTTAGATATACATGTATTGAACTATGAAATTGGGGGCAAGCTTATTAGTTTATACCGAATCTACAATTGAAAAGATTATTAACTTTACTATATAGGAATTATTAAAAAAGAAACTTCAAAGATTTTAAGGACAAAAGATAAAGAATACTAACCGTATCACCAACTAAGTTTTCTCCGCCATTTTTTATTAACATCTTTTCAATAAACGTCACGAATCTAGGAAGAATTACTTCTTCAAAGTTCTTTCTTACTTCTTCCTGTAAAAATTATTAACTTTTCAAACAGTTTTAAATATATAAATCTCAGTTGTTGTTCTCTCTGTGAAAAAGATTGGAGAAGTAAAATTTTGCCATTTTATTTCAAACCTATTTACACAAAAGTTAAAATGCACATACATGTAGTAAAAAGCCTTTATTCTGACATTTTATATCTCAACTAATTGCACTTGTCAGCAACAAGAAATGTCCAAGCCTATATATTTGATAAAATGTGTATTTGAAACCTTTTCTTGTAGCCAATACCAGATGTCTTTACACAATGACACAAACTGTCTCAATGATCTGACAAATGTTTGTTTGTTAAATGGTGTTTAACGCCAACTTCAGCAATTATTCAGATATATCGTGGCGTCCAGTTTTTATTGGGCGAGAAAGCCGTAGTACCCGGGGAAACCCCGAACTTCGGTAGGAAACCTGGCAATCCAAGTGATCAATAATAGACGAGCTACCTTAATCACTCGGACACCGACTGACTTTTGAGACAACGAGAAAACTGGAGATTGTTATACGATACACAATTAAATCACGTCAAAACAAAAAATCTTAACATTAATACCATGTAAGTCTGGCACTGATACCTTTTTAGTTTCGTCCTTCTCTGTAGACAATTTCCGCGATTCTGCCCTGAGATCATTAATTGTTTCTAATATTACGTCACACTTAGTGTTCTCCAAATTATTCTTTCCATAGAATCCTAACAAAATATTATTATGTACAAGTTTAATCTCGAAGTTATAGTAAATCAAAAATAAATCATTCTAATGATTTAAGTTATTATCGCGCATTTTAAGTGCATTATTTCTTTAACTAAAAAAAGATTATCACAAAAAGACGCATTTTAAAGTTTACGCTTTTAATAGTTTGGAACAGATTGTAAAATTTAAAATAGTGCTATACTCCAATATATCTGTATATGCGAACGTCGGTTAGATCAGTCATAGAGCTAAATAAATAATCAGTAAAAAGAAACATCAAACGGATCAAGGGAGGCTGTAGGCAGACATTTGTAAGAGTGTATCGGGGAAAACTGTAACAATCCGCAGCCAAAGGTATTTGGTCAATCAAACAACCAAATACTACTATATTTCAATTGAAGAACACAAGAAATCTCCATATTAATACATAGAATCTATACTTTAATAATTTTGAGACATTAGAATAAGCGTTTTCCAACACAAATCAAGTTGCACAAAGAAATATGTGATCTTCGCAAATTTGTGTGAGTAACGATCCATTCGTCCTGAATATGGCTGAAATAGTGCTTGCTGGACGTGAAGCAAACATCCAACCAATAAATCAATCAATTATACTCTCGTTAGTAGTTGTTGTATAATTTTTATTCATAAAATTTAACTCTTGACTCTCTTGTAAATTTGTCTTACATGTTACTTTTACAAGCTATCTATATTTAATGTAAGTCGTGTAATCTACAAGTCACTTCAAACACATGCATCATACAGTCTATGTATTGGTACTTTGTAATCATTCCCCTAGAATTTAATCCTTCACTTGCTCCCCCTTTTCCATTAGTCGGTGGGAGGCAGTGGAATAATTAATTTTAATTCGATTATTCCCTTGTTTCAATAGTTCTGGACATAATATTAACCTTTTTACCTCAAGTTTTGCATTGTCCTATTTATCTGCATAACGATTTTGTTGTCTTTTTATATACAGTACGTATATATTGTGAATGTTAAAATTTTTGCTATGTATAAACAACAAAGCTTAGCTTTATTACTTCACATCTGGTTGATTTAACACTGTATTATACTCTCTATACACTCCACTGTTTTTCAACAGAATATACACTAAATGATGGATTTCAATTAACAGTGTAGATTAATTGTAACATACCAAATTCTCTAGCTAGGTATCTCTCCAATGCCGCAGACTGTGGGAAATCCTCTCCATCAATTGTCAGGACGGGCACTTGACCAAGTGGCGTAGCTGTAAAGTTAGGGTCTTATTTTTACATTTTTAATATTGTGATCATACTTAAGGGTCCCAATGCAAAGACCCACAAAGCTGCCCAGCGGATTTGGGAGGCCCACTCGTTTATTTTTAGGAAAAGAGAGCATGGGCCGACCAGAGAAAGTCAGTTTTCACAATAAACACCTTTTCTTTTCTAACGTTTAGCATAGATAAAATTGTTTCGCTTGACGTTAATCAAATATGTCATTAATCCATCAAATAAACAATATTAAATTTATACGAAATATTTTGTGATAACGGTGATTATGCTGTTACGATTTTTTATCCGCCTATCTTATAGAGAATTTTAGAATATATTAACACTACACATTTAGACATTAACCCTTTCTTGTGAAGAGTCGGAGGGACATTTTATTGTTCTTCGTCCTTCCGTCCGAGGCACTTTATGGACGCATCTTCTCTGAAACCGAATTATTGTTATGATGTGTAGATGGACATAATCTAATTTTACTTCCTTATATTTTGTAGAATATATTTTGTGATACCATTTCGGTTACATAATACAGTTGTAGCTCTTGTGGACGCAGCTACGTTTTAACAACAAGGATTCATTTTTATAAAACATATATTCAAATATTAACTAAAATAAACTGTTCAGATATGTGAATAAAAAAATATTTGAAATATTAGTTTTTATTTCAGAATTCGAGTTTTTTCGAATGAATTATTTTTTTAAATATTAAATAATAGTTATAGCAAGTTGTATTAAGCTTTCTACTATAAATTCTGCATTTCTGATAGAGATTTTTCATGAACGTTTCTGTGTTTTCATATTGAATGATCCGATAAATCTTAATATTGCATGATTATTAATATTTCCCCATAACCAAAAATATCACAAACAGGATTTTCACATTTTAGTTTCTCAATCTTTAGGCAATCCGACAGGTCAGCTAGGGGAGGGGGCAGGTGTCAACGGGTTGCAATCATGCCCTTTATATCAATTGAATAGGAAGCACAAGTTATTTCATAGATATAAATAAACGTATTCCGCATATGTATCGAGTTATCGAGAAAAGCAGTACTATCAAAAGTATATAGTATTTTACATCTACTATGATTTCTAACCTATATTGATGTGTTTATTGTTAACTTTTCATAATATGACGTATTTTGCATATAGTATATGACTGGAAGTAAGATAGCTATATTTGCCCGACCAGAGCACGCTCTCGTGATCGGAAGTATCCATATCGAGCCTCTTGATATGTTGTACAATACTTACATGGCTTGATTGCAGGCCAGTTCTCTCGTGGAATTCGATTGTCTTCATATTCTCTGCCAGCTAATGCAAACAGTAGTCGACAAACTTCAGCTTTGCCTTTAACATTGAAGTAAGAGAGTTTGTAAGTAGCCATTTTGTTCTAGATTGTTGAAAGTTGTGTCACACGTTCTACCTTAACTGATATTTTTTTCGTCACGTGAAAATGCATAAATTTTCTAGATAAGATAACTACAATTAAGATGTAGGATTGTTTAATCAAATTGTCTACGTTATATACAAGAGGTTATATCCTTTAACAGTATCTTGTTTTTCCTCCTATTCGAATAAATTCTTTTTGCATGGAAGTGGTGGGTTGGTTGATACGATGCTTTATGTCCGATATTTTCTTTTTGTCCGACGTCGCTTTTTGTCCGATAATTTCGCTTTTTGTCAGAACTTTTGCTTTTTATCCGCCAACCTTTTATCCGATTAGCTTTTTGTCCGATATTTTTGCTTTTAGTCCGATTTTTTGCCTTTTGTCCGAAATTTTGTATCCGATTAGCTTTTTGCCCGATTGCTTTGCTTTTTGTCCGATATCAGTTGTATTTGGTGACCATATGATAATTTTGTTCACTTATTGCGTTTGACTGTTATAAAACTCTTCAAAAGTAATGTCCATTCTTTTTTAAGCTAACCAGGGGGTATCTGGAAATAAAGTAATCATTCAGTTTTTGCTTTGGTAATCATTAATCATTTTCTGAATATTACGTCATTTAACAAATCTTCAAAAAGTGGTAATCGAGTAATCAAGGAGGTAAAATCAAGTAATCACTAAAATGACCCTTGTAATCAAGTAATCATCTTAAAATGCACCATTAATCAAGAAACATATGACGAGGCTCATCAATAACTCTTATTTTCAAAATTCTAACTCGTAAATGGCTAACTAGTTCCCTGCCACAAAATTTGGCTGTCTCATTATAGTTGTCTGTCTGTAACCAATTCTTGTCGGGCTGTTACTATACGTGCGTCTGGAGTTTGGGAAAACCCACCCATTCCTGTACCTGCAATTTTATTGTATAAACATTACTTAAATTGAATAAATGACTGTCAGTATGCTTAGATAATCTAGGAGACTGACACCAGTATCAATTCTGTGGAAATGTACCTATGCAAATACAATATTCTCATTTTTAATTTTCTACCCAAAAATGTACTTAATATTACATAAAAAAGTATACCTAATCATATACCTTTAGACCCGAAAAAAGTAGACCCATTCCAGCCGCACGTCTGTACATACCAATATATAGGTAGTGACCCCACCCCGGAACATTTTGTCTTTTTCATGTTAAATGTTCTATGTTCAGCAGGGGATCATTGTTTGACATTTTTGGATCGGATTTGAGTAGTATGCATGATATTTTGTTCCAGCAAGCAGCGCCCTTGAGTGACATTAAAGTCTACTGTCTCTTTCCCGTTTTGGAGTTTGTAATTTCATTGTTTATGTGGGTTAAGTCGCGTACATTTTCTTCCATACTCCTATTTGTTAACATTATCTATTATACATCACATAATCATACGCTTGGTGACAATTAAGGCTGCTGGCTCTTTTCCGTTGAGTTGTACCAGAATCTTCTTTTTCCAGTCCTTGTGATAAAGGCAATATACGATGAATGCTAAATGATAGGGATCAAATTAAATAATACAGTTGTAACAACCCGTTTTGCAATACAATTTTAAAAGATGTACAAATTGTTTGTTATGATGTTGTTAGTTTTCTATGCTCAAGTACAAATATAACGATATACTATTATAAGTATATATCCTTTTTTATCATATTTTTCTACTTTAGCAGTTTATGTTGCAATAAGAACGCATTTTGCAATAACCCGTTTTGCAATAAAAATGTCAAGCATGTACAAATCGTTCTTCATGATGTTGTGAATATTTTGAGGATTATCTAAACACAAGTACAACGATATACTATTATAAATATATATTATGTTTCATTTTTATAGCTCACCTGACCTAAAGTTTGAGTTTTTGGTGCTGATCAAATATTAACATAGCTGCGAGAGCCTTAAATGCGTTCTGATTGGCTAAATTTCAAAAATCTTCTACTTATAAACCGCTTGTCAGATTCATCTGCAATATTGCAGAAATGTACCTTAGATGGTCTTCTACAAAGGTTGAGTTTTTTGTGCCAATCCAAAATCCAAGATGGCCGCCATCGCAGGACATATTTTAACATAGGACCCTATGGGAAAAACAAACAAACAACTTCTTTTCAGAAACTGTTCCACACAATGAAGCCAAATTATAAAGAAATGAAGGTTGGATAATTATCTTAATAATTTGTGTTTTTCGAGGCAAATGCAAATTGAACATGGCTTCCAGGGCCAATATACGTTCTGACTGGCTGAATTTCAAAATTCTACTTCTCAAACCATTTGGCTGATTGATTTGAAATACCGCAGATATGTACCTTAGATGGTCCTCTACAAAGTTTGAGTTCTTAGTGCCGATCCAAAATCCAAGATGGCCACCATCGCAGGACTTTGTTTAACATAGGACCCTATGGGTAAAACATACAAACAACTTCTTTTTGGAAACAGTTCCACACAATGAAGCCAAAGAAATGCAGAGATGAAGGTTGGATTGTTATCTAAATATTTTGATTTTTTCGAGACAATTGCAAATTCAACATCGCTTCCAGGGCCACTAATGCGTTCTGATTGGATGAATTTCAAAATTCTTCTTCTCATAAACCGCTTGGCAGATTGATTTGAAATATTGCAGATATGTACCTTAGATGGTCCTCTACAAAGTTTGAGATTTAAGTGCCGATCCAAAATCCAAGATGGCCGCCATTGCAGGACTTAGTATAACATAGGACCCTATGGGAAAAACAAACAAACAACTTCTTCTCAGAAACTGTTTCACACAATGAGGCCAAAATATGAAGAAATTATGGTTTGATATTTATCTTATTATTTGGGTTTTTCGAGCCAATTGCAAATTGAACATGGCTTCTATGGCCACTAATGGGTTCTGATTGGCTGAAATTTCAAAAATCTTCTTTTTACAAACCGCATGCAGATTGATTTGAAACATGGCAACATTCATAGAAACAGCATCATCACGTAAAATCTTTAGCATTTAATATCAAAATTAATAGAAAAGTAATGTCTCTTAAAATTTATTAGTAAGTCAGGTGAGCGATACAGGGTCTTAATAGCCTCTAGTTTTTTCTGCATTAGAAGTTTATTGCCAAACGGGTTGGAATAAGAACGCATACAATAAAATTGTACAAATCGGTCTTTATGATGTGGATAGTTTGTGGATTATCTATTCACAAGTACAAATAAAACGATATACTATTATAAGTATATATTATGTTTCACTATATTTTTTTTCAACATCAGAAGTTTATTGCCAAACCGGTTGGAGTAGTCAACCCGTTTTGCAATAAGAACGCATTTTGCAATAACCAGTTTTGCAATAAAATTGTCAAACATGTTTAAATCATTCTTTATGATGTTGTGGATAGATTGTGGATTATCTATCCAAAAGTACAAATATAACGATGTGCTATTATAGGTATATATCCTCTATTTCATCATATTTTTCGACATCAGAAATTTATTGCCAAACGGGTTGGAGTAGTCAACCCGTTTTGCAATAAGAACGCATTTTGCAAAAACCCGTTTTAAAATAAAACTTGTCAAACATTTACAAATCGTACATTATTATGTGGTGGATTATCTATCCACAAGTACAAATATAACAATATACTATTATAATTATATATTATGTTTCATCATATTTTTTTCTTTTTCAACATCAGAAGTTTTTTGCCAAACGGATTGGAGTAGTCAACTCGTTTTGCAATAAAATTGTCAAACATATACAAATCTTTCTTTATGATGTTGTGGATAGATTGTGGATTATCTATACACAAGTACTAATATAACGATGTACTATTATAATATAATTTTCTGGGTGTTACTTTCTTTGTTTACAACCAGAATAAGAAATAAACTAGAGGCTCCCAGGAGCCTGTAATCGCTCACCTGGAACCCAAATGACTTCAACTATATTAAATTTTTAAAATTAACGGTTTCAGTCTAGTTGTTATAGCTTTTGAGTTACTGTGCAAAAACTAAACATTTCTTCAAAAATTTTAGTTAAGTAACTCCTGTAAGGTGCAATCAGACAATTTCTGAAAATTAAATGGTTTTGTAGGCCTTGTCCTTCAGGGAAATTTAGAAATTTACAGTTGTAATCTAGGTGTGTTATAGACTAATTTATAATACAAAAATTTTTCATTTGTCCAAATTCATAATTAAAGGATAATAACTCCTATAAAGAGTCATCTTGCAGTTTTGGACTAAGCAATAATTTGTATGACTTTTATTGCTGATCATTTGTGCAATTTACAGTTTCAATCTAGCTGCTATAGTTTTCAAGTTTAAGGACAAAAAAGAAAAATTTCATCAAAAATTGCCATTGAAGGGCAATAACTCCTATAAGGAGTCATCTGACAATTTCAGAATAATGTGAATTGTAGGGCTTGTATTACTGATCATGTTTTGCCATTTACAGTTTTACTCTAGCTGTTATAGTTTTTAAGTTACGGGACAAATAGGGAAAATTTCGTAAAAATTGTCATTTAAGGGCAATAACTCCTATAAGGAGTCATCTGAGAAATTCAGACCAATTAAGTGAATTTTAGGGCTTTTATTGCTGATCATTTTTGCTATTTACAGTCTCACTCTAGCTGTTACAGTTTTTAAGTTACATGTACAGGACGAAAACAGAAAATTAAAAAAAAAATTGCCATTTATGAACAATAATTAATATAAGGAATTCTCTGACAATTTCAGACCAATCAAGTGAATTTTATGGCCTTTATTACTGATCATTTTGCAATTTACAGTTTCAATCTAGCTGTTATAGTTTTCAAGTTACAGGACAAAAACGGAAAATGTCATAAAAAATTGCCATTTAAGGGCAATAACTCCTATAAGGAGTCATCTGACAATTTCAGACTATACAGTGACTTGTAGGGCTTGTATTACTGATCATTTTTGCTGCCTACAGTTGTACTCTAGCTGTTATAGTTTTTAAGTTACGGGACAAATAGGTAAAATTTCATAAAAAATTGTCATTTAAGGGCAATTACTCATATAAGGAGTCCTCTGATAATTTCAAACCAATTAAGTGAATTGTAGGGCTTTTATTGCTGATCATTTTTGCCGTTACAGTTTCACTCTACCTCTTATAGTTTTCAAGTTATATTGTAAATACCAAACATTTTGTCAACAATCGTCAATAAAGGGCAATAAACCATACAAGAAGCCAATACACAACTTCACACTTATAGCAACTATTGTAGACCTTAATGTAATGAACAATTTGAAGTAACGGTTTTCTCTATAGCTATTATAATTTTTGAGATAATTATCAAAAACCTATGTTGACACCCATGTTCTATTTTTAGTAACAGCGGCCATCTTTGTCTGTTGATCAACACACTGGGAACAAACTTGAAACTAGGAACCCTAATGATGATTGTGGCCAAGTCTAAAAAAATTGGCCCAGTGGTTTCAGAGAAGATTTTTTAAAACGACGGACGACAGACGACGGACGACGGACGCCAAGTGATAGCAAAAGCTCACATGGACCTTCGGTCCAGGTGAGCTAAAAAGAAAAAAGAAAATTTAATACTTATTATTGAAAACTAAACACAAACAAAAAACCCTAACCACGGTTACATTTAAAAAATATTTATTCAATATTTAATTCATTTATTATATTTATATTTTAAGTATATTTTTGCATTTGTCTGTAATTTTATAAAGTTTATCTTTAAAGTTTTTTGCGTAAAACGTGTGTACTTTATTAAATACGAGTCGGGCTTGATGTTATTTTGAACAAATTATCAAATTAGTGTTTTTGTTGACAAGTTTTAATTATACTCTACTTAATAAAAATAACGTCAACCAGCGATCGTGGTAGGTTGGTTAAGGTATGAACAGTGCTTTTGCCATAATGAGGGTGTTTGTCCAATGATTCAATTGATCGACAAATAATGTCACTCACTTTGGTCATATATGCTAGTGTTAATGATATAAATTTGTCACATTTAGTAATGTAAACAATTTGACACAGCAGCCCCGGATGGCGGATAGGGGAGACCCTCTCGTTGGGGGTTGTCTGGTCATAATACGGAAAGCCTGGTCGCGGACCGTGGTAGGCGATGTGTTTGGAGAGTGCCACGCTCCTTGAACGATAAAGACCCCTTTTATAGATTTGAAAAAGAGTATGCTCATTGTAGCCGCTACAAAAGGTTAAATTCTCCGTCCCAACCCATACTAAATTTTTTGCAGTCAAACATTTTCCATCCCTTTTTCAAATTGATTTATTTTTTAACTCGTTCTCGTCCTGGATATAGCTAAAATATTGCTCGCTGGACATAGAGCAAACATCCAACCAATCGATATAATTGTGTTAACTCTCAAAATAGTAGCATGCTTTTGTTTATCTGAGACTGCAGGTGCAGAGCCAGACATCGTGGCTCTGAGGCCGTAACATCGCACGACCTCGCTGCAAGTGATGGAAATTGAGTCGTATTTTTTAAGCAGCGCAGCTTCCAACTCTTTTCAGCCTACTCTTAAACCCTGTTACGAATGCTTCTGAAATTATACTTAGGTTTGGCCACCTTTTATATTTAATTTACTTTCTTGTATTGACGCTTTGCTGATGATAAATTTTGAACTGAGTTAGTCATTATGGCCAGTGTAGTATATTAAAATAACAGTTACATTGTGCCTATATCTATAAGAAACAAACACAATAGCGAAGTCATTGAAAGGCCAGTCCTGTTCTGTACCGTAGGTCTACACAAGTTGAAAGTAAGTAGTATACGAGCATATGATAAATGAGGTGATTTTTTTTCCTTTTACTTAAGATGATCAAATTCGATCCAATATTTCCGTATTTAGTTTAATCCTTCAGATTTTAATACTTAAACCTTATTCTGGAAATAGAGACAGAACTACAAAATGGACTGTAGACAAAAGCGATGACTTCAACTTTCCAAATGCTAACTTCCCGTATAGCGATTGAAATATTCCAGCAGTCCGGTATGGTAATTACAACTTATTCGTTATACTAGATTTTGCTATGTGCTTAACCGGAGTGCTAAGTTGACTATTGAACCTCTGCAACAGGCGCTTGTAAATAGGTTGATGATATTCCTTCAGTTTTATGTCCGTTGCCTTGAATTAATTGATAGCTGCATGTGGTTAATCCATCTCTACTTAGACAAGACCATGCTTAACTTGACGGGCGTGTAATAATTCCCTTTCTGTTAATGTGTTCTTGGCTTAGGTTTCCTTTATTGCAAAACGGGTTGACTGCGCCAACCCATTTTGCAATAAACTTTTTAACTCGGGATGTATCAGTAATCCGATGGTATCTGTTTGTGCTTATATATATTTATATTCACAATAGTTCATAGATAAACCAAAACATTATTAGGAACATTCTGTAGTTTCATCAGTTAAATTTCCGTCCCAAAAAACGCGTTATTGCAAAACGGGTTGACTACTAAAGCCCGTTTTGCAATAAACTGTTCATGTCGCCACGAATCAGTAATTCGAAGGTATATGCACACCGTGTTGCAAAGCACGCAACACTAAAGGAGATACACACCTGAAAGTCATATAATTGAATCTTCGTGAAAATTTATATTTGGAAAGGTCACTAAAAGAAGTACATTAAGCGAAAAAATATCCATAGTTATATGATTATATATAAGCAGTTGAAGTTCATTTCATTTTCCTTTCCAAAAACACAGCAATAATTAAACTTCGAACTAAAATTTACGAAATTTTGAAAAGAAAATAGGGGCTACATGATATAATAGAGAAGCATGGTTTGAATGGATAAAGGATTGATTGATTGATTGATTGATTGATTGATTGATTGATTAATGGTGTTTAACGCCCGAGCAGCAATATTTCAGCTATATTCAGGCGATGAACATGAAATGGATGATAAAATGAACATGAAATGATGAATGAAAATGGGATGGGACACAAGGAAAAATAGGGGTAACGGATTTAGATTGCCACTGGCAAATGGAAGGATGGATAGGGTCGGGCAATTTAGCCTCCTGTAGCGGGATCGAAATCCCTACTCATAGCGAATGCTACAGCAGCGTTCTTTAACGTGCGAGGAACGTGGCATTTTTCCCAACACGGTGCACTAATATGGTTTGCGGTCAGGTTTTCCGTATTATGGCCTGACAACCCCAGCTTGCCAGGGGTACCCCATTCAACCACCTGGGGCACACATCCCAGTCGGTCTTTAGGCAAACCGACCTGACACGCCGGTCAGGGTACTGGGCGCTATTTAGTCGCCTTTTACGACAAGCTAGCGCGACTGCGGTCTATTCTTTTAGCCACCCGGATCCCGCACGGGGCGAATGGATAAAGGAAGAGAAACCCGAAAGTTTTGTTTAAATCTCAAAACCTCTTAAGTGAATTTGCGATCAACTTAGTGATAGAAATGGTATTGAAAAAAAAAATAATGACGAAAACTTAACGACTGTATGCTATTTTTTATCTAATTTGTCATCGGATTTTTGTTATTTATGGCATAATTATGCGACAAGAAATTTGCGTAGACCCATTTTTAAAGAAATAATACGTAATCTTTGGTCAATACATGAAATGCCTGGAATCTAATAATTACGTATAATCTCTGGGTTTTCTGTTTTAAAATAACGTTTTTTATTGATATTTAATAAGATATTTCAGCCTTCGGCCTTTCATTCAGTTTGTAAGGTCCGAGATATCCGTTCGTACATCCATGAACGATCAAGTTTTGTGCTTAATTCTGTAATGAATACTCAAACTTGAATCCATAGTCAAAAAGCCTAATGTTCACATATCTTGGACTGATTTAGCAGTGGCCACACGCGTGTTGAATAATGACAAATTTTGCATATTTAGATGGTGTAATTTGTGGATTGTATGCAGACATGTTAAAACGGGCTTCAATGCAACCATTTTGGCTTGATATTAAATCAATCTTCAACTCAGTCTAATTTTTCCAAAAATATGCCCTTATTAGAACTACTCATTTGAATTAGGAATTTACACGTATTTTGTTATTTGATTTCACAGCGCATTTAAGGTGGTTCCGGGATATAAGCAAATTCTATCAGATTTAAAAAAAAAAAATTCAGAATTAAAATTTCATTAAAAAAAACATTGAAAAAATACCTAAAGAATTGGGGGTCACACACATACACAATTTCGACAGACTTGGCCCATTCCCGTGGACCACAGGCCCCATGATGCTAGGCCTTTTTTCTTTCTTTCACATAAAAATAAACTCGGTGTAAGAAAATCTGACGCATGCTAGTACTCATATCGGACAAAAAGCAAAAAAGTCGGACAAAAAGCTAATCGGATACAAAATTTCGGACAAAAGGCAAAAAATCGGACAAAAAGCAAAAATATCGGACAAAAAGCTAATCGGATAAAAGGTTGACGGACAAAAAGCAAAAGTTCGGACGAAAAGCAAAATTATCGGATAAAAAGCGACGTCGGACAAAAAGAAAATGTCGGATATAAAGCATCGTATCAGTTGGTGAAACCTTGATTTTCGAATAAAGGCGATGGAGTAACTTGAATGAATGTTTCTCCATAAAAATTAAATGGAGTTGTTTTGAGAGTTCACAAAGTTGTGTTACAGAATTCTTAAAAAAATTCTATGAAAATAATGGTCATTTGGGCTAAGAGCGTATCATTGTCAGTTTGCGAAACAAACTGTTGAATGTATATTGGGAGTGTTCTGGCAGGAAGTCGATTTCGTAAAGTTATAGAAAATTCTGATTTTATTGTTATTATTAAATTTGTGTTCTAATATGACGTGCTTTAAAGGCTTTGAGACCACAACTGTGGTAAAAAAATGATTTACCTATGAGCAACACGCGCTGAGAAGGGCGTGTTTTAAATGGCTGTTCCAATTACAAAACTGTAACTCCCACCGGAAAGCTATTGCATATGACGTAAAAATCTTATAAATAGCGACACGCGCTATAATTATCCGTTGCAATATATTGTGTGTTACATTGACGGAACAGCCAGTTTATGGCGGAAACGATGTTTTCTAAAGGTACGAAAATATTATAAATGTACTCTAATTGTCTTATTAGAATAGAAATAATTCATTGTCAGTTTGTGAAAAAAGTGTTGAATGTATATTGGGAGTGTTCTGGCAGGAAGTCGATTTCGTAAAGTTATAGAAAATTCTGATTTTATTGTTATTATTAAATTTGTATTCTAATATGACGCGATTTAAAGGCTTTGAGACCACAACTGTGGTAAAAAAATGATTTACCTATGAGCAACACGCGCTGAGAAGGACGTGTTTTAAATGGCTGTTCAAATTACAAAACTGTAACTCCCACCGGAAAGCTATTGCATATGACGTAAAAATCTTATAAATAGCGACACGCGCTATAATTATCCGTTGCAATATATTGTGTGTTACATTGACGGAACAGCCAGTTTATTGCGGAAACGATGTTTTCTATAGGTACGAAAATATTATAAATGTACTCTAATTGTCTTATTAGAATAGAAATAATTCACGGAGGCTGTGATTTATCATTGTTTTACCACGAGGTGACCATTTATGTCGTATTATTTAATCCCGAGCGAAAGCTCTTAATTAGAGCAGAAATGTCATTCATAAATTGTACAGTTGTAAAACATGAAGTGAGGTGCATAATGAATTGTCAGAAGAACTATAGTAAATAAAAAAAATTAAATTGCCTTTTTCGCTTTGATGCATTTGTCTCATTTGTTGCCATGTAGCTACTGCATTGACATGAAGATCGAGTGTTGTTTTACTATTGTGAATTATCTCCCTTTATTCAATTTTCATTTTTTTTTTATTTGACGCATTGCAGGGTCAATTTTGTTCAGTGGTTTTTATTACATTAGCCAAGTAAAGAAACGTGATACCTAAAAATTGATATTTGATTTTCTATATTGCCCAATTATTAAATTTGGAGATGAAATGGGTTTTTAAAAAAGGGTTTAGACTAGATAAAAGATAAGTGTATAATCAATACTCAATAAAGTAAGATGAAAGCCCAAACTTTTTTGTATCCGAAAATAGATTTTAAAAATAGGTTTGGACCTGATAAAAGATAAGTGTATAATCAATACACAGTAAAGTAAGATAAAACCGCAAAATTATTTTTTATTAGTATCATATTCAGGTTAGATATATGCATACAATTAAATCAATTATTTTCTTTGATCGTGGCATACATTAAGTGAACTAATTTCAATTATTTTATTTTTATTCCATGCATTTAATTTGTTTATATTTTTTTGGCCTGGTTCACATTTCCGTTTTAGGCCTTGTTTCTAACGAGTCCCGGATTTCTGTAATGGCGCGGATTTTGTCAACGTGTGCTCCAAGTTTAGATACATCTTTAAGTAGAAAGTCATTCGTGTTTTTAACTTTTCTTGCTGTTACTGATAATGAATTGTTCTGATGGAATAGGTCGGAATAAATAGCAAACATCAATCAGACAAAAGAAAGCAAAACGGAAATTGGAGTCTGACATAATCTGCATTTGTTATTTATATTAGTTATACATACGACTGCGATGGGAACCAAACTCTTTTTATGTAAGAGGCCTCATTGGCCGAGTGGTTAAGGTAGTTTGTTTACTATCCAATATACATCCCGTCATCACTCGATGTCGCGGGTTCGAGTCTCAGTGTGGGCATGCTGTGCTCGACTCCAATCTTAATTGACAAGGATTGCCAGTTTTTTTTTATTACTACCGAAGTTTTTGGGTTTTTCCGGCTTCCTACCCAATAAAACCTGGACTCCATGATATAACTAAACACTGCTAAAAGTAACGTAAAACACCGTTCAAACAACCAAACAATTTATGAGATTGTACTGAATCGAACTACAATACTAACATTATTACTAACTAAGTATTGCCCACTATTGTCAGTTAACATTTTTTCAACATACTTAATGAATCTTGGAAGAATTCTTCTTCCAGTTAAACACAAAGTCTGGCAAAATAGCAACGACAGGAAATCAAGTGCCATAAAATAGATTTTTCATCTCATCATACATACATTAACGTTAAACGATTTCTGGTATTTAGGACGACATCAATTTTGCTGTCGGAAGCCACTGATGTATCTGTCTTTGTCAGTTAGCAACAATCATCTGTCAATTAAATCATTGTAGGAAGTTCAGGCTGCAAAATGTTACTGCACAGAAATGGGAAACAGAAGTTGTCTTGTTTTTCATATACGTCATAGAGTTTAACCGGTCTTCGTGTTTGAAACAAATACAAAGCAGACTAAGCTCTAGTGTCTGGAATCTCAAACTCGATTGGATCAATGGTTTTTACACTATCCAAATTTTGAACATTCTTACTAAAAGATCTTTCAAAATATTCAATATCTGATTGATGCCACTTCTACAACAGATATTGTCTGCATATAGACCATTCTTAATGACTGTTATAGATGTAGAGGTTTTATAAAACACTTGCTTACAGTCTAAGGAAAGGAATGCAGTTGTGGTACCCAGTAAACATAGGGATTTTTAATTCACTGATGTGTTGAAATGCCTAAGGGCATTAACACTGACTCGTGGTTGATAAGGCTTATCCGCTTTGAAAGCGTGAAAATTTATAAAAAGTGTAGTGATTACGGCTAGTCCTGGGAGCTAAGAGATGGTAGTAGCTCGATTTTTTTGTCCATATAACGGCACAAGTACAGAATCAATCTAAATAAAGTCAGATTATAAATAAATTTCTCGTTATTAATTAAAACTATAAACAGGTTAAATACATATATACTGAATCGTCATGTATCTAATGGGCAACACATATTATTGAATCATTGATCATCTTGGATAGTAGTATACATTTACTTTGTATAGCTCAATTATTGAAATGAACATTCGTTTTTGGCTTGGTTCACATTTCCGTTTTTGGCCTGGTTTCTAACCAGTCGTGTATTGCTGGAATGGCCCTGATTTTGTCAATGTGTGCTTTAAGTGTTGATGCTGTTTTGAACATATCGATTTTGGCCCTTTCCGAAAATTGTTCACTTATATGTAAAACAGCAAGGTCAGCGACAGTCACCTTAAAAATAAAAAATGAAAATTATATTTAATTGAACACATTGATTATACAATATGGTCCATAATTTTGTGATTTTATTAGTTTTATATTCGAACCCATTTCTAACCTCTGCACCGGATTAATTATACCTTTCCATGGTTGAATAAACAAAGTTGATTCTGCAATCGGGGAAATCCTCACATGGTATAGTAGAATACTAAAACACAAGCATCAGAAGCGTTTGGTGTGTTATTCATTTATGGTTTTCAAGCGACGATAATCAATTGTAATTTTTATGATAAATGGTCACTGACAGTATATCACAAATAAATATATACAGTCAGTGCAATTAGGTTGCTTAATTGTTTGTTTGTTTGACGCCACTTTCAGCAATTTTTCAGCTATATCACGGTGTCCAGTTATTATTTGGGGAGGAAGCCGGGGTAACCGGAGACAACACCGACCTTCTGTTGTAAAACTGGCAATCCTGGTCAATTAAGATTGGAGTTAAGTACACCATGCCCACAGTGAGACTTGAACCCGCAACCTCAGTGTTGACAGACCAAGTGATCAATAGTAGAAAAACTACCTTAACTACTCGGCCACGGAAACCTCAGGCTGCTTTAAAAGAACGAGAAGAACAATATGTGGTAGTCCAGTCGTATATGTCATACTGTCCATAAACACTTATGAAGGGGATATAGTTAATATTTACCTAAAGAAAAATCAATCACATTAAATAAGATTGATTGGTTGATTAATGGTCTTTAACGCCCGAGCAGCAATATTTCAGCTATATTCAGGCCATGAACATGAAATGGATGATAAAATGAACATGAAATGATGATGAATGAAAATGGGATGGGACACAAGGAAAAAAAGGGGTAACGGATTTTAGATTGCCACTGGCAAATGGGAGGATGGATAGGGTCGGGCAATTTAGCCTCCTGTAGCGGGATCGAAATCCCTACTCATAGCGAATACTACAGCAGCGTTCTTTAACGTGCGAGGAACGTGGCATTTTTCCCAACACGGTGCACTAATATGGTTTGCGGTCAGGTTTTCCGTATTATGGCCTGACAACCCCAGCTTGCCAGGGGTACCCCATTCAACCACCTGGGGCACACATCCCAGTCGGTCTTAAGGCAAACCGACCTGACACGCCGGTCAGGGTACTGGGCGCTATTTAGTCGCCTTTTACGACAAGCTAGCGCGACTGCGGTCTATTCTTTTAGCCACCCGGATCCCGCACGGGGCCAATTAAATAAGAAATTACAGTCTAGTGTTGTCTGTACTAGCCATACATAAGTAAAACGGATGAGTTATACCTCACCTTTAGATAGATTGAACTTATGAAATAGGGGACAAGTTTATTAGTTTATACCGAATCTACAATTAAACAGATTTATAACTTTACTAAAGGAATTATAAAAAAACATCAAACATTTTTAAGGACCGAAGGTAAAGAGTACTAACCGTATCACCAACTAAGTTTTCTCCGCCATTTTTTATTAACATCTTTTCAATAAACGTCACGAATCTAGGAAGAATTACTTCTTCCAAGTTCTTTCTTACCTCTTCCTGTAAAAATTATTAATTTTTAAACAGTTTTAAATATATAAATCTCAGTTGTTGTTCTCTCTGTGAAAAAAAAGATTTGAGAAGTAAAAGTTAAAATGCACATGTATAGTTACGTGTAGTAAATAGTCTTTATTCTGGTATTTTGGATCTAATTGCGCTTGTAAGTAACAAGAAAACGACGTTAAATACCAGTAAAAATGCCTAAGCGTATGTATGTGATAAAATGTGTTTTCGAAACCTTTCCTTGTAGCCAATACCGGATGTCTTTATCAAATGACACACATTATTCAAATGAACTTGCAAATGTTTGTTTGTTGAATGGTGTTTAACGCAACCTTCAGCAATTTTTCAGATATATCGTGGTGTCCAGTTTTTATTGGGAGGAAGTCAGAAACAAACCCCCAACCTTCGGTAGAAAAAGTGTCAATCCTTGTCAATTACAATTAAAGTCGAATGTATAATTACGTGTAGTAAAAAGTCTTTATTCTGGCATTTTGGATCTCATCTAATTGCACTTGTAAGTAACAAGAAAACGACATTAAATACCAGTAAAAATGTCTAAGCCTATGTATGTAATAAAATGTGTTTTCGAAACCTTTCCTTGTAGCCGAAATGAGACTCATAACCGCATAAATACCATTTAACTCTGGCACCGATACCTTTTTACTTTCGTCCTTTTCTGTAGACAATTTCCGCAATTCTGGTCTGACGTCATTAATTGTTTCTAATATTACGTCACACTTAGTATTTTCCAAATTATTCTTCCCATAGAATCCTACAAAAATATTATTATGTTCAAGTAAAATCTGGGATTATAGCAAAAAAAAATAAATAAATAATGATTAAGTTATTATCGCGTATGGTTAGTGCATTTGCTCCGGTAAATTTACGTAGGAAGTCATTTTAGTTTCTAAAGGGACCTTGCCTTGTTTTCAAAAAGAACGTCTGCTTCCGTAACGTTCAATGTTATTCGGACAAAGCGCGAGACTTTTTCGCCTTAACTGCAGACGACTTCGAATAGGCAAAAATCGACTCTTCTAAACGTACACTTCCGTTGTAATTTAGGTCAAAATTTACTATAGAAAATCTCTCTATCAAAATGAAAATTCCAGCGCCTTTCAAAACGCTAATTAACTGGAAAATAATTGTTGAATTCAATTTACACATTTCTTCATCTACAAAATGAGCACAAACTGGACCAAACGCGGATGCAGTTTTCATTTGTCAGCCAAACTGAACCGCTGCGTATAATTATAGGTCGCCCCCAATTTACGTATCCGACCCGCACAGACACGGTAACTTTTAGTATGGATAGATTATTCCAAAACGACGCCTATTAAAAATTACGCTGTTAACAGTTTGGACCAGACTGTTAAATTTAGAATAGTACTATACTATATACTATATATCTGTATATGCGAACGTCGGTTGGATCAGTCACAAAGCTAAAAATGATGAATAATCAGTAAAGGAAACATCAAACGGGTCATGGCAGACTGTATTCAGACATTTGTAAGAGTGTATCGGGGACAATCCGCAACCAAAGGTATTTGGTCAATCAATCAACAAAATACTACTGTATTTCAATTGAAGAACACAAGAAATCTCGATATTAATACATAGAATCTATATATACTTTAAGTAAATGTTTTCCACCACAATTTGCGTAAAAACATGTATGTGATCGTTACAAATTTGTATAGGTAAGAATACATTACACTCTCATTCTTAATTGTTGTATATTTTTTATTCATAAAATGTAACTTTTGACTCTTTTGTAAATTAAAACATGTTACTTTTACAAGCTTAACAAGGATCCTGTGAGCGATTGATTACTTAGTAAACACCCGCTATTCATGTCAATTAATTTGATCTAAGTTGGTAAAAAGGAAGTAGATATGCGACACCCCTGAAATCAGTACTCGCAATATAGGACCACATGTTAAGGTCGCATATATAAAATTTCAAATGGTTGTGATAAGAAGTTGCTGAGAAAACTGTAAACCAGTATATCTAGAAAGTAAAAATATCCACACATAATAAAAATTAGTGTATTCTACAGGTCACGTCATAATACATGATCATACAGTGTATGTATTTGTACTTTGTAATCGTTTCCCTAGAATTAAATCCTTCATTTGCTCCCCCTTTTCCATTAATCGGGGGAGGCAATGGAATAATTAATTTTAATTCGATTGTTCCCTTGTTTCAATAGCCCAGGACATAATATGCATCCCGATTGTTTAATCATGTTATATACAGTACGTGTATATGATGAGTACTAAAATTCTTGCTATGTATAAAAACAGGGCTAAGCTTTATTACTTAACATCTGGTTGATTAAACACTGTACTATACTCTCTACATACTCCCCTGTTTTTCAACAGAATATACACTAAATGAGGGATTTAAGTTAACAGAGTAGATTAATTGTAACATACCAAATTCTCTAGCTAGATATCTTTCCAAGGCCCCAGACTGTGGAAAATCCTCTCCATCAATTGTCATGACCGGTACCTGACCAAGTGGCGTAGCTGTAAAATTAGGCTTATTTTTACACTTTAAGTCTATGGAAGCAACTGCCTTTTAACAATTAGTTTCATTTTAATAATACATATATTCAAATATAATTACATACGAACTGTCAGATTTGTTAATCGACAACAAGATTATTTGAAATATAGGGGTTTTTTTTATTTTAGATGTCGAGGTTTTCAAATGATTCGTTTTAAAAATATTTTAAATAAAATTTAAAGCAAGATGTATCAAGCATTCTACTAAAACGTCTGCATTTCTGTCCGATTAAAAAATCCAAATAATGTTTATATTGCATGATCATTACTATTTCCCATAACCAAAGATATCACAATCACAATTTTTACATTGTGGTTTCTCAAACCTCATGCAATCTAACTCTGCAGCGGGGGGGGGGGGGGGGTGAGGTGGAAAAGGGGGGGGGGGGGGGCAGGTGGCAACGTATTTCAATCATGCACTTCGAGTTTCTTCGTATAAAATAAACGTATTCCGCACATGTATCAGCAGTACTATCAAGAGTGTGTATTTTTTGTATATCTACTATGATTTCTAACATCTACTGATAAAGAATTTGTGTTTATCATAAACTTTTCATAAATATGACATATTTTGCATATGGTGTATGACTAGAAGTAAGATATAGCTATATTTTCCCCACGATTGTCCCGACAAGGGGAAGTTCTCGTAACCGGAGTTACCCATATCGAGCCTCTTTTGCAGGGGCACTTCCGATACGTTTCAACAAAATTATGTACAATACTTACATGGCTTGATTGCAGGCCAGTTCTCTCGTGGAATTCGATTGTCTTCATATTCTCTGCCAGCTAATGCAAACAGAAGTCGACACACTTCAGCTTTGCCCTTTAAATTGAAGTAAGATAGTTTATAAGTAGCCATTTTGTTCAAGCGTGTTGAAAGTTGTGTCACAAGTTCTACCTTAAGTCATAAATTTTTTGTGTGTCACGCGTTATCGGCAACGTGAAAATGCTTAATTTTCTAGATAAGATAAGTACACCGTGAGTACAATTAATGGGTAGGATTGTTTAATCAAATTGTGTACGTTATATACAGGGTTATATATTATTAAGAATATTTTTGTTTGCCTCTTATTCAAAGTGAATTCCTTTGCAGGGAATTGGTGTGTGTATGTTGGGAAGAACAGGGTGTAACCTTGATTTTCAACTAAAGGCGATGGAGTACCTTGGGTGTGGGTGTCTCCATAGAAATTAATTGAGTTTAATTAAGATTTTACAAAGTTGTGTTAGAGAATTAAAAAAAACTATGACTAGGGTGGTCTGTAACAACCCACTTTGTAATAACAACGCACTTTGTTATAAAATTTGAAAGAGTTAGATAAAAGTTGTAAAAAGTCAGAGTAGTTAAAATTCCCGAATATTTTTATAATATTTTATAATATTTATATTTTAGCCAAAAAGTGCTAAGTATACCTTTTGACAACTATAATCTAACTTTTTTCAAATTTTATAACAAAGTGCGTTGTTATTACAAAGAGGGTTGCTACAGTGGTCCTTTGGGCTAAGAGGTATCCACTGGAGGTATCAATGTCAGTTTGTGAAACAAATGTTGAATTTATTTGGTGGGGGGTTCTGGCAGGAAGTCGATTTCGTTAAGTTATAGAAATTGCGGATTATACTGTTTGTGTCAAACATTTTTATTAGATCAAAAGTATCGTTTATAAATTGTACAGTTGAAAAACATAAAGTGGGGTGCATGATGAGTTGTCAGAACAATAGTAAATAAATAAATAAATAAATAAATAAATAAATAAATAAATAAATAAATAAATAAATAAATAAATAAATAAATAAATAATCAATCAATCAATCATTAAATCAATCAATCAATCAATCAATTAATATTTGTCTTTTTTGGTTTGATGCATTTGCTGCCATTTAGCTACTGTCATTGACTGTTTGAAATGTGCATGAAAAAAAGTGTTGGTTACTATTTTGAATTGTCTTATTTCCTACAATTTTTCTTTTCTTAAAAAGATCACTTGTGCAGTGCTTTCATTACATTAGATAAGTGAATAAAAATGATACCTCAAAACTAATATTTGATTTTCTATATTCCACGATTATTAAATTTGGAGATGATTATATCTTCAGGATAAAGTAGGAGTAGAAAATAGGTTTTATAAATAGGTTTGGATTATATAAAACCCAATAAAGTAAAATGAAACGCACAATTATTGTTTTTATTAATATCATATTCTGGTTAGATATTTGTATACACTGAATTATCTGTTTTTAATAGATAATACATATTATTTATTAAAGCAATTATCTTCTTTGATAATGGCATACATCAAGTAAACAAATTTCAAATAATGTATTTCTATTCCATGCATTTAATTTGTTTATATTTCTAGATTCACATTTCTGTTTTTGGCCTCGTTTCTAACCAGTCATGGATTTGTGGAATGGTGCGGATTTTATCAACGTGTGCTTTCAGTTTAGATCTATCTTTAAATATGTCAGTTCCGATTTTTTCAGACATTCTTTCACAAATATCTAAAACAGCCAGGTCAGCGACAGTCACCTGTAAATAAAAAATACACCCACTTAATCACAAGTTGTAATATACAGTAGTAATATTTAGGTAGTTCCTCTACAATTATATACATGCCCGTCAGCACTGATGTTGCGGGTTCGAGTCTTACTGCGGACAGGGTGTGCTCGACTACAATTTGATTGACAAGGATTGACAGTTTTTTTCTGCCGAAGGTTGGGGGTTTTCTCCGGTACTCCCTAATAAAGACTTGACGCTTCGATATAACTAAAAAACTGCAAAAAGCGTAAACACAGTTCAAACAAACAAACAAACAAACAAATAAAGAAATTCATAAGGCTATACTTATCAAAGACGATCGAACAACTACAATACTTTACCTTATCACCAACTAAGTATTGCCCACCATTGTCAGTCAACATTTTTTCAACATACTTCACGAATCTGGGAAGAATTACTTCTTCCAGGTTCTTTCTTAATTCTTCCTGTAAAAGTATTTACTTTCTATACAGTTGTAATATACTCAACAAAAAAAGGACCACTTTCTTCTAAACGCTGCTTTATGTTTACTACGGATTTCAATTTGCATTCGAATTTCCACCCTACCCCCCCTTTCCACCAACATCCCCACCCCACCCCAATCTGCAGAACCGGTAACAGAGATTTTCGGCAAGTCCTGCTGATTGCCTCTGTTTTTGGTGCAGAGACCATTACTCATTGATATAATACCTTTATTTGGAAAATATCTAGTGGAATCGGATATAGAAACATAACTTTTCACGCGGCATTCTCTTTATCTATCCAATGTAAGCAGTTGTTCTAAACAACTGTGGTGGTGCGGAATGTATAAAATTGTCGAGACGTGATACGGCTAGTTATATCTACACTTAAAAAAATGTATGTGATAATTAATAATATTTAAAAAGTAATATTCAACTACGCATTTTTGGATAAAAAATAGTTCCTAACGTCAAACGCATTATGGCGTCACATTTCATTCCCAGAATTCATAGAATGAAGGTCATTCCATTCAAAATGAATTCAAAAAATAAGTTCCAACAAAAGTTTCATCACCTATACAGCTACAAGGTTGTGTATTACCCTGGTTGTACATCCTACAAAATCAGGGGTTTATCATCACGGAGCGAACTTAAAATCAGAACACCTAACTTGAGAGGAAGAGGTTGTATCAATCCCCATTTTAGATACATTTCTTATTGTTATGAAGTTTTTTATTTTAAAATCAATTGATATTTTTCTGTTATTGTCTGTAAAAAAGATTTGACCAATAAGATGTTGCGTATTTATTTCAAACGGAATACAGACAAAATAAAATGCACATAGGTAACAGCCTAGTATATACATTCTGATATTTTTGTTATTTTGGAGCTCAAGTAATTTTAGCTACAATAATGTTTATTTACTGCAGATAAATAATTGCATATAGATCTGAAATATAAGTGAAAATTTTAAAGCGAAGTCAATTATCAAAAATGCCAACACCAGATGTCTTCCAACATACTGTCCAAATGAACAAACATCTAACGGCAAGGATTTTTACTTTCCTAAGCAATACTGTGGATCTGATCTTACCAAGTAACTATGGTCATTACCTTTTTAGTTTCGTCATTCTCTGTAAACCATTTCCGGAATTCTGGTCTGACGTCATTAATTGTTTCTAATACTACGTCACACTTGGTATTCTCCACATTATTCTTTCCATAGAATCCTACGAATATTTTAAAGTTTGATAATAGCAGAATTATAGTAAATAAAAAATAAACCTGTAAGCATCATTTTCGCCCTATGGCTAAATTAAAGAAAATTTGTGCACTATTCCCTGCAAGACATTTTTATATGCATGAAATTTATCTTACGTATTAAATTACGTCAAAACTTTTAACTGTGAATAGTGTATATGTGTTTGATAGTATTTACCAGATAAATAACATCGTAGCACAAAAATCTTAATAAGAAATACTGAAAGTAAGTCTTACTTTCGTAGCAAAAAATAAATAAATTTCGACATGAAAATAAACATTACAGGCACGTAATTGCAGCATACACGTACTTTCTCAATGTTGTAAATACAACGAACCCTTGGTTTATCAGTGAAGTTCAAATTTATTTAAACTGTAAAGGACATTCAATAATATGCATTAAAAAGAAGTTTTACACTAGATTACTCTAAAAAGAGGCCTCTTAAAGGTTTGAGTTAGATCGTTGACTTTTATAGTGTAATTCAGACATGTATATGTGAGAACGTCGGTTGCAGTCTATCAAAGGGGCCTCGGTGGTCGAGTGGATAAGGTAGTTCGTCTACTATTGATCACGTGGTCTGTCAACACTCAGATTTCGGGTTCGATCTCACTGCAGGCAGGGTGTACTCGTCTCCAATCTTAACTGACAAGGATTGCCAATTTTCCTACCGCAGGTCGGCGGTTCTCTCCGGGTACTCCGGCTTCCTCCCAAATAAAACCTGGACGCGATGATATAGCTGAAAAATTGCTGAAAGTGGAGTTAAAACGCCATTCAAACAAACAAATAATCTACCAAACAACAGGCACATAATTTAAATTCAAAAATAATCTTTTTATAGAGTTTTCACAAAGAAATCTCGACTTTAACAGTCTGAGTTTCAAGTCTTAGGTTAGCAATAAACCATTAATAGTGCTTGTTTGTGCTCGTTAGAAGCCATTAAACCCAGCTTACCGGTGTGTTTGAGAGGTCAGTTTTAGGATCAAGTTTAACGTCAGTTTAAGTCAGTTTAAAGTTTTCTAGACTTAACCACCACCTCTGCCCTCCTTTTACAAAGAAATGCATAATTAACTACCATAAATAAAGTACCTCCATATATACATATTTTCAAATTTTGAATCGAGAAATAAGAAATGTTTGCAAAACAATTTAAGTAGATATGTGATCGTCAAAAGTTGTATGGGTAACAGCACATTTCATCCCAACCTTACTTCTTAGTTTTTGAATTTATGTTATATATATACAATGTAATATTTGAAGTATTTGTAAATGACTAGTGTATAGGTGGTTACTTTTAGAAGTTTATAAGTAAGCAATATTAAGCCTACATATTAAAAAGGGGGAACATGAGATAATTAGATTATTTCAGTTTCAATCTAATTAAAATTAATTTTTCACTTGCTCTTGCCCCTTTTTGTTATTGGTCGCTGCAATAACGAAAAGTGAAGAAAGTGAAAGCTTTAATTTTAATTTTGGTTCTGCTTTTCCTCTGGTCCTGGACACGATATTAACTGTAAGGTCTGTGCATAATGATTTTGCTGTTAATTTATTTTTTAAAGACGGGTTTTAGCGTTCATACATCACACCTGGTTGATTAACACTGTATTTTACACTCCACATAACCCCTGTACTTCAACATTTTATACACGTAGAGGGATCAATTTCATTGAAATTTAAATTAACATAAATTATAACATACCAAATTCTCTAGCTATGTATCTTTCTATAGCCCCAGACTGTGGGAAATCTTCTCCATCAATTGTCAGAACCGGTACCTGCCCAAGTGGCGTAGCTGTAAGATAAGGAACTCTAATACAAATTTAAAGAAAATTATGTTTAATTGTAATAGATTTTTACTCGCCTACGCATTCACTCAAAAGTGCTTTTGAATTTATACAAGTCAGCTCTCCTTCCCTCCGTCTTATACGGATCTGAATTCTAGACAAATATATAGGTAGAACAGTAGTAAATGTTTTGGCTATAGTCGAAAACACTAACATTTCTGTGATTTGCATACCTTTCTAACATTGATCTGCATTTACCTGGACTAGGAAATTAATAAACTTTCATTTTCCATTAAAAAAATATATGCCATATATATCCGTGACCAATTCCTCTTTTCGCTAGTTAGAACATTTTGAGACGCTCCCACTTTTACATGCAATTTCTAATGCAGTGAATGTGAAAATCCTACATTGTTAAAAAAATTAATAAAATTTTATCTTGAAAGATCTGAGAAAAATTTTACCACTTTTTAAAACTTAATATATGCAGGAGCTTACAGCTAAAAAATTGCACACATCTGACCACTATTGACCAAATCAGAACACAATGTAGTATTCAGTACAGGACTTAATGTAGGGTACAAAATCTGGTAATCTGTTACTGGTACACATTTACTACTGTTTTACCTTAAATCTAGAGACATCATTAGCCTAAACGAATTTCAACACTTTATCGTTAAACGAATTCTTGACTTAAAACCATTACCGAGATCCGATATGTGTCAAAGTTTAATCGGACTTCACCCAACAGTTGCATGTGTTGACAAAAAGAAACTGACATTCCTACAGAAACTGTGTACGTTATATAATAAATATGTTACCAACAACTATTTGTATATAGGCTGTTTGCCTACTTTATTAACCCTACAGAACGACATATTGGATTCATTGCCGATATCATCAACATACTGTACAAATATAATTTTTATTCGTATCTAATGAACTTTATATTCGATGATAAATTTCCGTCCAGAACCCAGTGGAAATTAACTGTGAATTGTGCCATTGACTCTATGCATACAAAGGAGTGGAATGCAAAAGTGACAAATGACTCGGACTTCCAAAGTTCAGATCCATCCATAAAATTAAAATTGTAGTCCAGCAAAATTGTAGAAACTCGCTAGTTCCAACCAAGAAGTGAAAAAGTCTTACATCATATCAAAACTAATAACAGATATACCAAATTCATTTCGAGGTACATGTTTTATTTGTGACAGACAATTCTTTGATATTTATATCCACATATTCTGCAACTGTTAGGGGACATTTGTTTTACAGAATGCCTTTTGGGATGCCGTGAAAGAAACGTTTCCCCTTGAATTCTTTAACAAACATTTCGGAAAAGACAAGGAAAAATTCTATCAAATTCTCCTTGGTAAAAATATCGACGACAGTGATCAGCTAGTCGACTATGACAGTTTCCTTTTATTACGTCATAGACATATTGTTCAATCTTTAGCGCACTATACATGTAGCAGATTGAAACGTTTCTCAACGTCGTGTGCTAAGGCATGAACGGTTGTCAGCAAGAGCTGGAATCAGGATATTTTAGTTCATATAGTCATGTAGATTGATATTTCGATTTTATAATGTTGCTTACACCCGTCTTTATACTCTCCTATTATTTAGTTACTCATATTATCTGTACATTGTATTTCATATAATCTCATATAAATGAGGAAATAAAGATATGAATGGTTTGGAGACATAAAGCTTGTTAACTTTACACATTGAGACGATTAGCATTTTATTAAAATAATGGTGGAAGTAATTTGAGTTATTTGGTATAAAATTACCCGTATTAAGTACATGTATCAACTCGATCGAGCAATATCAAGAATATATATTATTTAAATCTACTATCATTCCAAACATCTTTTGATAAAACTACGTGTACATGTGTATTAACAAAATCGATACATGTAATGTCATATAATATAAATACGTACATGGTTTGATTGCTGGCCAGTTCTCTCGTGGAATTCGATTGTCTTCATATTCTCTTCCGGCTAATGCAAACATAAGTCGGCAAGTTTCAGCTCTGCCCTTTGCATTGAAGTAAGAGAGTTTATAAGCAGCCATGTCAGTCCTGATTGTAGAAAGTTGTGTAACACAGATCGTAGAAAGATATATATATATATATGTGATACGTTCTACATGTTCACCTTAGTTAACTCGTTTTTTGTTTTACACGTTCTACATTATGACCTCAAGACTGGATCTGCAATTAAGAAATTGGATTGCTTCTTTATCAATTTAAAAAAAATATTTATATTTGCCTTTATCCGAAATTATTTAAAGGTGTGTGTTGGGTAGATGAGTGTTACCGATTACGACGAGGGAGTTTGTTGAATGTATGGGTTCAGGCTACAATGGTGAATTAGCTAGGATTTTACAAACAAAATGCTGATATGTTCGAATATATTGGGGTGGGGTTGGGGGAAAATAGACTTCATGTTAAGGAATACAACAAATTTAACATTTTAAAAATACTTCCATTGAATAATTCAAAATCCGGAAACTATGTTTGATCTACCCCTTGAGTTTGAAATTATAAGGGCACATCAGAGACACCAAGGGCTGCCTTTTACCTTGACCTATATTTTTAGAAATTACCAATGAAGGTAGGCTGAGAACCAAACTTTAATACAAAGGGAATGATTTTAACTTTCCTAAAAAGAATTTTCCATTTTTGTGGAGGTTGTTCCAACATTCCAGCATCACCTGCATATGGAGTGTATATCTCCCAATTTATCGTGTTCTTAAGGGCTTGATTTCCTTGATAGAGGGTTTCTGTTGACAGAAAAACAACTTTTCCAGGGGTTCACAATAGCAAGATTGAAGTCATCAGAAAAAGTTACCGTAGTTATGACTTTTTTGTTGACCGTTACTTAATATCTGTTACGAATGACCATTGTTATCCGTTCGTAGTAACAACCCACATTCCCTCCTTCTTTCTGTATTATGACTACCCCCGAATATGACTGCCACGGCGGGTGCATGCGTCGAGCAGGAGATGACCATCCCGGAACAACAGGACTCTTTAAGTTTCACTCAGTCTGTGTCTTTTGGGTTGTGTGTCTGTTTGTTTTGTGTTTGTCAATATGACCATATGAAAAACCAAGAAATAAATGAATTTTCATTATGAAATACGTATACTGTTTTGTTTATGAGCAAGTATTATTGTTGTCAATGTTAAGATGAATACGTCGTTTTCAAGATAGGTAGTTAGATGTATCTTATCACGTGATTTATGGTATCACGTGATTTTATTCAGGGCACTTTCCTTTACGCACCGACTTTTAACATCGTGTGAACGGCATAAACGGAATAAAACTTGACTACCTTTCCATAAATTTATTTTTAGTGTTGGCTATGCACCCTGGCACAACACAGCAAGGGTTTCGTTTTGCATCCTCTTTCTTACGTCGTCCCATTTCGTAACAAACGTTGCCGTTGTAAACTAAAAGTGCCCTAAATTTTTTTATGACGTCACGTGATCAACATTACAATTTCCACCTCCTTTAACGAGAGCGATTATATCTTGAAAACGACGTATTGAGTCACTCCAATCCAATTGTTGTTTTATTTATGAACAAAACCTAACCGTCAAATGAATTAATCACTTCTATTAATATCAACAATTCCAGACAATATCAAGAAAACTAATGAATTGTTTTAGTTAGTCTGAAAACTGAACCCGTCTCCCTTTAACCCGAATTAAGTCATGATACTCCATTGTGAGAAAATAGAAATTCAACAAAAAAATGTATATAGATCAGAGGCTAACGTTATAAGCAAATGTGGTCAGGTAAAGACTGTCTTTGAAGGCTTTCTTAAGATGCAGTGCAAAATTTGGACGCCTGACAGGAATGGTGCGACAGACAGACGGACGGACATTTGCACATATCTACAAATTTTTATTATTATTCACATTGTTGAGAGTTAAGGTGATAATGTAGAACTTGTGACACAACTTGATCGATATGCATGGTGGCCTGCTTATAAATACATAACTGCAAAGGCTAGAATAGAGGTATTGTCAATACACGTGACCTATTAAGTGTTTAACTATTTATTTTTTTTGTCAACCAATTTAAATACAGAAACAACATTTTCACTTTTTTATGTTCAATTATTTTATATTTACTTAAAACGCTTTTCATCATAAATTACATGTAGTCATGTGTGACTCGGTAAATAAACACGTTTTCTTAGTTCACCTTATTTGAAAAGGGTGCATATTTTGTTATTTAGCGAAAAGGTAGCCTGTCCTCCTAAGGTATTACGTCAACAGGCTATATGACAGTACTTGCATTACCGTCAACAGGCCATATGACAGTAGAACTATTAGCGTCAACAATCTATATGACAGTACAAGTATTACCATCAACAGGAAATAAATGACAGTAGAAGTATTACCGTCAACAGGCCAACAGGCTATATGACAGTACATGTATTACCGTCAACAGGAAATAAATGACAGTAGAAGTATTACCGTCAACAGGCCAACAGGCTATATAACAGTACATGTATTACCGTCAACAGGAAATAAATGACAGTAGAAGTATCATCGTCAAGAGGCTATATGACAGGAAATGTATTACCGTCAACAGGCTATATAACAATAGAAGTATTACTGTCAACAGGCTATATGATAGTACATGTATTACCGTCAACAGGCTATATGACAGTACATGTATTACCGTCAACAGGCTATATAACAATAGAAGTATTACTGTCAACAGGCTATATGATAGTACATGTATTACCGTCAACAGGCTATATGACAGTACATGTATTACCGTCAACAGGCTATATAACAATAGAAGTATTACTGTCAACAGGCTATATGATAGTACATGTATTACCGTCAACAGGCTATATGACAGTACATGTATTACCGTCAACAGGCTATATAACAATAGAAGTATTACTGTCAACAGGCTATATGATAGTACATGTATTACCGTCAACAGGCTATATGATAGTACATGTATTACCGTCAACAGGCTATATAACAATAGAAGTATTACTGTCAACAGGCTATATGATAGTACATGTATTACCGTCAACAGGCTATATGACAGTACATGTATTACCGTCAACAGGAAATAAATGACAGTAGAAGTATCATCGTCAAGAAGCTATATGACAGGAGATGTATTACCGTCAACAGGCTATATAACAATAGAAGTATTACTGTCAACAGGATATATAACAGTAGAAGTATTACTGTCAACAGGCTATATGACAGTAGAAGTTCATACTTATACACTAATTACAGAATATAATTCTCAGTTCTACAATACAGGGTCTTTATGACACATTTGTCCTAGTGTTATATCAACACGATTATCAATTAAATATTCATCTATTTATTGTAATAATGAATTGTAATTTTGATGTTTTATTCCGGCAACAGTTTTATAACAACAGAGAAGCATGCCAGCACAAAAAAAAATAACATACATCTTTATCTAGAGTTCGTACTGCACATTCATAGTAATTTGTACGAGCATTTGTCTTGGTTGTAAAACATAACCGGAACATCTGATACTTAAGTCACTTAATAAAAAGGCCATATCTAAAGTGTCGACTTATACCGCAGAGGGACCGGTTTACTGTTTTGTCTCGGTTGCCATTGGAAAAGTACAAAATGTTTACATAGATGGATCTATGATTTCATGTCAAGAGTGGGAACTTAATTATTTGGCGACGGGGTCTACTTTTAATTTTTAGTAATATTATTACCGTACCCAAACTTTTGAAAATCTTTCAGTTTGGGGGGTGGTTGATGGAAGGCCGCACTTTCGGTTTAAATAATTGTCTGAAATATATTATTCAAATTAGTTTTATAATCTAGCATGCATATAAATGGGACAGTGATGATCTTGATATAAAAACAACTCGTTGATATTGTGGTCAGTGACCCGATGGAAACGGCTAAAAACGGCTATGCAAACATTGTATGGTGTAAGTATTCTGAACGATAAATATTGTTTATTAGTGTGTTTTTCAAAGTAACGAGTACGACTTATGAACGGAGATTTACAAATACTTTTAAATAGTACATTATTCAATGAAACAAAACACAAATAAATTGAGAAATGGGGGACAAGTGTAAAATGAATGAATGAATGAAGAAATTAATGAATGAATTAATGAATGAATTAATGAATGAATGAATGAATGAATGAATGAATGAATTAATTAATTAATTAACTTATTTATTTATTATTTTTTTATTTATTTATTTCGTATCTCGGTCATTTTTTATTATATTTTTTACGTATACCAGTATAAATTGCACTGTTAAAATTCAACGGTCTCACTATTGAAGAGGAGTCATTTCGGATTAATCAGAAACAAATTGCACATACACTGCACGGTATTACCCAAGAAAATGTGAAACTTATATAAATTAGATCATACAAGATTAAATATACTTAATATTAGCGAGAAATTACGTTTGTGTAGCATTTACGTTATTACATTACCTGTCAGTTTAAGTTTCTTTGTCTATATTTACTTGCGATTATTTTGTCGAAATATTATTTTGCAGCCGAAGGAATTGGAATTAATTATTCTGCGTAAAAAATCCTTTGCTGCGAGTTATTTTAATATCAAATACATCTACACCGTTCACTCAAATTAAAAACGTTATTGCAGATTTGAGGGATAAGCTATAGAATACATAAGGGGCAATCACATCTCTTAGTTCAAAGCAAAAATACAAAGCTATGGAACACACAAAAACAAACACAGAACTGGACAACATCCAAACAAAGGCCAACTTCATCAAGAAATTGAAAGTGAACTAGGATTGATATTACGGAAAAGTAATCAGTAATTGTCTGTTGCAACACATCCGTCGTCGCAGTAAATCAAGGGTAAGTCAATTCAGAAAAATAGTATACTTTACAAACTCTATAAAAACGTTTTGAGAGAAAGATATTACGTTTGTGTACATGATTTCTTCTATACAATTTCTGCAATGCAAACAACATCCTGTCAACCCCGTTTTTGCAGTTTTTTTATTGGTCGAATAGCTTGATCATGTAAATAGTGGTATTCCCCCATAAGCTTTTGGAAAACATATTAGTGGGAAAACGTCAACTCCACGAAGCCGAAGCGGCACAAGAAGGAAAATAAATCTCATCCACGATACATCATTGGAAGTCATTACTTTTGTCGTAGAGGAAGTAGACAGTCTTCTTTAGGTTTCGATTTCGAGATGTAAATCAAAATATGGAGCGCGATCTTTTAGTGTCTGTAGCTCTTTTGAATAAATAAGATTCAGAAAGTTACCAACTCGAGGATTGTTTTGTGTAAAGACATCATCAATGTAACGCATCCATATATTCAAGTACTTGGCTAGCTTGCAGTCTTTTTTATCTGCAAGGTATAAAAAAGATCCGCGTCATATGAATGGAGGAACAAATCGACAATCAATGGCACACTCCTTTATGTAATACGAATTGTCTGTTGAAAAACACGAATAATAAACAGAAGAAGCATGTCAATGATTGATTATCCGTAAATTTGTTTTCAGCTTTTAATTTATTGATGACAAACAAGTCTCTGTATGACCGAAAACCAGACATATGTATGTAGCAACATTTAATCAGTGTGCCAATACAATGTTTGTATAGTTATTATTTCGAATTGTCTCCCTTCTTACAGGTTTTTTTATTACGCCGACATGCAGGATAGAAAAGAGATGCAGCAAATGGGAAACAAGTATTGATATTAATGCAAACGTTAAAAAGTATTATTACATGAATAGAATTTTACGTGTTTTCGATTGGTCTAAAACCAACTTTTCGGTCACGATAAATCGCAACAGTACTAAAATTACCTAAAATGTTTGTACGCTGCACGATTCCGATGCATAGTAGTCAAGCGGAATCCGATATCGACCAGGTTTTAGCTAATCAGAATAACCGTCTTAAAATATTTGTTCGTCCAGTCAAATTGATTGTTTTAATTGTATTGTAATTCATTGACGTCTGCTACGCATACATCGTGCGTGTCAACAACAAATGAGAGAAACGTCGGCTCTGCGATATATTGATTCATTTATACTCTTCTCAATATTTCAAACTGGAATTTCAGGATTATCAGCAAATTAATATCAAAATAAATATTAAATACAAAATATTAAGGGTAACTAGCATTTTAAAAATTACAAAATTTAAGTAGGTGCTCCAGTAGAAAAGGCATTCTCTGGAGGTGGTTTTATTCATGTAATAAAACAATCAATGACTGATATACGGTCGATGTCAGGATTTATCAGCCCTCAAAAATGTATATTTACATAGTACATTTTCTCTGGCTGATAAATCCTGATAGCGACCTATATCAAAGTCATTAATTGTATATTATCGTTCGGACTTTTTGTTGCAACAATATGAAAAGTAACAATTTCATTGTGTTGTCATCCTTCTCGTGTCATATCATTCTTTTGAAACCAATACATAAAAAGGCATTGGCTTCGAATACACAGTTGTTTTTATTGTCTTTTAAATATTAATATTTTCAAACTGGAAAATAACATTATACAAGTAAGTAACCACGTAAAAATATTGTCTTTCGAATCACTTGCAACGTGTTGCTCCATTTATAAAAAAAGTCACTTATATACTGAGGAAAGTGGAACCTGTGATTGCACGATTCACCACTACTGACAATACATCTATCACATGTAATTATTATTCTTTAATATGACCACGCTGTGCCAGTATCCCATTACCAAACCCACAGTGCACCGTGCACCGCGCCGAACCTGTATGACCTGTATCTGAGAATGTGACTAACTAGATCTTCAAATCGAACCTTGAAAGTGCACCGACCCAGGGTCTGATCTTCTAACCTTCAAGGTAATTTCATATTTATATAACCAATTTCATAGTTTACAGTCCAATTTGGACAATCCTTAAAAAAACTTAAACTAAAAGAACTTTAATGTTGGTTATTATGTTGACATTTCAATTTAAAACTTGCTCTTCGTACTGTTTGACCCGTATAAATAGAAAACATTTGCGGTAAATAATTAGCTTATAATTATAATTACATTGGAAGTGTTATCTATATTTATATAAAAATATCTATTTAAAAACCAGAAGGAAAACATGTACTTTAAATTCACTATTCTTTAAAATTTCCATTGGAAAATTTTTTTTTTTATTAAAGTAATAATATGAGATAAACAAAATAGAAGTAATATTTAATAGTAATCATTTTTTTACAGATTGTTCGCCTTTAGGACACTTTTTTCCATATAAACCTTTTTGGTTTATGATGTACTGATTCTTAACTAAGTTTTCCTTTTATATTGTAACACGTTGATTTAAAAACAATTAGGCTAACAATGAGTGAAGTGGTTAATCTTTTAACTTATTGATCTGATATTTTATATCCATTTTGTTATATTTTTCAATTGATAATTACCATGGTACATTAGCGAAGGCAACAACGTCGATAGGAATACAATTGGACGCACTTGTCTATACTATGATATGATGGATTTTCAATTTCATTAAAATATAGATTCCTTAAAAATAAAGAGCATGACTTGTTGTCTGATCAATGAAAGGATAATTTGACTACTTTCCTTGTTAGAAAGCAGGAAACTCAAAACATTGTGAAGGTAATTTTTTAAACCTGTATGTAAGTCATTATATTAAATATACTCGGCAAAACAAGCTCATAATAGACTTTTTACAAAGATTTTAATAGATGCATTTTGGATAAATATTTTACAATAATACATATAGATATTCACTAAAATTGTTTTAATTGAAAAATATTCAGTTCATTCCTTAGAGATTATTGAATAAAAATCACTGTCACGAATACTTCCGGTTACTTTTAGGTTAGTACCTTGTATAAACACCTCTAGTCGCCAGCAATGCTTTGCATCTTATTAGCACAGAGTCAATCAATGGTCTTATTATAGTCCGCCATTACCGTTGCAAAATTTAACGGAGCTGATCGAGGAGGGTCTGTGGCGGAGGTTGACGCTGGCCAACACGGTTATCCATCTGGTCTTACAAGTGTTCTATCGGATTCAAATCCGCTGATTTGAAGGCATTGGTAGCACATTAATGCTGTTCTGCTCAAGATAGTCCCTTCTCAAGCGATATGTGTTAGAGATGTCAGTCTTGTTTAAACAACTCCATCTGCCGGTCAACTAATCGAAATAGGTGAGGTTGGAGAAGTTTGTCTCTATACCCTTTGAACATTTAAATTACCTGGAAATATACCAGTTCTGTCGTACCGTTGTTCTGGGACCATTCTTAGACGGTTCCCAGTACTCGACCCACGGAGCAGCCCAGCGCGTCCCCGGGTGGCGGATAGGGGAGACCCTCGCGTTGGAGGGTTGTCAGGTCATAATGCGGAAAGCCTGACCGCGGACCATAGTGGGTAATATGAAAGCTTATTTGGGTCACATTATGTGGTGACAGAAAAAATAAATAAATACAAATCGTGGCCACGATAAACAAATCGTGGCCACGGAAAACAAATTGTGGCCACGAATTGCTAAATCGTGGCCACGAATTACTAAATCGTGGCCACGATCAACAAATCGTGGCCACGAATTACCAAATCGTGGCCTCGAATTACCAAATCGTGGCCTCGAATTAACAAATTGTGGTCACGAATTACTAAATCGTGGCCCCGAAAAACAAATCGTGGCCACGAATTAACAAATCGTGGCCACGAATTACTAAATCGTGGCCACGATAAACAAATCGTGGCCACGATAAACAAATCGTGGCCACGAATTAACAAATCGTGGCCACGAATTAACAAATCGTGGCCACGAATTACTAAATCGTGGCCACGAAATGCTAAATGACCACAACCACAATATAATAAATCGCGGCCATGTTTTAATAAACCACAATATTTGACATTTATCGTAGGCACCTTTTTCCTAATAGCCATCACTGTCAATACACGAAGTGAAAAACTATCATACAAAACTGAGCAGCATGAGACGAGATAGACTTATACGTAAATATTTTAAAGAGGGACTCACAAAGAAAGAGATTTGTGCAAAATTACTTATCAATAATGGAGTAATAGTGAGCGAAAGTACCGTAAAAAGAACACTTAACATATATCGATTATTCCGTAGAAAAAACAAGTCGGACATTTTGGAGGTCGCACTGTATATTGTAAAGGAACTTGATCAATCTGGTGCCATGCATGGATATCGATGGATGCACGCAAAGTGTTTGAAAGCTGGTTTTATCGTATCCTAAGAGGAAGTGCGTTTACTTTTAAATATAATTGACAACGAAGGAGTAAAACTTAGACAAAGAAGAAAACTACGAAGACGTGAATATTTCAGCAGAGGAGCCAATTTTGTCTGGCACATAGATGGCTATGATAAGATTAAACAGTTTGGAATATGCATACATGGTTGTGTGGATGGCTTCTCACGCTTTATTGTATGGCTCAAAGCATGGAATACGAACAATGATCCTCGGATTATAGCACGTTATTTTGTGGATGCTGTAAAAAATAAAACAGGCTGTCCAACTAAAGTACGAGTCGACAGAGGCACTGAAAATGGAGATTTAAGGCAATTACAGTGTTTTTTAAGACGAGATCATGCAGATACTTTTGCTGGTCAAAAAAGTTTTTCATATGGTAGCAGCACGAGTAACCAACGCATTGAGCGGTTTTGGGGAATCCTACGAAAAGAATGTATACAATATTGGATGGATATTTTTGGCATGATAAAAGATGAATTGGATTCATTTTCAGGATTCGATTTACATTCATGAAGTTAATTCAGGTAAAACATTATTTATTTATTTTTACGTTGGTCCCTGCAAACAAAAATAGCGTCTTTAATGTAAGATCGTTGGTCAAATGAAGACTAAGTTAGAGGAGACAGAGAGAATGAGATTATGAGAAACGTTGGGAGAAAGGAGAATATAGGATCAGCAGAAATGAGAAAAAATAAAAGGGATATTGAAAGTACAAACGAGGTAAAGGAAGACAGAGAAAAAAAGTGATCGGAAATACTAAGGGTGGCACAATGTATCCTTAGGAACCAAGTGACGGGGAGAATCTATTATGCTTGGATTAGTTTTTTTCTTTATTATATACGGCAGTAGGTCGTAATATGGTATGAGATATTTTGGCTCGTGGATGCCCCTTGTTTTTCTTGTAAGATCCGCATGTATATGCAAGCTGGTGGAATATCCTGCAGATGTTATTGCTCAATGCAATATGATTGGCAATTTGATTTGTACATTTTTCCTCGATGTTTACCATTTTATCAAAAAAATGTCAGACTGTACAAAACATTGCTTGCTGACGTGTTCAAGGGTTGTCTAAAACTAGCATAAGGCAAAGAAATACTAAAGAGTCAATCCAATCTCGTAGTCCTAAAACAAGAATACAAAACCAAATCATTAAAAATATAAAAATAATAATCATAACCACCACAAAAACTCAATTTTCAAACATATGATCTAAGGAATTGTTACCTAAGAAGGTCTGCATATTGTAATGTCTTAAATTTGTTTATGACCTTTTATCAGTATATTTTTAGCGTTTTGTACAATTTGACATATTCTAACAGTTTTTTTATCTAAATGTTTATTTTTCAGGATGAATTGAACGACGTAATAAAAGTGTGGAATTCGCATAGTCTTCAGAAAAGACATAACAACATTAACATTCAAGGAAAACCCATTTTACTTTATACCATTCCGGAGTATTATGGAAAGCAAAATTGTCTTTGTAATGTATACGAAAGAGATATTCAACTTTGCGACGAAGAAACGATAACCTTAAATCATATGAACCCTTGTGATGACACCATATTTGAACTATGTTCTTTATTAATGGAAGAGAACAATTGGGTTAATCCAACAGACGCAGATGCTGGTGTAAAATTGTATCTAGAGTTGAGAAGAGAAATAAGAGATAGCTTAAATGTTATTCGATGACAAATCGGTTATAAATAGCAAAATAAAATTATTCTTCGTTTTAATTAATTTATTTTATTTTATTTTTGTCAAATAAAATAGTGTACATAGTGTTTTAATTAAAAAAAAGGGGGGGGGGGGGGTAAAACAAACTTATCGAACGTGCATACCCATCTCAAAATCCAAGGGAAGTGAGGAATCAGAATAGGACTAGGTCAGTTTAACCATTTAATCAAAATGATGTTGAAATATCTCTTTTTTTTGCCTAACCGGCACCACCTTTGTGTCGGGTGTGGTATTACAATAACTTGGCGTCCTTCGTTCATCGCAAATTCTTAGAGATTTTTTAATGCGTAAACTTTTTGTCAGTCATGTGTCGTCAAATTTGTCCATTTTCATTGATATATTTTCATGGAAAATGTCTTTCGTTACATGTTTAGTCAGTGTCGCTACAAGTTTGTTTAGTCTTTAGTCATTGTCGTTTGTGAAAGGTTTAGTCAGTGTAGCTCCTGATAAACTACAAAACATAATTTCATGAAATTTTATATGCGTCTAGGGATTATAAGTAGAAATATATATTTAAACGTAGGGGCGACAAATTAATAAATTAATACAGTTATTATAATGATTATACAACAATAACATTTTACGTAGTACAGCAAACAGCGGTAATGGCATTATTGGCTTATTGGTGAGCTACTGTCATCACTTGGCGTCGGTCATCCTCGTCGTCGTCTCTCGTCGTTAACATTCTTACAAAAATCTTCTCATCTGAAACTACTGGACCAACGGTAACCAAACTTGGTAACAAGCATCTATGGGGTCTACTTTAAAGATTTCTCAAAAGAAGTGGATCGGACAAAAAAGATGGCCGCTGTGGCTAAAATTATAACATAGGGGATGACCACCTTTAAAGCATCATAACTCGAAAACTATAACAGATAGTACAAATCTGAAGTGACAATCCTTGTTCAGAATCAAAAGCTCTACAAAAGTCTCCATTGGGTTGATGTTGTCAGACCACTCCTTGTATGAGTTATCTTTCTTGCAATGTAAAAAATAGCGATTTTTGCCATTTTCGGCTTATAACTTGAGAACGATAGTAGATAGAGAAAAACATTCAAATGCTGAAATGTTCTGTCTAATAAGTATAGCTGAAGTCTGGTTTGAAATTGTCTCTTGACTTCTTGTGGCAGCTTTTGCTTCTAAAATGAACAAAATTACAGGTGAGAGATACAGCCCTTGGGCCTCGAGTTAACCTTTATCCTCTATTAATCTGCCCATCTGTCACAACGAATGCCTAGGGGCACAATGAACGTGGAGATATAAGTATATTTGCCCACAACGAACCGCGGAAATATTTTCCTCCGCAGTTATTACACATGTCCAAAATGACATTGTACCTATAGCTCCGCGTTCATTGCGCCCCTGCGCATTCGTTGTGGCGGCTCCGATTCGTTGTGTTAGAATACTCGGCGTGTTAATAGGACAGTTTAATTTAAATAAAAACTTTATGGACCTAAATTAATTAATGTTAGGTGAAACTAAATATAACAAGATATTGATCAGCATCCTGATTACAGCCCAACTCTGCTCAAACTATTAAATTAGACTTTCATAATACTTGTTATTACACAGACTTTTACATAAATTGATTAACATATATATTTTGTAGAAAGGCATTCTTGCATACCTACATGTACGTGTAGATTTTTCAGTGCGACAATGTTTGTAGAAGTTACGATTAATTTAGGTTTTAATTTTCACTCCCTAAACTACTGTCAAAATTAAACTGTAGGTAGCCTACGACTCAGTATATATGTTGTTGTACATAGAAATGTCATAGCAGCAATAGGTAAAGTTATGCTTTAAATTTAATTCCTTGACATAAATTTCATATTTCAGGAATGCACCTCAGTATTTAGTATCTTAGTAGAACTCGTTTTCCTTAAGATGCACACCACAGATTTGTTTTCATGCCGTCATTCAGAGAGAGTCTACAAGACTGACACCCACTCATTCTAGCACTCATTGCATATCATTTTAAAGCTAAGATTCTGCATTTTATTAATAAAACTGAATTGAACTCACGTAAAATAACCATTGGCCACATGATATCAAGAAATTTTGAATAATGTTTAGCAAAAAACAAGAGGTGAGCTAAAAAAAAACAACAGCGATGCTTAAATCATGAAGCAACGTCCGATATAGATGTACAGCAATTGTTAAAATTATATCGCAGAACATGCAATACACCTGAACATGTGGCATTTTATCTTTCACTATAAACCACAAAAATAAGCCTAGCGACATATCTAGAGCTAAATAGTTGTTGCAGAGATGATCACTTTTTATACTCCACCTGTTTCATTTTTTTTGTTTTCATTTTGATGTTTAGTTACTTTAAAAGCTTGTACACCACTCAGGAAGCTCAGTTAATTTCAACATCTAAGATGAACTGCTTTCCTGTACAACAATACATCGTGCACTTTGTTACAACCCTAGATACCTACGAGGAGGTATCACCCGGTTACCGAAAGCTATATTTTTATATAGCCTATGTAGCCAAATGGTCTAGGGCGCTGGACATAGTGCAGGCGGTGTTGCGATAGATGTCACAGCAATACGGGTTCGAATCCCGCTGAAGGAACGACCAAAATTTGCGTGGGCAAATTTGCAATTCTAACATCGTTGGGAAGTTATTTAGACGTTATATATTTGCGTGCGTGCGCAAATTTGCAGATATAAATGTACAGTAAATAATTCCGAAGCAGATGCCAAATGACAGCTTCGACCAACTTCCTTTTATTCCTGGGCTTAGATAATTCTTAGCCCCTACCGACTTCGCCGACCTTGCAGTAATTATATAAAATCGTTTATTTTAGAAATGGCAGCCATTTTGGAAATTTTCGGCTCCACGCCTCACTGACACAGGTACTTGTTTCTATCAATGTGCGGCTATACTATCAAAGGGGGTCGACTACCCATATCAGTAGAAGATATGATTGTATAGCCGCACATTGATAGAAACAAGTGCCTGTGCTCACTGATGCACCCCTTACAAACCCTAGGTATCATTGAGTCGGTAAAAAAATTGGCGATTCTTTGCACGCACAATTTAAGGATTCTTCAATATTCTTACGCCTCGCGGATTTCAGGCCGAATATCAAGGAGTGTTTTTTTTTTTTCATCCACAAAAATGTAGTTCTGATATTAATGAATTTACTCAGCTTCTGTTTATGAGAGTAGTGAATGATACCGTGATCGTCCTTGTATGCAGCAACGCGTTGACTGTGTATTTACCTGTGATAATCGGTCAGTGACCCATTGTAACATTTAGGTCACGCAAACCTTGTCAATCATTGCCATTTAAAGTCAACACACAATGAACAGGTATCAAAATGCAGATGTATGAATGATTTTGAAAGCGTTGTTTGAATTCCGAGAGAAGATGATTCTGTAATTTTTTTTTAGAATAGAAAATGAGACGAATTTTCCAGATCTTGTAATGGTGACTAAAATTCCTGATTTTGGTTACAAATATTAGAAAAAACAAACATTCACAAAACTCTGAATTATATCTAAAAATGACTTTTTTACGATTAGCGACTATGAAGACCTTCCGTCTATGATTTTTTCTTTAAATTGGAGAATCTTCAGTATACCTGAGAAGGCAGCCATTTTCAAATGTAAGGCTGTAGGCCTCACTTTAGCAATTTTGACCTTGCAGTAATTTTATAAAATCACGATGAGCTGAACAATTTTGTAATTCTAAATTATTTTCAAGCTTTTAGATTTTTAAGTTACAAAGAAAAAATAATCGTCGGACCCCGAGACTGATTATGCTTCGTCACCTCTGTCCATGATGGAGGGAGGTGACGATGCGTAATCAGCCGCGGGTTTCCGACGATGAGAAAAAATGTAAAATAAGTATCTACCTTCCATGGGTAATAACTCCTAAAAGGGGTCATCCAGCATTTTTGCATCCAGACCATTTTTATAGGCCTTGATTAGCTTGGCAATTTTGTAATACTAAGTTTTACTCTGGCTCTTCATGTTTTCAAGATATTGAATAAAATCTGTGAAATTGTTAAATTTTGACAATTCAAGGGAAATTACTCCTACAGTGGATCGTTGTACAACTTTGACACCAACGAAGAGTTTGAAACATGTAGAGCTTTCGATTCTGAAGAAGAGGGACCATTTTGGATATTCTCTGTTATATTTTTTGAACTACTTGCACACAACTATGTTTCGTTCCATTGTTCTATTTTTAGCAACGGTGGCCATGTTTTTCGTCATGCATAAATTTCAAAAACTTTGTAGTGCACATCCCAAAGATGATATATGTTAAGTTTCAAAGAAATCTGTTTCCTGTTTCATAAAAGAAATTTTCAAAAATCAGCATAAATTAACTTAAATAAAGAGAGAATGGGTCCATAAGATGCCCCCGCTATAAAGCTTTATATTTCACAAATCTAATTATCGGCAAACAGGAAGTAGCTATCCAAGCCACCTGAAAATCGCTTAGGACATACAATACACCATAGTAAGTCACCCTACCAAATATCAAACCAATATGATGTACGGTTTCTGAGAAAAGTCCGACGAAAATTTGTACGGACGGACATGAGTAAAACTTAATGTCTCCCGACTCGTCGTCGCGGGGGTATAAAAGACAGTTTTAATAACCTCCAAACAGTTCATTGAACAAGTTTGACCCACCCTGCAGTATATATTTTTTGTAGATCTTGATGAGCTGAGCAATTTTGCAGTGCTAATGCTGCCAGTCTCTGGCATTTACGGTTTTCAAATTATAGAGCTAATGAGGAAACATATGCTCATGTTTGATGTCGGAATGGAATAAAATACTATCAAAACGGGGATTAGTGGCGATTTGGGGGTATTTAGGGATCATTTGAATTTGATAAGCTGTGCAAAACAGCACTATAATTTGTAGGCAAATAGGGACACCTTGTAGAATTTTCATATTTCTAGGCCGAAAAGGGGCATTATTGCTTATAGCCTGTAAGATTATTATCTCATATGTTGCTTTAGTGGCACCAACAAAAATACAGTACTATCATTTTTTATTGCATGTTTGCAAAAATAACAGTATCCAAATAAAAACTACGATTTAACATTTATAAAAAAGTGAATCGTCTAACATATGTTTTATATCTAAACAAAAATTAAATGCATTTAAAAACCCGAAATTTTTGTTGACTGAAATTAGGGCCAATATTTATTAATAGAACACCGAAGTATAGATACCAAGTTTTACCAATTAACGACTTACAAAGCTTAATTAAAATTCCCCCAAAACTTTTATACTGCTGTTTAAAATACATGTATTTAAAAATGGATAAGTCAATTGCTCAAACAAAACCTCCAGAATCTGGAGTAGACTACTGCTTGAAGTTGATACAGAAGTCTGCCACTTATATATGGTAAAGGAAAAAAACAGGTGAGCAGCTAAAGTCATTACTAAACACTTCAAACTTTCATTCAAACTTTATAACAATTAAAATTTCAACTCAGATTAAGGTTGAGTTTGGGAAGTAATTTAGTTTGTTTTTTCGGTATGTTTCACTGATAAGTACACATGTGTAGAAACTTTTTGAGGCAGACATTAGCTCTCTCCACAACATTTAATACCAAGCCAATAATAACTAAGTAATTGAAAATTGTCACAATGCAAAAACAAAAAAATATATGAATAATAATCAAATCATATTTGATATTCCTACTATGCTACTTAAGAAAACATATGTCTTAGGCAACCAAAATCATATGGCTTGTCTTGAAAAGAAAAACTGAATAATCTGAAACTTGACTATTCATATCAGCACATTTTGATCATCTTATGTTTATCAAACCATCAAAAAAATTAGTTTGAAAAATATTCTCTTATGAATTACCAATAAAACAAAAATAACAAATTCAACATTTTCTTTAAAAAAAACAAGAAAATCCTATTTCTTAGAAAATAAAGCTTAACTCTACTCAAAATTCTGGAAAAAATATTAATAATTGTCAATTCTGGACAAAGGCCTTCAAACCTACAGCACTAGTTTTATCAGCTAACACATTTAAGTATCTGAAAAAAACATGATAAAAGTAAATTTCTTATTCATGTTGTATACAATATGATTAGAAATGTTTATACTATGTCCATTATGAAAATTCCACTTTTAAGAATGTTACTAAATTCAGCTTTAAACTCAGAAACAGATTTGAAATTATCGGACAGTTCCAGGATGCATCCACAAGTTCTGGCTATCGGTCTCCTTATAGTTTCTTTCATGTGGACGAAATCCACAGTGATCTTTGTTTCTTTGATTTGATCAGTAATTAGATCAGAACCAGTACAATATCTAAGGAAGACTTTAATCATTTCATTATCAAGCTCTCTGATGAATGTTTTAGCTAAACTAATTGTTTTAGCTTGTCCTGGTGTTTGTGGTTCTGAAAACTTTAACAAATCTAAAACCCTTTTGGTATTAGGTACAGCAGAATCATACAAACTCTTCAGTTTGTCAATATTGATCTTCTTTGTTAATGGTTGCAAAACTCTCTTCCAAACATCGACAACAAAGTGAGGATCCTGTACCATCTGTTTATTAGCAATTTCAATAATCAAAGGTTTAAGATTGTCTTTAGTAGGCATTACATGTGACTGATGAGAGTCAAGAATCTCTATTAGTTCATCTTTGTCAACTGAATCAAAATTTTCTATGGCTTGCTTAATACAATTAACTTCTGACAGGGGAATGTATAGGAAAAAACATTCCAATATGTTGGATTCAAATTTGGAAAATAAACATTCCTCAAATATTGTTGGTGAAATACTTATAGGAAAATATCCGACATCAAGGTAACCTTTCAAAATTATCCTTCCAATTGCCTCCCACTCCTCTTCTTGAAACTCATGTCTAAGTTCTGGCACTTTGTATGTGCAGCCAATTGTACACTGTAAATAAAAGTCTGCCCAAAACTCTGTGTAAACATCTCTTAATAAGCCTTCTCCCTCTCCCCTCTCTACCTTGCCACCTGTGAACCTTTTTATTGTTATTTTGTCATTGATAATTGTTTGATCTTTAAAATATGATATCATTTCTGATAAAATATTTTTTTCATGCAATTTTAAAATTCGAGTAGTTTTGTCTTCTGTGGGCTCCATTGCCTCTCCTCCTCCAAACTGATCACCAATAAATAGGTTATTTTGTGAACTTGTTGACTGTAAAGGCAAGGTAACATCTTGTGATCCAAAATCAGTCATCCAAAGATCTGGTAAATCCGTTGCAAAAAAAACTTCCTGGTCACGACTTGTATCTTTGACATCTTTTTCATGTTCTTCATCATTGCTAGGAGCATCATCTATGCCACTAATCCATATTGCTTGGGATAACAGATCTCTTTGTTGTTGGTTATTATTTAATTCTTTGACATCCTTTAATGGCCTTTCATGCTCAAATTTTTCCGTACTGTTGTTCAAAGATTTGTCTGCATCACCTATCTTAGGATCATATAAATCTGAATCAGTTGAATCAGCCTCATTACTTGTGCTGCCTTGTTTTTTTTTGTTGTAACAACATACAAGCGTAAAATTTTTACTTTTGTTTTTTGATACATTTCCTCAACAGTTACTTCATTTTCCATAGGTTCCTGCATGAAATCCCAAACATCAAATTCAAAATCATCAATTTTTCCAATTTTGCTTTTACCTTTTGGAAAAAATATCCTTTTTCCTTCTTCGATAATGTTTTCTCTTTTGGTGTCTTTATCAACTGTCAACTTTCGTGTGCCTCCACCTTTGTTTTGTTTTACCTGGCAAACGGATGATTCGTCATTGTTATAATTAACTATCCAACCAAGGTCTAGGCGTCTTTTAGGTTTTTTAGCATTTTCATTGCCCTTGAGTTTTTCTTTCCTCTGTCTTTTTTTTTGATACTGAAGGTCTATCTGACCCTGATTCTGTTTCTGAACTGCTTTCCTTGTCTTTATGGCTTTGCATCTTTTTTTTCAATCTATTCAGTAACTTGTCTTTGGCCGAAGTGCTTTTTTCTCTTCCCAAACTTTTAATAAAATCTACAGTTGCAATCCTGTCACCATGCCTGGGCATATACTCCTTTAAATCATCAGGACTCATTAATTTAAGGACTTCTGTATCAACCTATCAATAAAAAAGCACACAAAATGATGTGTAAATGAAAAATGATTATAACCCAAAACAGGCAAAAAAACATTTGTCGCAGCCATGGTCTAATAGAATTAAACCTCAATATTATGATTATTCCTAATGAATGGAGAGAATTCGAGGGGATTCTGAACAATGAAGGTCACTTCGGATTTCTTCTATCTAATACTTTTTGAGATATGATGCTCTGAAAGTGGTCAGACTGCTATGTTCTATTTTTAGCATGGCAGCCAAGTTTTTTGTTTAATCAAAAATCTGAAAGGCATTTTTTTGTTAAGGATGTTCAAATAAACATCTTCGCTAGCCAAGGGTTACGATCCGACCCCCCTCCTCTTCACCCTTGGCGGAGATAGTCATATATTTGTAATTCCCGCTCAGAGCCATCTGGTGTGAAATTCAAGTTATGCCCCTTTAATGATTTCATAATTAGCCAATCAGATTCTACCTTTCATATCGATAGTTGGTAGAAGGGTAATGAAATATGGACAAAACAAAAGTCAGCGAAATTGTTTCCAGTTGTTGATAGACGCTAAATGTTTCACTAAATATTACCCTTCTGCTCTTTGACGATAATACAGAAATGCATATACGACACAAATCAACGGCAGCCATTATTTGTTTACATTTTCGATTATACACGTGTGCCCAGCGTGATTTATTAAACACCGATTCTGATTGGTCGCGTACGATTCCGGACACGACCAATCAAAATTAATAAATTTTGTCGCACAAATATATGACTCCGCCAAGGGTGAAGAGGAGGGGGTCGGATCGTAACCCTTGGCTAGCGAAGATGTCAAATAAACAACCTTACAAAATTTTGGGTTTCTGAAATAAATGTTAACAGACGACAACATATGACATGATGGCATGAGCTAACATTTACCTTTGGTCCAGGTGACCATTATCTTGATCCTATGTCAAAAGACATAACAGTTTAGAATTCATATCCTATAAGGACAAGGTCAAAAGCCATTAATGGCAATCCATGTTGGTATAAAACACAAGGACTTGAAGTGATCCACAAACATGGCCTAGAAAGTGAAAAGCATAAAAAAATCTGGAATTTAACCAAGAAGGGCAGGGTCAAAAGTCATCTAAGATCAATCATGTAGGGACATGCCCCACTTTCATAGCAACTCATTAGCAATTCAGCATGCCAAATATTTTAGGCCTGAGTCAAGATATATAAAAGTTAGTAATTTAATTTTAACTTGAAGGGCATTATTTTAAAGGTCATCCAAGTTCAATCCTGTAGGGACAAGACACAAGGCATGCCTCAAGGCAACCCACTAGCTTGACAAATACATGTATCTAAGTCCTAGGTCAAAAGATAAAAAAGTTATGGCTTTGCATATAAAAAACGAAGTTAAATTTGAGGTCAAAGTCACTTACTGGTATGTTGATATGCAACAAATAAGATGAAGATGATATATTAGGGTATCAAACATCTAACCTACATTTAAAAAGACAAAAAAAGTTACAAAATAAAACAACTTATGATAGCATTTAAATTACATAAGGTAAAAGATCAAGGTCTTATTAAGAATCCTTGGTACACATCACATTGTCTTATCATAATACATCCACATGCCAAATATCTTAGTCAATAGATAAAAGGATAGAGAAAGTTTTGGCCCGGACAAAGATTGCTTACAAAAATAGAATTTTTGCCCTTGAGGTAAAAGGTCAAGGTCACATGAAAGTTTAATTTAGATGTGACAAAATGTCTCATGATGATACATCCATGCCAAATATTAAAGACTAGGTCAAGGAATAATTAGTTATTACTTATTATATTAATTAACTTATTGCCTGGACAAGCCATGTTCCTCATATAAACATACATAGATTTATATAACATTTGAAAAATAAGAATAAAATGGAACAATGTACACAGTTGGAATACTATGTCACAAGCAAGGATATTACAACACTAAACAAGTCGCTTCATGGTAGGTTTATGCAGCAGTACTTTTTATAGGTCAGAGAATGTGCAAAATAGCTGGTGCACCTTAATTCTCAGTTAATGATACCTCCTGTTTCACTTTAATTATCATGATTATGGCAAAAAATGGCAAAGTCCATGTTTGGATATGGGAAACCCCAATATGGTTTTAATAAAAAATAAAGAGAATGTGTCCATAGGACACAGATAAGCCCTGCGAAAATCTAAGTATCGGCAAACAGGGAGTGTTTTGGATATCTGGATTGGGATATACAGTACATCATGGTAAGTCACCCAACAACATATCAAACCAATCTATGTACAGTTTCTGGGAAAAGTGTGACGAAAATTTGTTCGTATGTACAGGCATTTTCATAAAACCGAATTATCGGCAAACAGGAAGAAGCTATTCAAGCCATCTGAGAATCGCTTAGGACATACAGTACATCATGGTAAGTCACCCTACCAAACACCAAATCAATCTGATGCATGGTTTCTGAGAAAAGGGCGACGAAATTTCGTATGGACGTATGTACGTACGTACATGAGTAAAACTTAATGCCCCTCCCCCCGACTTATCATTGCGGGGGCATAAAAAACTAGATATCAGGGAGATGTTATCCATCTCTGTGGGCCTGCCATCAAAAGCTCAAAATACTATCATAGGAGGGGAAATAGGTTGAAGTCCCAGAGGTGATACACCTCTTACGACAAGCTGGGCTATCTGCAGGCACATTCTTAACCCAGACCAGTTCAACATCTGCAAGTGTTAAGAAAAAAGTGTGGAAAACTAAAATTTCAGCGAATTTTTCAAAGTACAAGACCCATAACTCTGGTATGACAGCGAAGGGGAACAACCCGATCTGTAACTCATCAAGGTAGCCTCACACACAAAAATCAGTTCAATATCTGCAAACATTCAGAAAACAACAGGCCACAGGAGGCCTGAATCTCTCACCTGGAATATCAAGAGCAATAACTCTTACATTCGGTCATCTGAGAATTTTGCCCATAAAGAGATTTTGTAGAGCTAATCAGGCTAAACATTTCAGTATAATTTAACTGAAAGTTCTCCTCTATCTACTATCATTCCCAAGTTATAAGCCAAAAAACTACAAAAAATCAAAATTTTATTATATTTAAGAGAGATAACTCATATAAGGAATTGTCAGACAACTTTGACTCAATAAGATTTTAGTAGAGCTAATCAAGCTGAACATTTAAGCAATTGAAAGTTTTCCTCTGTCTACTATCGTTTTCAAGCTATAGGCCAAAACAGCAAATATAGCTATTTTTTAGGTTTAAAAACTCCTTTAAAGAGTTGTCTGACAACTTTGATCCAATGGAGACTTTTGTTGAGCTTTGATTCTGAACAAGGAAGGTCACTTGAGATTTCTTTTATCAATTATATAAGAAAGAGTTACGATGCTTTACACATGACAGACGACAACAGAAGCCAAGTGATGACAAAAGCTCACATGCACATGGACCTTTGGTCCAGGTAAGTGAGCTAAAAACAGAATGACACTACTAGTAGGTAATGGCCTGTACAATGTAGCTCATAAATGACATCCTCAAGTTAATAACACACTGGTCATAATGGTTAATAACAAACCTTTTCTTTTTCAAATTTTTCTATCACATCTTCTAATCCTCTTTTTCTCAAAAAAGTAACAAGCTTTTCATGAAGAGCCATATTCAGTTCAGTTTTCTAAATAAAATAACCAAAAAAAATGTTTTATAACATTCAGGCATCTTGAAAGTAATTGAAGTTAAATCTGATGTTTTTGCTTTCTTAGCTTTATTTGTATGAACTGGTGAGCATGCAAGTTAGTTTACAAATACTTTATTAGCACAAACTCACAAGCAATAAATGATAAAGACTCAATGTATATGAAAAATATAACATAAATTTCTGTCTTACTCTATGCCATAGACTTTTTCCATATTTAGGGTAAAAACCTAATTTTGATATTTCGTATTTTTTTGTAATTTTCACTAGCGTGAGTAGCCCTGACAAAATGATTTCAAATCTTGGACTTCTTTCTAAAGGCAGACTGCATAAAACATAAGAAAGCAACCATTTAAAGGTGGAGGGAGGCATTGATTTGTACCCCAAAACTTACTTTGGCAAAAGATTTGTAAGCTATGAAAACCCACAATTATTTTATCCTTGATTGATTGTTATTTTTTGGGGGGAGGGGAAGGGGGCAAGGGGGGTCATCATTTTCCCCCTTTTTTTTTAAAAACAATTTATTGGTTTCAAAAATCCATACCCCCTTTGGATTTTTAAATGGTTTCTGCCTATGAACATGATGAAAAGTAATGGAAAATAATTGTGTATCAGTTTATACTATTGGTGTACATGTAGGTAATCATAAATTTATTTAGAGTTTGAAGTCAAGTTTAGTTCAAGTTAAAATTTAAGTTAACTTGAAATTTTATGGCAATAATTGAGTTCTGACTTGAGTAAGACAATGTAAGAGGTAATACTCAATATGACTTACGAGTTAAGTTGGGTTAAACAAAGAATTTGAGTCAATACTACTCAAGTAGTCACTATTAATGGGTAAACTCTGTCCTTAGAAATTTTATTCTGTTAATAAAATGCTCTGCCCATTACCCAATTTGGGCCCCCATTTCACAAAAATAGTTATTAAGTCTTATTTGTATACTGGCAATAAAACCTATTGGTTTAATGATTCTTTAAGAAAATTTTCAAAAGAAAAGCTTTCTAATAATCATGATAATAATTTTAAAATATTACTCATTTTATCCTTCTTAACCTCTTTGACCCCTTTTAACTCGAAAACTATAAAAGTTTCATTAAATTTGATTGAAAATTGCAGGCAGGGATTAGTATGGAAGCCCATATCGGCCATTTATTTTTGTTTTTTCGAATAAATTGACTTGAATTTTCAAAATACTAATTTGAATTTTCAAGATACTAACTTGAAAATTCAAGATAATAAGTTGAAAATTCAACATATTATCTTGAAAATTCAAGATAATATGTTGAAAATTCAAGATACTTAACTTGAAAATTCAAGATAATATCTTGAAAATTCAAGATAATATCTTGAAAATTCAAGATAATATCTTGAAATTTCAAGATAATAAGTTGAAAATTCAAGATAATATGTTGAAAATTCAAGACACTATCTTGAAAATTCAAGACACTATCTTGAAAATTCAAGACACTATCTTGAAAATTCAGGATAATTAACTTGAAAATTCAAGATACTAACTTGAAAATTCAATATAAAAAACTTGAAAATTCAAGATATACTAACTTGAAAATTCAAGATAAAAAACTTGAAAATTCAAGATACTAACTTGAAAATTCAAGATAATAAGTTGAAAATTCAAGATAATATGTTGAAAATTCAAGATATTATCTTGAAAATTCAAGAAACTATCTTGAAAATTCAAGATACTAACTTGAAAATTCAAGATCATAAGTTGAAAATTCAAGATATAATATCTTGAATTTTCAAGTTAGTATCTTGAATTTTCAAGTTAGTATCATTTTCAAGATACCAACTTGAAAATTCAAGACCATAAGTTGAAAATTCAAGATATTATCATATCTTGAATTTTCATGTTAGTATCTTGAATTTTCAAGTTAGTATCTTGAATTTTCAAGTAAGTATCTTGAATTTTCAAGTAAGTATCTTGAATTTTCAAGTTAGTATCTTAAATTTTCAACATATTATCTTGAATTTTCAACTTAGTATCTTGAATTTTCAACTTAGTATCTTGAATTTTCAAGTTAATTATCTTGAATTTTCAAGATAGTATCTTGACTTTTCAACTTATTATCTTGAATTTTCAACTTACTATCTTGAATTTTCAACTTACTATCTTGAATTTTTCAAGTTTATTATCTTGAATTTTCAAGATAGTATCTTGAATTTTCAACATATTATCTTGAATTTTCAACTTATTATCTTGAATTTTCAACTTATTATCTTGAATTTTCAACTTGTTACCTTGAAAATTCAAGTTAATTTATTCGAAAAAATAAAAAATAAATGGCGGATATGGGCTTCCGTAGATTTGTATAGGGTACATAATAATTTTTTTTGTTTTTTTACTATAATGAAAAATAAAATAAGTCGATTTTTTAGGGGGGGGGGGGGGTTAACCCCTTTTGTCACATATATCACACACAAAAGCACTATAAGGTAGGTAAGATTTGTAAACTGAAAATTAAACTTCTTGTTGTAATGATTCGATCAAAACTTTTAAAAGATAAGCAGTTCACAGAAAAATAACCCAGATTCTAACACTTTTTCTAAAACAGTTCAGGCCAGAACCCCTATTTTCAATATCACCTTACTCATAGGGAAGTTAAGGGAACAATATATCCAAATTTCTTTAAAACCGGGAACAAATACGAAACATGCTAAAGTTAGAACACAGAAATAAAAAAATCTAATCACCCCAATGACAGACTCATAACATAATATGACCACAATTTTTTTCGGTCTTTAAAAAAATGAGCTGGAGACGGTCAATATTTTTTGCCATCACATATAAGTTGTCTCTTTGGGGGTACTATAGGCACAGAAAGTTTCATACAGTTTGAGCAGGTGGAATTTTTTTTAATTTCCAAAACATTATAATGAAACATATAGGATTTTACAGCCGAAATTAATTGTACCCTCATTCCATTTGTCGTCCCGACTTATAGAGCAATTTTATTTCAGCATAATTGATACAATGCATTTATATTAGTAATATTATGGATTTTATTTTTGTTAGAAATTTGTAGTTAAAAAAATTAACGTTTTATAGGTCATTATTTAGGACGTCAACATAAAATCGTGTTGTTGTTAACACAGGCACTTGTGTGGATAGGCGACCCTCCTACCCCCCCCCCCACTTTGATAGTATAGCCGCACATTGATAGAAACAAGTGCCTGTGGTTGTTAACACTTTACCACTTGGCTACTGCGCTCCCAGATATCCGTAAAAATTTACCATGCATTCGAAAATATTTAATTTGAAGACCCTAGCCAGTTTTATGGGCTAACATAAATACAAATGCCTACCGCAGGTCGGGGGTTCTCTCCGGGTACTCCGGCTTCCTCCCCCAATAAAAACTGGACGCCATGAAATAGCTGAAAAATTGCTGAAAGTGGCGTTAAAACACCATACAAACAAACAATAAATACAAATGACAGATACAATACCTTTTACATGTGAATGCAACTGGCCACGTTAGTTATTACGGTTAAATGATAAATCGCACTGGCACATCCATTTAAACTGGCAATCCTGTAGAGGCAATTAAAAAAATAGCATCAGGAACGGGGTACCAGTTTAACATCACTTTATCAGGAGCAGAAAAAAATGTGGAGACAGAACCGAACCAAACACAGTGTACATGTACGTCTGAGGTGTTAATAATTGTGTTTAGTGGCGACAGTCTAAAAGTAAACTGTGGCCACGATTTGTTTATCGTGGCCACGATTTAGTAATTCGTGGCCACGATTTGTTAATTCGTGGCCACGATTTGTTTATCGTGGCCACGATTTAGTGATTCGTGGCCACGATTTGTTAATTCGTGGCCACGATTTAGTAATTCGTGGCCACGATTTGTTTATCGTGGCCACGATTTAGTAATTCGTGGCCACGATTTGTTAATTCGTGGCCACGATTTGTTAATTCGTGGCCACGATTTATTAATTCGTGGCCACGATTTGTTTATCGTGGCCACGATTTAGTAATTCGTGGCCACGATTTGTTAATTCGTGGCCACGATTTGTTTTTCGTGGCCACGATTTAGTAATTCGTGACCACAATTTGTTAATTCGAGGCCACCATTTGGTAATTCGTGGCCACGATTTGTTGATCGTGGCCACGATTTAGTAATTCGTGGCCACGATTTAGCAATTCGTGGCCACAATTTGTTTTCCGTGGCCACGATTTGTTTATCGTGGCCACGATTTGTATTTATTTATTTTTTCTGTCACCACATAATGTGACCCAAATAAGCTTTCATAGGGTAACGTGTTTGGAGAGTGCCACGCTCCTTGCACGATTGAGATCAGTGTACTAATTTTACTGTCAGTAAAATGTTTCTGTGCTAAATCTCAAATACGACGCTTGTGCATAATAAAAAATGCGGCAACTGATGTATAGAAATGTTTTATGTTTAAAACCGATAGAACAATCAGAAATTCAAAATGGTATTCATATCACATTCCTTATCAACCTGAGACATTAACCTGGCCTCCTGGTGCAATATTTTTCATTTACGCAAACATCACTTTCAAATATTTATCCGAGGGCTGCTTATCCTAAAGAGGATAGGGTACCAGAATACCTGAATCCTCAATACCCGCCAGAGGGTCTATTTGTAATTTTACACACAATATAGTTAATTTGAAACTCTCTGTGCCTACGAAAGTCTTGCAAATTCACAAATAAGAAATCTCTTAACCCTTTTGTAATGAGAAAAATAGCTTGTAACAAAAAGATAAATAACTCCGAAACACGAGAAAAATTTCTCGCAATAACGTCACACGACGAGATCTTTTATGTGTTGAGGAATGATACCATGATATAAACGTTACTATAAAGTTTAATTCATATGCATTTTAGATCACATGAAATAGGATATCACCAAGGGTATGATTTTACGCCTTGATCACAACCAGGAGATCTACATGTCTATTAAATGTCCTTTTATATGTATATTTATAGTAAATTTTATCGATCCAGGAAAGATAACTCTTACACGAGGTCTTTAAACATATAATACACTTAAAGAACTTTAAGAGGTCTATATTTTGATTGTGGTTTCTGTTCTGTATCTTTTACAGTTAATGCGATCTTCACACAAAATAATATCTTGTGACCCATTTCAAGGTCAATGTCAATTATGACTAAAAGTGAAAACCCCACGTCTCTTTCGCATCTGATTTATGGGTTACAAAGTTTTACTGTCAACTTTCAGTAAAGAAGGGAAACAAATTTCAAAAGAAGATTAAATATTCGTTCATGCGATATGTTACAAAGTTTCGCATTCCATCACTGAACGTGTTAGAACAAATTTCATTATAAAATCATTCATGGTTTTAAAGGGTTTTTTTTATCAGTGGAGATAACTCCATCAAGACAATTGGTAGGTGTGTCTGGTTTAACTGCGAAAGCGTAAAATCATTCATGGTTTTAAAGGTTTTTTTTTGTATCAGTGGAGATAACTCCATCAAGACAATTGGTAGGTGTGTCTGGTTTAACTGCGAAAGCGTAATGTCTAATACATCAAAAGCACTAAAAATCTTTAAGACAGAAGCGAAACAAAACAATTATAATGTGATACGAAAACTGGGAAACAATAGACAAAACACAATAAGCCTTCCCGCTCTGAAAGTAGAATAATAACGACCAGTCCTATAGTATTACACCGGTACATATACAAACGGAACATACAGTAGCTTGATGTATTCCCTATTATATGACTGAATCATTACTGTGTTATACATCAAAAAGTTCCGACAATGAATGAAAACAAATGTAAAAACAAAGCTTTTTGAGAACAATTTTTAAGCAATCACCCCAACCTCTTCTCTAATCTATGAGTTTAATTACTTTAATTTTAAAGTCTCAAACTTTAAATGTAAAATTGACTTTTTTCAGCATGTGCTGCGAATGACACTTATGTTCTGTAACTACTCTAAAACCTAAACTTATTTTTTTCATTTTATAAATAAACCAAATTTTTTCGATATTTATAAATTTAATCGAAAACTCAATTACGTGGTGTCTTAATTCATTCAGTTGGGAAAATACTTAAAACATTACATTTGATTTTAGTAGTAAAAATTTTATACAGAACGCTTGTTAAAAGATTCTATCAAACTTTTAGGACATTGTACGTGTGGTGCAATACTTAGAGCCACTCAATGCTAACGAGTTTAAAAGGACATGTAATACTTTTGTCATAACCCGTTACTCGACACGCTTTCAAGTTTATACTAAGTAAAGGTCTGTGTGAATTTGAAAAAAGGTATGAAATCAGGGGTCATGTCTGTATAAAGGGGTCAAGTTCCAAGTCAATATTTTTAACAGAAGAAAAAAGAAGACATTTTCAAAAACGCACTAGAATTGCATGACTGTGCATAACGTGTCTATGTATTCAATCTTAGATCTTGTAACCTATCCTTTTTATTTCTGCAATTAAAAAACTTATACCTATATATCTACCAAGGTTATTATTGTTAACTGTCAAATTAAATAGAAATAAATAAGTTAAATCTATAATGCCAATATCGTAATTTCGATATTTATTATTATATATTTATTGCAGTTTATTTTGTAAAGACATGAATTATCAAATTGTGTTGTGATAAAGCAATAGAACTGTTTCATCGTTGAATGAGTTGGGCAATCATATAAGTATGGCCATCAATCAAGTTTATATTGTAGTTTGCCGCACAACAAGACATATTGAATAACAACAGTGGTAAACCAACAAGAACATTGTACAATGAATATGGTCTTGATTTTGAATACACTTCACGACTTCTTATTTTATGATGATAAATGCTCTATCTACAACATCTCATTTGGATTTTAAATATTTTTGGGTTGAGCGCCACTCATGAGTCTTGATTATGTGTCTTTTTATTATCTGCTCTTAATGAATATTCTTCAATTTCTGAACATCCCACGTAAAGGATCTTTTAAAAATGATTCCAATCTACCAAAAGGTGTTTCTTGATGTATTCACAAACCTTATTGTTCTGTTTTTTCTAGTTTAACTGTTCAATCGGTCAATGACTGTACGACGTGATAGAAGATTGTAAGAAATTAAGTAAATATAAATTTGGTTTTATTTTTTCTGAACTCCTTGTTATGAAAATATTTTAACAGATTATTTGCATATAATTGAATGTTTTCATACACTGACCGACCGATTGACAGGGGTTTTCATATTGCATATATATGTTTGACAATAAACAAAAAAGTTTCATGTATATATTATATTGGATGACAAAGTTACTTGTCACAGAGTCTCAGTACATCGACATCTGTAAATAATTGACTTATTGTGATAGTCTAAAATGTTCTATATAATATATACAAAAATGCTGAGTTAGGTTACTGTCAGAACAATATGTAAAAGATATTTCACTGTCACACGTCAGTACACATGAACAATTCTCTAGATTTACCTCGGTTAATAAAGCTATATTTTTTTATATAGCGTCGAGTGGTCTACGGCTGGACATAATGAAAGCAAAATAGAATATTAGCTACCAACTGCATGCATTGGACGGTTCGTATGTTGGTATGTACGGTATGAATGTGCGTTAGATTGTAGGGTTCGGAGTGGGTTCAAATGGTAATCCTAATGAAACAAATACATGAAGATATAATATATGAAAGAAAAAAACATAAACCTTGTCGTATGTTATTACGTCTTAAACGACTTTGCAAGCTATTTCGTCATAGCGATAGTCGATTCTGAATAACACATAGTTGTATAAGGTGACAGAGCGGTGATTAACTTTAATGGTACAACAGATTAATGTACTGGTAAAATATCACACAAAATATAAAACATTCTACTGAATTAGATTTGTTTGTTTGTGATCATTGAGCAACCATCCTTTACGTTAGGATATTTGCTACCATTTTTGTTTATATAAACAATGATAAATTCATTAAAATAAGTCAATCCCTCTTAACTCCGAGGATATTTAAACACTGAAGTGTTCTGAAAACCAAAAAGAATTAGATTTTTATTTATTTTGGTCTGAAAAGACCATGTAAAGTCTTTGATATATTGGGGTTATATATTTTTGTAAAACGTTTACAAAATTAACCTTCAGATAATCAAGCACAATAAAACTCTCAATATTGAAATTAAAAAATTAAATGACCTATTCATTGGTACTTATTTAATTTTGTGAACGTATTGGTGGCATTTGAGATTTACACCAAGTACAATACACAGATTTAGCTGTAGGGTAAATACGGATATATAATTTAAACGAACGGATTCTTTTGATACATAATTGTTTCAAATTTCCGACACTTTAGATCTTGGGATATTTGATCGCTTCTGTTTATCCCATTGAATCAATTATTAGTAATTGTAGACGGTGTCTGTTAAAAGAATCTTTGTCAATCAAATTTTTAAATACGCAGTAAATTATCTTGTCTATCGTGGTACCTCGATTTTTGATTTTAGAGTTGGTTTTATTTCTTTAACCAGCGTAGAACAAAAATGTAAAAAGTGATGTGTTACGTTTCAGAAAGTTTAATCGATGATATATATGGCCAGAAAAAATTGATATAAGTTATAACAACGTGGATAACAACTGTCAGTCAGGTAAGATTTTTATACAAACCCTGTTGTTTAATGGTAATTATATATTTTATATAATTTAAAAAAAAAGAGATTTTTAGTCATTGAAAAAATCTGAAATTTTCGCTGTTACATTGAAACAATACAAGTTTTCACCGATGTCAAATTTATGTTTAAGTCTCCCTTTAATGGACGATTTTGTTGTTTTTGTTTTTCTGACGTTTTTCTTACTTAGTTTTTACTAACTGCTAGTTATGCAGTCCATACTATAAAACAAAAAAAGTTGATTAATAATAGTAATCATTATTATTATTCAAATTGTGTCAGTGATATTGTTGATATTGCGTTTTTTTAATGAGCGCTGAAAAAGTTACATTTCTTGTCTTACCAGAAATTGACAAAAAAATCGAACGAAGATTAATTGTCTAAAGACTTTAAAAAAGGTAGGACTAGAATTACAAAAAAGCCAAAGACTGTATGAACATTCTGTATCAAATTTATTTAAAGTAATAAACTTCTACTGTCAGGAAAAACGATTTTATACGTACAATTTCTGGGAGAAATATATAAATAATTTAATGAAAATGTTATGAAATAAGAAAAAATTCTGATTTGTTAGTTAAAATGTCGTTCACCAAAGTCATGGTAACGTCATACCAGTATTTTAGTATACAAGTAGCCATACAGAACCACAAAGTTACAGCCCCATTGCTCTTTTGTTATGTCATAGAAGGATTTTTACTTTTGTTTCGAACACTAGATTATGTGATCATCTAATTTACTTGAAAAGCCGGTTTCAGATTTCAGTTTTTTTTAGAAAGAAACACATAACAATGTACTTGTCAACATTGCAAATGCCTCTGATTATATTCAGAAATTGTTATCACTCTTTTATCCTTTTTAATAATATAGACCAACAAAAGTATTCCAAATATGTACCAAAATGTAAAATCATGCATAAAATGAAATGTTTTTTGCTTGTTAAAAGTAAGTAAGACTGGAAGAAAATCACCAGGGGTCTTTTTGCAATTTACAACGGTGTTTTGAAGGAAAATATACACTAAATAGTGGATCTAATAATGCTGAGTTTAAACATATGTTGACAGTATTCTAATAAATGATCATATTGTTATATGCGGGTGACACTATGTTTTTTGTTAGAGAAAATACTCTTGGAAAAATCAAATCTGTGGTTAAGCCGGGTGTTAGATACATTATTCAAAGTATGGAGTTGAACTGGAAGAACAGAATTGTCAACGTGAAATTAATATTTCTTCTAAATGATTGTGTTTCAGAATTTGTATAAAAGTTGTTAAATTGAAAAATTATTTTTCCAAGTTGAAAATATATATTTAATTTTACTGTGGAAATTAAGATGCCGATCTGAAGTCAAAGATTACTTACTGCTCAAATAGGTTATCGGTTCTATCGGTAATTATTATCGTTATGTCATATAATCGTTTTCACGGAGGAAAACAAACACTGTTGCCATTATATTATACCTTTAGTTCGAATATATATAAATTTCAATGAGCTCGAGAAACCATATAGATTTTGTAAAATTGAAGATTCCCTAAATTTATAAATGAATGCACGTACTTTAACATTTAAATTAAATGTTATTGTGCATATATTATACTTCAATACACATGTTTTTATTGGTAATTAATATGAATTTTTCCATTCTATTTCTTACTAACGCCACATTCTAGACGATAATTGGTTACAACAATATAACACCACAATAGACCAACCCGATATATCACACTCCTCTTTACCGGAAATTGCGTTCTAAATCCGTATGCGCATAGTGACACTTTTGGAAAATTTGCTAATTTTGGGGCCTCGATGGCTAAGTGTTTAAGGTAGCTCGTCTACTATTGATCACGTGGTCTGTCAACACTGAGATTGCGGGTTCGAGTCTTACTGCGGGCAGGGTGTACTCGATTACAATCTTAATTGACAAGGATTGCCAGTTTTCCTACCGAAGGTCGGGGTTTTCTGCGGCTTCTTTACCAGATAAACTGGACGCCATGATATAGCTGGAGAATTGCTGAAAGTGGCGTTAAACACCATTCAAACAAACAAACAAACAAACACTTTTGGAGAAATGAAGTTTTGTTAGTTTTATTGCCGTTACTTTATTAAATTGTTGAAATACATTGATTTACATTGAATTTCAGTTGATTGGCATCAAAGTTATATTCTGAAAAGTCTATTCAGTCTATATATGCAGAAACTACCTGGAGCAGAGGGCGTTACGTACAGTATCACACTCAATAAATACATCAACATCGCTGATGATATATAGTTATTTTTTAATATACTTTGGCTTAATACCCTCTACTGCGGACAATATATGTATACTATTATATGTAACTATGTAAAAGAAGTTCGTTTATTCATTCTCAAGTAACCATTGTAGCAAGTAGTTTTGCTGGAAGTTATCACTTGTCACCGGAGTATCATATAAAGTATATTAAACTATAAGTGACACTTGTCTAACAGTCATAAATATTTAATAAGAGCGTGTTAAATTTAATTTTTAAGGCACTTGTAATTTTGTCATTGAGAATATAAATAGAGAAATCTAAATACGTCTATTTTATTGTATGGATTTTTAAAATTAAGACAACATAATATAATCAGGAAAATTACATTTGTTGTATGTACCTTATATGTAAATATAAACTCTGTCTTTGCATTATCAAATTAATCATTAATCGATCAAATATTAAATCTTCCGTCACATTCCATAATACATATAATCATCTGCGCATATTTGATAATTCTAATCTGTGTAATAGATTTAAGCCTAAAATCAGTTAATCTTGATCGCGACTAAATAACTAATTTACCTGTAATACGTCAAACCTCAGGGGAATGACAAGGCTTAATATTACAGGTCTATGATGATAGCTTCATTTTATGTGTGCATTTTTGTAGCTTTAAAATACATAATTCGACACCCCGATTGTTACTTCCTGCATAACACTACTGAGTCGTCTGTTTACCCTGTTGCTATACTTTACAAATGTTTGTTGCGTTTGCATTTAATTACTGGTTAGGTATCCAAATTAGTCAGCACGTGTGCGACAGACAGCAAATGATATCACTGGTTAGGTATCCAAATTAGTCAGCATGTGTGCGACAGACAGCCAATGATATCACTGGTTAGGTATCCAAATTAGTCAGCACGTGTGCGACAGACAGCCAATGATATCACTGGTTAGGTATCCAAATTAGTCAGCACGTGTGCGACAGACAGCCAATGATATCACTGGTTAGGTATCCAAATTAGTCAGCACGTGTGCGACAGACAGCCAATGATATCACTGGTTAGGTATCCAAATTAGTCAGCATGTATGCGACTGACAGCCAATGATATCACTGGTTAGGTATCCAAATTTGTCAGCATGTGTGCGACAGACAGCCAATGATATCACTGGTTTAAGTATCTAAGTGTGACAGACAACCAATGATATCTAATTATATTTTTATACATTTATTAGTAAAAGTATTTCTAAAATGTTAGGACCATAATGCATGGGAGTCCTAATCATCGACCAACAGAGTTGCTTAGTACGTTCCAGGTGGCGTATAGGGAAGTCCCTCTCGTTCGGAGTGGGGCTGTGTTCAGGTTATAATATAGAAAACCATATTCCCATTCCTTTCATAGTTCCGTACGAAAGTAGGCTCATTGTATATGTTACAAAAAGCTAAATCCTCTGTCCCTATTACTGGCTGTTCCAGTTCCCGATGGTATTTGGTATAAACTTTTCCCCCGTTTTTATTTGTTTATTTCATTTTAGTCCTCAATGTATCTGGAAGAATAGCAAACAAATATAACCAACTTAGAATTTCTAAATAGCACAATGGTTCGCTCAGAATCACGACAGAAATTTCAGTATTATTACTTACAAGTTTATTGATGATTTTTTTAAAGTTAAAAATATCTGTACTAGATGTAGTTTTTGTAGTAGTTCAGTTTGAGTTTAAATACACTGCGCACGGGCTTAATTTAAATCTTGTGTGATATTTTAAGAGATTAATCTTTGATTGTTACCTTTATATTACGTTAAAATAAGTTTTTGACTCTTTTATTCTGTTCACCTATTAATCGACATACTGATTATGTACGATCACTCATCGTCATATTTCACTCAAATTTATGTTATATATCATATGACTTTATTCCCACCCCTATCGTTAGGATTCAATAATGGGGTTTTACGTCATTTTCAGCATTTTGTCAGCTATATAATTACCCCGGTTTTTGGGGGGAGAAAGCCGTAATACCCAAAGAAAACCACTGACCTTGCGCCGGAAAACTAGCAATCCTTGCGGTAATTAAGGTAAAAGTCGAGCACACACAGCCGGCTGTGAGGCTGTAACTCGCCACCTGAGTGTTGGTTTTCACGTAATCATTAGTAGATGACTATAACTATCTTATCAACTCAGCCACCAAGGTCTCCCCTATTTATTATAAATGCTTGCATCTTATTCGTTAGACAATCATTAGAAATATTAAGAAAGCACTGCATTAAGATTCAGAATGTGTATGGCAGAAGATATTTTGTAGTCATATGTATTTCCACTTTTTTGCACTTTTAGCACATATAATTATAGTATTTACTTTTTATTTTAGGATGCCACAGGTTCACAACCGTTCCATTCTCCTGGATGGTAATGCATTTGGTAAAAATTCACGGTTTATGAACACGCTCAAATTTAGTGACATAACGAAGCGAAGAGTCAGGGCTTTTAATGTTGTGGAGAACAGAATAAATCGTTTCAAAATTAATTACTATCAAAGACAGGCGGAGATAGAATTCAACAGGCAACAGAGACAAAAAGAAGAACTACTGATTAAAATGAAAAGAATTATGGCGTACAAGATCGTTGCCAAAAGCCATAATTTGTCAACAGCCACAGACTACAACGAGGCACTGAATGAAGACAGGTCTCCGAGAATGATACGTAAGGAGGTAAAAGAAATGTTAAAACAAATATCACCACAGTATGTAAGAGAGAAACGAGCAAAAGAGAAAATAGACGAAGCTAGACAACTGTGCAACGATATAATACGTAAAAATCAACATCAAATTGATATTATTTATCCGCCACTCAAACAACGGCAAGCGTACCTGGCCGAATTAGACAAAGATAGATCAAATGCAACAACCCCTGCATCAGCTCCACCGGAAATGAACCCAGAACTAAGGATGCGACGTTTGACATTACCGCAGCGTAGACCTTTAGGCGTTTCAAAGGCGTTTGTGATGGAAAAAAGTAATCTCGGAGAAAAACTAGAAAAAGAGAAGACAAATGTCGAAACAAATAAATCAGGAACACTAACAACACGAACAGACCCAACAGGGGAGAAAACCCCAACACTAACAACACGAACAGATCCGACCGGGGATAAAACACTTAAATATGAATTACCACCAGTAGTTATTCGCAAATCAAATTTAAGGGAAGAAACTAGAAAAAGTAAAACTCAACGAACTCAAAAACCAGAGTACGAGTTAGCTCCTCTATCATTAAACAAGAAAATAAAGCCCGAACTTCTTATTCCGACCGACTAAATGTTTTATTTTTATAGTACTTGTTTTTATGATTAAATATTTCAGTGTTTAATTTCATTGGTAATCAAAGGGAACATAGACTGTCATTGTTAGTTATCACAGATACGACAACTACCACCATTTATTATTATTCAATTTCCTCTTCGATCGTATTAATCTTTTTTTTATTACAATGTGTTCATTAATGTGATACTTAAAATAGAATAGACACAACATCTAAATGCACATTTGATTTTTTTAATTAACGACAATTATATATTTACATGTGAATGGTTTCATATCTATTAATGATAACAGTGGCTTCATATAGCATTAGAATTCAGTTCAGTAAATTATCAATACTTGTCAGATTATAACGTGACAATATATAACGTTAAAATCAAGTAAAAATCAAGGAGCTATTGAGCCTTTTATTACTTACAGACTATACATAAGACCAAATTTGGCTAAAAACTACATCAGAAATATTCCTTAAATGTTTCAGAAATGTGTAGGTATAAAAATTGAAGAGTATCCGCATTTTTTCTTTTTTTCATTTGTCTTTCCGATGTTTCTTAAAATGTATACTTCTTCCCAAAGTGTAAAATGTGAACTTCTTCCCAAAGTGTATTCCATAATTTTATAAGAACAATTTTCTTACGTATCTCAGTTGCTATAATGTGTAGAGTTATTTTATTTTCCCATGAAAATCAAGCGTTTTATGTAATAGAGAGAGTGGCGGATCCATGATTTATTATAATGGAGGTCCGGTCTGCAGGGGTCTGGACACATTTTTGGATCACAGAGATTATAGATAAAATATAGTGCGTCCGCAATATATGCTGCTTGGTAAGTAGGATTCGGTCACGCAATCTCTGGATCCGCCATTGTGAAGGTAATCCCCAGACAAATAGTCTAGGGCTGATCTTGATATACATTGATTTATGATATAAAAATCTTTTGTTTATGTGAGTTAGCCAGACTCGTGGAATAATTCAACAGAAAGTCTTCACGTAAACCAAGAATAATTATTGCTGTATTTGTGTTTGAGTACATTATTGAGAATAGATTCTGCCCCTTAATGAGCACAAATAATCAAAATGCTGGATCTACTGTATATTACTGTCTGAAATATGAAATATGTTTAGTTCTTCTTATGAGAAGAGTGTTTTATTAATATCATATGACCCGCAAGAAGTTATATATCTGTATTTTATTGTCCAAATGTTTTTTTAATTAATTTTTTGTTTAGAATCGCAAATGTATATGCTGAACCAAGATAAATATAATTTGTTCATAGAAACTTGTATCGTCATTTTATTTTATTTTTATCTTGTTTGTAACAGACAGAAATATTAACTAAACATGTAACATCGTCTGCTAACCAATCTGTGTCACAAGATTAATTCATGGCATTTATATCACAGAATATAAAGGTCTTAGAGTTAACTCCCACAGACGTGTTTGATATCCCCAAATAGTATTTGATTCAGATATTGTTTTAACTATTTAAGTAAGACGAACACCGCTATAAATCATAAGATAACGAGGTGTCATCAAAAGAACAAAATCCAACCATATAATTACAAAATATCTAAAAACAGCAAGCAACACACACTCAAAACAGACAACACATAACAAAGAACCCCATTTACAAAGGGGTCATATCAGGTGTTCCGGAAGGATACGCATTTTCTACTTGACTAATGACAGCCGTCGTGTTTCTTACGTACTTGAATAAGAGACCAGTGAGTTGCCCAAGAATATCCGCCATCTCTGTGATAAATGCCGCACAATCATCAGCTCTTTTATGATGATGACGACAATTAAAGGCATTTTGGAACGATATAAACTACATGACTGATAGTATATCTTGCTTTATCAACATTTCAGTAGGAAACACTCTTCTGTCAAGGAGTTGTGAATATAAACTGTGTACAAATGATCCACAAGCGGATGCTGCAGATATATGGAAATTTATTATAAGAAAATTAAATTTGCCTCGCTTTCTTATAGTTGTACCTGTTTTTTGGTTTCCCTTTCTAGACTAAAGTAAAATGCAAATTTTGTAATCTATCTAAAGTCCAGTATTTTGTGTTTTTCTGGGGAATTACACCGCTTTTAGCTATTTTTCCACTATACAATGCCAAACCGGTTTTTTGGACACGAAGCCGGTGTACCAATTGACCTTAGACATAACACTGGCAATCCTTGTCAATTAATGTTTGAGTCGAGCACATTTGTTCTAAGTCAGTCTCGAACTCATGACATTAGTGTTGACACGCTTGTGATAATGGTAAAAGACACACGCCACTGAGGCTCCACTGATCAATGCATTTTTATTACGCGGCTTTAAAGATCTACAAGAACAGTGATATATTGTCACAACAATGTGTATTAGAACTACTACTGAATAATGATTGCTAATGAAGAGGAATGATTAAGATCGCTCAGAGTTGAGAAAGAATACATATTTTATTTTGGATAATGTTATGAAAATGTGTCTAGTTCGATGCATTTTTTGCAGAGATTATGTCAAAATAGAAATCATAAAACAGCTTTGCTTTTTTAATTTTTAACTTTAAGCGTGGTTTTAGACCTTGCAATCCATTCTACAATACTATTGCTATACAGATATTCTTAGACTACCGTCCTAATGACATCTATTGGTTTTTAAGGGTTAATTACTACTTCTCCATAATGACAAAAATCCAAATATGTTGAAACTCGACAAAAACGTTTCGCATTAGCATAAAATGGCAATTTGATTCTTTGTTTATAGAAAGTACTTCACGTCAGACAAGTACTGAAGGAATTGCAATGGATTTGTATGTTTGACACAAATATTCTTAAGTTTTGTAACACAAACATTATTACGTGAACCAAAGTAAATGGTTTTCTTAAATGTAACTTGTTTCTTCACCCTTAAAATTTATATTTACGGATTTCTACAAAATTTATCTATTTGTTCCCCACACTGTCCAGGTTAAGTAATATATAAATACAGTCCTCATAGATGAGTATTTTTTATAATAATAATCAATTACCCCTAATATTCAGAACCAATAATACTTACTCTAATTCTACAGCACTACAAAAAACTTCAGTACACACAACAGTCCAACAATCAAATACAAATTTAAAAGTAACTAATAACTCAAGACAAATAGCCATAGGCTCTAGTGAGAATTCATTATCTAGTTAATAGATGACTATAAAACAATAATGCTAGAAATCATGCGGGCAGTCCTAACAGAAAGTCATGAAGAAGTTTGAAGAAGACCTTACATTGTACATGTAATTTTTCCAACAATAAAACACGCCGGTTGACAAGACGGATTGGCACAAATTAAGAAATCGCAGTAAAGGATCTACAATATTTGAAACCCTCAAAGTTCTTAAACCTTAAGGGATGAAAAGAATTAAAGAAAACTTTAAATAAAATTAAAAATAAATAAATAAAAAATAATCAGAAACCTGGATTTGCGATAGGAGGCATGTAAACAAATTAAGATAAACTGATAAAGGAAGTTCCATTATTCAATCTTGAAAGGTTACACCCTATTTGGCTTTGCAGTTTTTGAGAGGCCACAATTCACATTTGACCAAGAAGAAATGAGGAATTGTTATAGAGGGCTACACATACATTATTTAAAGCTTCAACTAATCGGAAACTACAAGGGGGCCATGATGGCACAAAGCAACTAAAAATCTTTGCAAAGCACAGACATTTTTCCTGCAAAAATTAGCTTTAATTGGCCATGCGTTTTCAGAGAACATGTAAAAATGTGAATGGGTTACTGATAGACGCATGACAGACGAAAAGTGACAGAAATAGCTTACCTTGACTATCAGTCAAGTTAGCTAACGGTAAATGAAAAGCAAACGAATAAGAAATAGACATACTTGTCTTTTTGCAACATTAACACTACGGCATTTGTGTTTATTTAGTCCACAAGACACAAATAAATTTAAAATTAATAAAATTTTTGCTGTTGCTGAATTAAAGCCAGAAAACGGCTATGTAATCTGAAATCTGATTAGCCAATTTGAATGGAGCATAAAACATGCCTTATTTACATGACCTATACTTATTTCCCTAGTTTAATGACGTCATCGCTGTTTCAACATTTAAAAAATTGACTTAAAATCATATTAAACGGAGTTTCAAGTATTTCAAAGGTAGGATGTACTCATTAACATTGTTTAGGTCTTTGTGTACCTTTTATAACCCGTTTTGCGTTTATTAAGCATTAAAACACCAAACCAAGTTATATCATACAACCTGTTTATAAAATAAGAAATAATTTATTTGGGGCAAGAATATAAACCGATTTTACCACGTGTTGCTCTTTATACTACAACGCTCTGGTAGAACGTGGACTTGAAGCGCCAACCTGTGGTAAAATCAGTATATATTTATATATATAATTATTTCGATTCTAATTGGACATATATATTAACTTTCATCAACAACGTTACCTGAGTTGCAGGACTTGTCAGCCATTTATGACACAAAGTTGGTTGTGACGTCGTTAAAATATGTGAATAATTTTGCCATGATGTCGGTGTAAAGAGAGTTGATCGTTTATAACGTAAAAAAGGAGTTTACTCGTCTTACCACAGGCGTGTACTTTAAGCGTTTTAAGCACGTCACAATAGAATTCGAAATATCTACATGTACTCAATAATTTTAATAGATTTAAATATCTTTTGTTTGAGCTTTAAGATTCAGGAACTCAAACAAGTCAGGGGCGCATACAGGATTTTCGAAAGGGGGGCGTAAGCAGGGGATATCGGAAAAGGGGGATATCGGAAAAGGGGGGCCACGAAGTGGTCCTTCCGCGCTTCTTTGATGCGGATTTACGGCAGGGGGTCTGGGGCCACTTAAGGCCCCCAGAAACTCTCGAAAAATTGAGCAAAATCCTGCATTCTCGCAATTTCCAGGCATCAAAATGAAAGGTATTTATAGTGTTCAGTAACCTTTATTTGGTACAGTATACAACAGAGATATCATAATAAACGAATTAGTACCGTTAATGGCGAGGACGAGCGAGGATTACATTTTTGCCTTTGGCGCTGGTTGTTACCCTCCCTGTTCTTTTTTTCCTTTCCTTTTTTAAAGGGGGGGGGGCGTACGCTCCTTACGCCCCCTGGATCTGCCACTGCAAGTCTTCCCCTTTTGAATCTCGACTTTTTGCGCATTTTCGCCACATTATTTAACAAAGACAGAGCGAACAATTTTGGTTTTGAAACAATAAATGGTACAGTTACATAAACCAAACTGAATCGTTTTAGAACATAAGTAAACCACTTAGAAGTTCTTAAAAGTATGGAACTCTGCTGATGCATCCTTGGAACATGTCTCGTCCAATGTAGCCGTACTGACATTCTGGCATTTTTCATAATGATCCTCGTCACCAAGATCTAAATCTTGATAATGGTCGACATCATCTGTCTCACACTTTATTATTTTGTTTTCTATATTCACATATCTCTCATCATCACTATCAGCGTGATCTTCGCCATATCTACCAGAAATTTTGTTGTCTGTTAATGGTGACATGTAAGCATCATTCTGGAACTGGTACATCATCAAGTTAATTGTTCTGAAAATTGGAGGGAAAATTAAAATGGTACGATTTTAACAACAGAACAATGATAATGATACAGTTAAATACCAAAAGTTAACCAAAATAAAAGTTTTTTTGGCACAATAGACATAACTTATCGTTTTAAATGATATATTCTTGCAATAAGCCAAAACAACTATAAAATGTGAACAGGAAATATTCCTGCAGTAAGAAAAACAAGAAATCCGCGGTGGATAAACAATAGTGCAGTAAGTAGGAACACATGTTCCGTGACAAACAAACATACAATATTTTAGAAGTAGGTGCACACCGAACATAAAATATTATGGATAAGCTTGAACCAGTTCTTGTCATTGTAATGAACGAGATAGCAATATAGCTCGAAAGCCAGTCTCTAACATATAAACATGAAAATATAGCAACATTCTACACAGAGCCGGTTTATTCAATGTACCATGGAATGGACAAATACAGAACAGCCATGGATGTCAGTTCACTTGTTTAGTGTTATAGCGAGCACAGCTCGCAGCGGTGAGCTCTACGGCAAATTTTTACGTGTCATGTGATCAAAATGAAATCACGTGATCAAAATCTGCTTAATGCTGATATTGATTTTTTTTTCGTCCGGAAGTTGATATCGTCAAAAAACTGGAACAAAGTGAATGAAGAAAAGTACTAAAAATAATTTTAAGAAAGACTTGAAAATACAGTTGACATAGATAAAAAATAAATGTTATATTTAAAATTAACAACAAACTATTCATACTATTTTTTTTGCAATCTCTAAATCGATCTTTAAAAACTGACAATGTGACGTCACAGAAAGACGCACGTTACTACTGGAATTTAGAGGCACTTTTAGGGTGATAGGAAATAACGTCAATTATGAAATGCACATTATATATTGATAATAAAGGACTATATTGTCTGTGCTCGCATTTTGGCAATGCCTACTCCATATTAGTCAAATGTAGAATATTTAGTGTATTTGTTTTTATCCTTTTCAACCTTTCAATAAGTGTTTGCTGAATACACCTGCATAGTCTTAATATTAAGGGAGATAAATATGACTATATCTGTGCTACATTAAGGCGCGTTTTTACACAAAGTATGGAAAACAATAGCAATTAATAAGGTAATCAGTTTTCGAAGTTTTGCATTACTAAGTTTGGTAGTTTAGTTTAGATTTAAAAAAATGACAAAAGCCCTTTTTAAACAATGGAAATATTTAAACTTTAATTTAAATTCTAATGGACACCTGTTTTTATTGTTTTGCTCTCAGTAAAAGAAATCGTTAAACGTTGATATAATTTGCTGATGGTTAAAGCATAGGAATGATTCAAAGATATAACTGTAAATAAAAGTTTCATACACAAAATTATATTCCTTTGTAAACTCCCACTCACCTTTTTGATTTTCTCTTAACCACAACAACCACAATGACTATTAGTAGAAGTAACAGTAAAACTCCTGGTATTCCGTAGTACAGTGCTGTGATGTAAACAACAAATAGTATTTATTATTCTACATGAAATGGGATATGTAACATAAATACTAATATTATATATTGATGATGTTATGTCCCTAAACAATGCTAAATTTGGTGACTATTTACATTCAGTTTACCCAGCGAGCTTGAAATCAAAGACACAACCAATACAATAAGGTCAGCCTCTTACTTAGATCTACTTCTAGAAACAGATTCTACGACAAACGTGATGACTTCAACTTTCCAATTGTCAACTTCCCGTTCATCGACAGCAACATTCCAGCTGATCTAGCGTGTGGTGTGTACATTTCATAACTTATACGTAATTCTAGATCCTGCGATCGGTATGCCGATTTTCTAGACCGATTACTGCTGTTGACCGCTAAACTACTCAAACAAGGGTTTGTTGTACCTAGGTTGATGTTATCTCTCCAGAAGTTCTATGGTCGTCACCATGACTTTATGGATCTTTATGGGAAATCAGTCTCAAATACGATATGAAATTTTCGATGAGTCATAGGTATTGTTTCTTATTCCTGGTCTTGACTTTTCCCTGGGCATGACAATGAGAAACTCGAAGGGTGTCTAATTAGAGGGAGGCACTGCTTACTCGTCCTGATAACCTGAGTGCACCAATGGTTTTTATTGGGTTCGGGTTATTCTCTTTCTGGTTTTTTTTTGTGTTTTTGGTTTTTGCGTTGCGTTTGTTTATATCCGGATTTGTAACTGTCCCTTAACTTTCGGCTCTTGTTGTTCGGTCGGTTTTCTTTGCTATTTTATTATATTATTTTAACTAAGTGAAACTCGATTGATAAAACACCACAATTACGATCCCATACTTACTCTCACAATTCCGAATTATCGCTAAAACGAACATTTAAGCCTAAGTCGACGATTGAATGAATTCGTTTATATTTTCCAGTAAATGTATGCTTTAAAGAGTAGCATTAAAAATAACTGCTTCAGGTAGGTATTCACAAAGTAGTAGATTTCGTTACAACAGGTCGAAATTATGATTAAAACTTGCCTGATATATGTAAGGACAACACAGATCTACAATTACCGTGTTGTTTATACGAACTGTTCCATTAAATCATACAGAAGGACCACGATGTATAGTGTGATGTAGAAATCTCAAAACAAGGTCACATTTTTTACAGCCTATGTCAAACCATATTAAAGCACAGATCTAAAGTGCTCAACATTTACTGGACCAAAAAATCGTCTGTATGGAAGACGAATTTAAATTAGATTTATAGGAGAAGCAAATTCAACCACATACCTGACAAAAATGTCTTTGATTTAAAGAAGATCTCATGTTGAGAAATGTCTGGAAAAAATATTTCTACAGTACAAATTTGAAGATGTTTTAAATACAGTCATACATCTGTATTATATTTTAATGTAGTGTTAGTCAAAATATTTCAGTTTAAGCACGTTTTATATTACAACCTTTTAAATATGTCTTTATTTTTCTATCCTATTTATATCGTTAAACGGAATAATACATTATTTAGAACAACATGGAAATTCAAGAACTGCAACAAAAATCCTCAGTAAAATCAGGGTAAAAACATGCAGTTCTTTCTTCTTGTGTCACATGGTAGTGATCAAAGTCCAGTAAAAGTAGTAAAAAGCGGTTTACAAAAAAATGGAAAGAGATTAAGAAGGTGCAACGAGATTATGTGTCATCTTTGCAAGATTAGCGATTTACCAATTTACTGCAGAACTTGCAATGTTAAAATTTAAATTTAACATTCTGAAGTAAAACTGGCCACTTCGCCGTTAGGTAGGTCCCCGGACCACAGAGCTCTGAATGATTCCCGCCAGTGTAACGTACACGTAGAGAAGAGACGCCATTGTCGTCTTTAGCAGAAGATTAACAGGTATATTTGCTTCAAACATCGTGTCATAGAACTTGCAAACTATAGATTTGAATTTAACATTCTAATTCCTTTATATATACTACAGGACCATACATACAATCGAATAATATAAATATTCCATTACGTTAAGTTACTGATTATTTATAAATGGTACAATGATTGTTATCGCTATTTTGCAGTATTTTTCTTTGATATTTGTTTGCGATATTATTCCATCTCACGCTGTCAAGACGTCGTTAAGTAACACTGTGACGTCACAATGTTACAAAACAGCGATAAACAGATTATTTACGTTTTATGAAACTCGATGCATTTTCTCGTCATCTCATCTCAGGGCTGTCGACCTTCGATGAGATATGAACGAGAAAACGCATCTCGTTTCAAAAAACGTAAATAACCTATAAGTATCGGGAATCTTTGACAGACAAATTCCTATTTTGTTTCGATTTTGATTTCCGGAGTTTTTTTTCAGTGCAACCATGAGTTTTTACAACGATTTATAGAGATATGATTGCCATTGATACCAGCATTGGTCCTGCAACGTACGTATCCAGATATGATTAGCTCAACTTGTCAACTAATTTCGTAGTTAATGTTAGTTATCTTCTTGTATTGATTTCAATCTTTATAATTGTTAGGTATCGTTTTATCTTACTTCATTCGGATCAAATGAATTAAGAATATTCATTAGTGTTTTAAACGTCTTTTTGGTTTTGCATTTTTAACTTTTTCCGTTTTCAAGTTTTTTGTCTTATCAAAACAAAATATCAAGACAAAAAATGCGAAAACGAGAATTAGCCACCATAACAGCATCCTCCCAAGTCAGGGGTTCTGAGTCCGCGTTCGCTCCATCATCACCCCTGACAACATACATATATATTTTTCGGGTCTGAGTGTCGCCATCTGGCGGTGACCGGAGTTAACATCAGCCAATGAAATTTATCGTAACCTTCGCCTAATGTTTACATGTAAACAAAAAATGTCTGCGCCCTGTATCGTGGATTGTTTTAACGATATGTTGGACAGATTCCCTCCGGACCTCAAAAAGAAGCTGTATGAGCGGTGACAGCTGGTGCCATTTGTTTTTCAAATGAAATGTGGACGACTGCAATGGCATATACAAATTTGCATACGAATACTTCCACGTGTTGAACGTGATATTGATAAAGTAGTGGACTGAATGAAATGGAGTTCTGTGCAGTATGTGAAAGCAGTAGTAAATGATTTAATTAAAATTTTCTGTAATCCGGACGTATTGGAACTGAAAAAGGACTGAGAAAGAGGTGGGTGAAGTAACCCAAAACCATCCTCCCAAGTCAGGGGTTCTGAGTCCGCGTTCGCTCCATCATCACCCCTGACAACATACATATATATTTTTCGGGTCTGAAGTGAAGTTGCTTCTGACCTTGAGAAGTACCAATCAAAATCGTTTTTACAAAATCTGCATGTCGAACGTAAACAAACACACGAGGTTTAAAGCACATGTGAATACTTCGGTAATTTGATTTGAAATTGATAAAAATATATCATGTATCTTATATTTAAACGTGCGCCAACACAAAAGAAGGTGTGTGACAGCTAATGATACGTTTTTTTTATTTTCTTCTCGAATATTTTGGACATTGTCAATTCCACGAAGACGAAGCTTATATTTGTATGTTTGTACTATAAATCGTAAATAATATCAATCTTATATCCATATATGTAACTATGAGACATAAGCTATGTAAGCATGTGTCAGTATATGATCATGACTCTGTAGGGACCTACTACTTTTTGTAGAAAAGGGGGGGGGTAGGATTTTTTTGGACACAATTAGTCCAGAAGAACCAGACAGTAAGTAATTCCCAACTGAGCAAAGAGAGCATATAGGGAGAAAGGAATTGTTCTTAGCAGTATTATATTTTTAGAACCCACTTTATTTCCACCCCCCCCCCCCCACAAGTCTGCATAAAGGATGTGTTTGGTTATTTATACATGTACTTTTTACAAATGTAAAAAAATCCAGAAATTAAAATGTTAATGATGTACCCTTGAAATATTTCAACAAAAAATATTGACTTTTATACCAAAGCAGTACTTGTGTATACACTTACTGGGTACTTCTGCCTAGCTCCATCAAATAAAACCTGGATATCAGTATATAGCTAAAAAAATTACTGAAAGTGGCATAGAGTTCCAAACAAATTGTATGTGACTAATTGATAATTGTTATTTGCAAATGCATAATTCAGTGTCTGCTGATATGAATTGAGGGATCAGTGAACTGGGACACTAGAAAGTTTAGCCTTTATTAGCATTCATAATTTTTTCATACATGCACTTAGTGGTGTACATGCTATTTTGTATTTGCCTGCATTACACCGATAGAATATTCCTTCGGTCACAAGCTTCAACAAGTTGCTTTTTTTTGCAGTTGCACATTTAGTTTGATTTTAGACCTTATGGGCCTGTACCATAACAAGTTAAACAACATCCCATACACTGTCATAACTAAGCTGCCTGCCATGTTGACTTTAAGCTGCATACACATACAAGAATCGCAGCTCATTTTAAACTAGAGGAGAACTACATAGTGTGCCATACTACATGTAGTTACTTATATATTATGACAAGCCCCAATATAGGACAGTTTGAGCTTGGTTTTAATTCTTTGTCTTGCATATTTATTGAATAATTAAAAACAAGTGCCATTGTCACAGTAAAAAAACTGCACTTGCAGCTTTTGCATTTATTCCTTTTAGGTAAGCAGTATTCAAGAAATTAAATAAATAAGATTTATGTGTTCATGTTCAATTCCAAAACATGACCATATACATGTTCACAAAATTACACTATTTTGATAGGACAAGTTATACCCCAATTTGGAGCCAAAAACTAAATGTATTTTTAAATTTAGTTCAGTTAGACTTGCAATCATATTTAACTTTCATTTCCCCCAAATAGGACACTTAAAGTCCATGATTTTGTTAATTGGGTCCTCTAGAACTTTAATAAACAGATCATCAACCTTTAATTATGGTCTAGTATTAAGCATACCAGTACTTATAAATTATTCTTAATACAATTTTGTAGCTCATGTGACAATTTATGATCTGCTAAGATGTCCCATTACCCTGAATGACTCAGCTGGTTGTGATTCAACACCCAGGGGTTTACAAATATTATCTGTTATTGAACTGTTTGCACTGTTTTATATTTTTTATTTTTTTTTCTGCCACTTATTGTATACTTCTAGAACACCTTGTTGATAAACTTAACAATTCTTTCATAACCATCCAGTCCTTTGCTTAAAAAAACATGGGTTTATTCTTTTAACTGGTCCAGCAGATAAGGTACATACAGTATATGTATACTAGTACCATACAAGTCTCATTCTTGCCATGAAACAAATGTACATGTACTAGTATATGAAAAATTATTTCACTTGGGGTAATTAAAATCACTCAGAGACTGAATATTATAAGACAGGGACTCGTTGGCAGAGTGGTTGAGGTAGTTAGTCATCTAATTTTGATCACTGTTAACACAGGGGTTGCAGGTTGGGCTTAGCTGCTGGCAGGGTGTGCTTGACTCCTATCTTAACTGACAAGAATTGCCAATTTTCCATGGTCTATACTCATTCTTTGTGTAAAAATTCCATGACTTGTCAAGAACTATGTGACCATTTTCCATGAATGATTCTAGCATGACAGTGTAATTGCATTGACACTTGCAATTTAACACAAAATATGAGATAAAGGCACAGTAGAAATTTTTCGCCTGGAACTTTGTTGTAATTTTTTTATACTGATAAATTCCAAAACTTTTCCAGGATTTCTTGACCCGTTTTGACCTTGTGGAAAGTTAGGAGTTTTCTCCTGGCACACCAGCTTCCTCTCCAATAAAAAACTACATGTCATTATAAAGCTGAAAAATTTCTGAAAGTAGGATGAACACAACAAACAAATCAAAATAAGACAAAATGAAATGGAAATTAATGTGATAATCTGCAACAGGTTTTGAAACTATGAACATAATCCATATGCATGAACATGAATATATTTTATCTTTTATTCCAGTACACAATTTATAAATCAGTCAGAATAGGAAATTTGCTTTCATGTGATAAAAAGTTTGACTAGTGTGCTGCATGATTAATTTTTAATATCCCTCACATTCTTACAGGTACAGTATATTATTAAACCATTATCCATGTCCATTTTTAAGTTGAATGATTTCCTCCTATATAATCAGTAGTTTTAACATGGTGCATAATACTGGTCAGTAAATTACTTGAGTCTTGAATGTGATGATGTGTTGAAGATTACATACAGGTGTATAATACATGTAAATGTCAACCTAAATGTCTTGTAAAAATTTAAATCACATATAATCCAATCAAATGAACAAATTTTGGTTGGAATATTTACAAATTGACATTCTTCTGTCACTGACAGATCTGTCCGTGTTAAAACAATCTCGTTTTGGGTTACTTCACCCACCTC